>OX438924.1:4617500-5217500 GCA_949316025.1 Lapara coniferarum | reverse complement strand
CATGCAAATGGGTAGGTACTCAAATGGAGATTCAAATGAATATGCGAAACTGGATTAGTTAGTAAATTTGTTATGCCCATGCGTAGCTTAAAACTCCTTTTTGACTTGACCTAATCAGTAAAAACGACGACTATATTTACAAGTCTAAAGTCTATTGTAACGAACTCGCTATCTATCCAAAATTAGATCCAATCCAGCGGTCTCATCAACTTGCATATTTCAATCAAAACACATTGACGTTGAAACGAAAGCTTGCTGTGTTTACGGCAGTAATTACTGGCTGCTTTTATAATGTCAGGGAACTGCTGCCGACGCAGTCGCGACTCGTTCATTGATGATTAATGACGCGCTCTTGTTGACGTCACTCGAATCATTTACAAACTGCGGCTCGTAATTAAAGTGTACATCACTCATGCAGGCATATCTTGACTGATGTCTTAACAAAGGCCGTGTAAAGCGATAAACACGCTCGTGTTATGCGCGGCTTTCAAGGCGCTGTAAGGGTTTGGGTGCTTGAGTTATTCAATGGATGTTGTGTGTTGTTTTTTGTATCGTAACACGTAAGATGAATTATGGTGCTCTTTTCAAATTGACTCTATTTATTTTATGCTTTATATTTGAAATTGAGGTGCTGTCGTTTTTAGTGAAGCGCGGTAGAGGTAGTATTTTCGTAGGTCGTAGGTTAGAAAGATTTGAGGATAGTGTATAACGACGCTAACTAGATGGACCACGGAATCTATAAACGTAGTGTTTTGCGTGTCAAAATAATAAGACCATTCAAAAATTATGGCTTACATCAATGATCAGCAATACGTCATTAAAGTTTAATTCTCCAAAATTTGTATCTAAAAAATCACTCATCTCGGCAATGTCATCACCTACCATGATTCAATAAATCACAATTACCAATCTATCGTAATAGTTTAACGCAACAAGTGGTGGCGCTGAAAGAGATCAGACTGCAAGAGGAGGAGGGCGCGCCGTTCACGGCGATCAGGGAGGCGTCGCTGCTCAAGGAGCTCAAGCACGCCAATATCGTCACGCTGCACGACATCGTGCACACGAGGGAGACGCTCACGTTCGTGTTCGAGTTTGTGGTGAGATTATTTTCTTCTTTAATTGAATGCAGTGAGTTCGGTAATATGTTTTATTTCTATGTTTGATGTAGAATTGATGATGACATGTTATTGTAACTATTGTGTATGGTGTTGCGACTGTCTGTAGGCAATTTTGGCGATTATTTCGAATTTAGGTATGGTTGGAAAATTAATTTATCTTCACTAGTTTTAGCTATCATATATAGAGCTCGATTTAGATAAATTAATGCATATGTCGTAAAAATTACCTTGGCTCCACCTTCAACTACAAGCGCGATGTCGAGAACGTCAGGAATTCGGAAAACTATCTTTTCCACAACATTAAGACACGAAACAGATCTCGCGGATCTCGCCAATTGTATGGTACCTGTGGCCTCTCGTTTCAAAGCCGACCTACCAATCATTGCGCTACAAAACGGTCCTAAAGACAATACCTAGTGTTAAAAGCAAATGGTAGAGGTATTATATTTAGGTCACGCCTAACATTTAGGTGAGTTAGGCGCCATTATCTCTAATGGTTAATGGAAATGCGTCTTTTAATGCATGCAGTGATATAGTACCAATTAGAACGGCTAGGAGTGGTCTAAATTATTATCACGTTATTGAATAGTTCGTGCTGCTTATTTGCATAGGTATCTCGATTTTATTACTTCAATCAATAATGGACGGTAATATAATGTTGAGTATTTTGCGAAAGGCTTATTAAAAGTGTAGTTGAAGCTATCTTATTGGTCTATTGACGGCAACTTTGAAACGTGTGGTTTAGTGTTCCTGGTTCGGATAAATAAAATTTATGCCATTTTTCTTATTAAAAAACACACGTGAACGAAATATGGCTATAGACACGATCTTTTTGTATCATGGGACGGAAATCAGTATAGAAATGGCCGCATTTATTTCGCATTTGTATACACCTATTTATTATTGTATATTAGCACAAAATACTGAATAGTACTGCGTGTATTAGTGTATAATGGATAATCGCGCCGGCTTAGTGGATTATTGCCATGTTTGTATGGTAGCCTCTTTACTCAATTACATGTAGAGTTTATTAATCCCACTGAATTGTTCAATGTTATGCTCGGTAGTGGTTTTGGAAAACACAGTATAACAATCGCAGTAGAAACTCGCTTTCAACTATTCCAATTTGACAACCGGTAATATTCTATTGAACTCCATTGGTTTTATAATACTTGAGCCGATCGAGCCTCCACAACGATCTCTACCACCATTTAATGTTAGAGGAATCGCGTATGCATCACTCACGCGTGCGAATGTTAATTAATTACTTGACTCCTTAAGCCCCGCGATGGATACCAGTGTCCATATATATAGGGTTTTCCCATATATCTATATATATAAGCGGGGTTTGAAGGGCTAATAGTAAGTGACTTCTATGCAATGAAAATAGTGGGCATTTTCCGTCACATGTTACTCATATATTGACCGAAATGATACGATAAAAATCTAACCACCCAATTAGTTATTGATTATTGGATTCAAATGTCTTGGCGTTATTAACGTGTTGTTTTCATTCCTCCAGGACACAGACCTGTCACAGTACATGGAGAGGCATCCGGGCGGTCTGAACCACCACAACGTCAGGCTGTTCATGTTCCAACTGCTGCGGGGGCTCTCTTACTGCCATAGGAGAAGAGTTTTACACAGGTCAGTAGAAAAGATAGAGTAATGCTGGGGCCACACTGACGTCGAATAGTATTTTTAGGGTTCCGTACCTCGAAAGGAAAAAACGGAACACTTTAGGATCACTTTGTTGTCCGCCCGTCCGTCTGTCAAGACCCTTTTTCTCAGGAACGCGTGGAGGTATTAAGCTGAAATTTGTATCAACCACTCAGGTCTACTGTCCCTTGGAGCTGTGAAAAAAATCAAACTTCTAAGCCAACGCAATCAAAAGATAAGCCGTTTATGCCGCAAATTTTCGAAACTCGCAAGGGAATCAAAACCTACAGGGTACTTCTCGTGAACTCAGAATCTTGAAATTGGTACGAAGCAATGTCTTATAGCACAGATAAAGGAAAATCTGCGGAAACCGTAAATTTTACGGAACCCTCGGTACGCGAGTCCGACTCGCACTTGGCCGGTTTTTTAGAGATGAAGCATAGGTGTAATCACGACTTACCTGCACGGATATTAATTATTAGTATCGACGGACTAAGTGTAATCATCTTTGGTTTATTGATAATTTGTCAGAACCCGACTCCGTGCCTGTTCAAAAAAAGGTACTTTACATTTGGCTATTTTTCTTTTGAGCTTATAACAGAAAAGGAATTTATATTTATTTATTCATTTTATTAGGACATCCAGTGGTAATTACAATAAAACTTATAACTAAATAAATAATTCAAATAAAACACGTGTTAAAGTCATTACCTTAAGGCGTCACAGCATGCACTGAATGATTTTTTTTTTATGGCATCGAATGACGAGACGAACATGCCGTTCGGCCTGATGGTAAGCGATACGACCACTCTTAAACAGTAGAAACACCATCCAGCACCTTGAGTTACAATGTACTGTGTGGCGTTCCACTGCGCTCGTCATCCTGAGACATAAGATGTTAAGTCTCATTATGTCCTGTAGTAACACTGGCTACAATGCCCTTCAAACCGAAACACAACAGTGCA
This sequence comes from Lapara coniferarum, assembly GCA_949316025.1. Lineage (NCBI taxonomy): Eukaryota > Metazoa > Arthropoda > Insecta > Lepidoptera > Sphingidae > Lapara > Lapara coniferarum. The sequence goes on along the minus strand of OX438924.1, from coordinate 5,213,758 downwards.
TGCATACTGTTGCTTGGCTGTAGAAATAGACATTGCGGTAGTACCCACCCAGGTGGACTACACATGAGAGTCCTGCCACCAGTAAAAACCACCAATGACCAAACGGTCAAATACTTATCATAAACATTGTCCGCAGGGACGTGAAGCCGCAGAACTTGCTGATCAGCTCTCACGGGGAGTTGAAGCTGGCGGACTTCGGTCTCGCGCGCGCCAAGTCCGTGCCGAGCCACACGTACTCGCACGAAGTGGTCACGCTGTGGTACAGACCGCCGGGTATGTATACACTGCATTTTATTATAAGCACTATTATACAGGGACTGCCTCGGTGGCGTAGTTTTATTACAGTACGACTGCAAAGCTGAAGTCTCGGGTTCGATCCCCGGGTCGGGCAAAGTGATATTGAGTTTTTCTATTCAATATCAGCCCGGAGCCTGGAATTTGTGCCCGATATGGCGATAGGCTCGCCCCTTATCACATCATGGGACGGAATAACGGCGAAAAGTGGGTGAACTAGTTGCGACTCTGCCTACCCCTTCGGGGATAACAGGCGTGAGTGTACCTATATGTATGTACTATTATACAGGGTCATTTTGACATTGAGTTAATAAATGAAACCACATACTCGTCTTTGCTTGTGATAACATTGTGCCAAAAATCATCGATGAGATGCGAATATTTTCACCAAAAATCGAATTTTTACTTCCCTGATTTTCTTATAATTTTGTAGTTTAGTTCGAATATGGCGTGTGGGTGAATGTTTGTCTGACTGAAAGTGTGATGTTGCTCCTGCGATGAATCCTTCTAAAGTAGTAGTAGTGGCATTAGGGCGTGTAAACTTAGTTTACATTTTATTGATGTTTATTTTGGTTGAAATTTACATTTTTTTATTTTACATCTATGGTTAAAATAACTTAACGGAAAGTGTTATTTTCAAGTAGATAAGTATGTGGTTTCATTTAGTAACGCAATGTCAAAATTACCCTGTATAAGGAAAATCACGGCACGAAGGCCGGGCTTTTTGGAAGCCTTGTGTGAGACATAGTTGTTACATTTATTTCCTGGAAAAGTAACAGTGACTAATAACGTCTATGTTATTAATTGTAATTATAAGATTAAGCTCCATTTGAATTCCCATTTATATAATTACTGACTGCATCTATGGCGAATTTGTGTTGACTACGACTGCGGTACGTCTGGAATTGCTTACTGCAAATTCCAATAGACTCACCCTCTACTACAAGGGACCTTACAGCGAAATATGGGTGTATAGCACCTCGGTGTTCCGCTGAAAAAGAAAATAGTCACGATGTTACATATATATACACTCACGCCTTTTATCTCCGAAGGGGTAGGCAGAGGCGCAACTAATGCACCCACTTTTCGCCATCATTCCGTCCCATGATGTGATAGGGGGCGAGCCTATCGCCATATCGGGCACAAATGCCAGACTCCGAGCTGATATTGAATAGAAAAACTCAATACCACTTTGCCCGACCCGGGAATCGAACCCGAGACCTCAGCATTGCAGTCGTACCATAATAAAACTACGCCACCGAGGCAGTCATGATGTTATCTATATATTTATCATCTACAAGTGATTAAGAAGCGAAATGAAGACGATAATAAGCGCTACACCAAAACAACTGCAAAGCCACCGCCCTGGGTGGCCTCAAAAAAAAAAAAACACGATGCGTCTCCGCTTCGTTTTATTGTAATTGGTTGAGAGACTGATGTATCGGTATTTTGATGTTTGTCGTTGATCGAGAGACCGATACGTCAGTCTCTCAATCAATCACAATAAAACGAAGCGGAGACGCATCGTGTTTTTTTTCACAACCTAGCCCCACAGAACTTAATTTAACACGAACCTAGAGAATGTAAATACTGGTAGCACATAATCAAATCTCAAAATTATGCATGGATAGTAATGTAACGATTGAATCCGTCGACGCTAGTCATTTATAAGGCATATATTAGGTACTAAATCCCGCGGTTTGAGCAAGATCTCTGCCAATATCCGAGGCTTAGGTGTCACGTCATACACATCACTTTCGTGGCTTTCGAACGTTTCAAGTTGATATCGTTGAAATATGAAATTTTGCAAGATAACACGAATTTGGGTCGATTGGGGCTAAAATTGTCTCAACCCTATTGTGTTTTCAGAAGTCTTGTGAAGCAATGAACTGTTCTTACAGTCATTAAAGCGTTTAAGTGGCAGTATGAAAACTTTTAAAATAGTATAATAGATTTGATACCAGAAAAAATTACAATCAATAGTCGCAAGTAGAAAAATTACAAATATGTTGCAGATTCAGTCGTACGCTTTTACACCGATGCGCGTCGATGCTATCTTTAGTAATGTGGATATTTATTATCGTGGGTAAACTACCGATCACGATCGCTTTCTTCTATGATCATCATCAGCCACATGACGTCCACTGCTGAACATATTCCTCCCCTAAAGATTTCAAACCTGTCAAAAGCGGCCCGAATCCAGCATCTTCTCGTATACATTAACAATAATAATTACCGTATATTATGATTTTTTATACATGTTAATGGCCATGTAGTGCCTGGATAATGATTTTATATGTTTATGGAAACTTGAAAAAGAAACAGTCGAAGGCAAGTCATCTTTAAGAGATTTAAATAGGGATCTTGAAATTGGACAGCCGAGGGTAGGGTCGAGGTGGCGCAATTGGAAGAGCACCGGCACGGTACGCTGGAGGTCGTGGGTTCGAGACTCGCCTTCGACTGTTTCTTTTTCAAGTTTCCATAAAAATATAAAATAATAATTACAAAAATGAATAGTTAAAATAATTTGACGTTATTTCATGTGTACTATTTGTGTACAGACGTCCTGTTAGGCAGCACTGAATACTCAACGTCTCTGGATATGTGGGGCGTGGGGTGCATATTCGTGGAGATGCTGTGCGGCGTGCCCACCTTCCCCGGAGTCAGGGATACGCACGATCAGCTCGACAAGATATTCAAGGTATGTACGTTAACACACACACACTCACGCCTTTTATCCCCGGAGGGGTAGACAGAGACGCATCTAGTGCACCCACTTTCCGCCGTTATTCCGTCCCATGATAGGGGACGAGCCCATCGCCATATCGGGCACAAATTCCAGACTCCGAGCTGATATAGAAAAATCGACTATCATCATCATCATCACTTTGCCCGACCCGGGGATCGAGCCCGAGACCTCAGCGTTGCAGTAGTACCATAATACAACTACGCCACCGAGGCAGTCGTTTGGTCGTTTCCTGTAACATATTCCTACTGCTAAGTACTCGTTAATGGTAAGAACATATGTAATTATACACGCCATGTAATTTACTGCCCACTGCTGAGCTCAGGTCTCTACTACTGAGAGGGTTTAGGCCTTAGTCCACCACGCTGTCATAGAACTGTTTGACCGATTTCATATACCTTCGAAATTATTTTTAGAGAATCCTCAGGTTTCCTCACGATGTTTTCCTTCACCGTAAAGCTCACGATAATTATTGATAAACATGCATAACTTCTTAAACTATTTGCATGCATCTCGTGCACTCTAAATGTAAGAAACCAGTCAAAATAATATCATTAAACAGGAAAACAAACTTCGTTCTTATTTGTCAATTTTTTCTAAGGATCCGACGGTAACGGTTAAGGTCGTTAATTACAAATCCGCTTTACGTTAAAATTTAAAAGTAGTACATCAATATCATACGGGTATGGTGAGTTAAGAATACAGTGAAATACGCCGTATTATCACGATGAAAATATCGATGGTGTATTCAATATCGAGTCATTTTTCTTCCTGTCAGGATTGTTACCCAACCGGCCGGACCCAGCGTGGTCAGAATGTTTAATTAAATGTGTGCTGAAACTTGAACAGTTTTCCGTCTTCCCTAACTTAATTGCGTTCACAGCATTGCAGTCTATTAATTTAAGTTGCAATATGTTATCTGCTAGTACATTTTCTCAAGATAAAATGCGTATTTTTCATATTTTACCAATCAGGTGCGATCGTTTGCAAAATGTACAAAGGATACAGCAGAACTGTTATTGCCTAACTAGACTTCTGCTCGCGGCTTCGCCCGCGTGAAAAAGATTTTCCGGGATAAAAGTATTTTCCCGGGATAAAAAGTAGCCTATAGCACTCAGGAGTAAAGTAGCTTCCTATTAGTGAAAGAATTTTCAAAATCGGTTCAGTAGTTCCTGAGATTAGCGCGTTCAAACAAACAAACAAACTCTTCAGCTTTATAATATTAGTATAGATTTAGTTGTAAGTTGCACTTTGCTGACAGACGGCGCGCAAGCGACTTATTTAAAACCTTAAGGTGGTCGACCATACACTTTTTTGACTCTATGTGTAACGCATAATAGGAACACATCTTGCATTCGTTTATTTTTTAATCTATACTATCTATACTAATATTATAAAGCTGAAGAGTTTGTTTGTTTGAATGCGCTAATCTCAGGAACTACTAGTTCGAATTGAAAAATTCTTTTTGTGTTGAATAGACCATTTATCGAGGAAGGCTTTAGGCTATATAACAACACGATGCAACTATTAGGAGCGAAGAAATAATGGAAAATGTGAAAAAAACGGGGAAAATTATTCATCCTTGAGGGCTTCCATTGCGTCCGCTGCGAAAACGGTTCAAGATACCAAAAATATATGTATGATGAAAGAATTATTCCTCTTGAAATGATCTAAAAAAATATTCGCGACAGTATATGTCTATCTTTTAAGATTAACTCACTAGAACCGTTTTTAGGGTAATCAAATTTGGTCGAAATCAATGCATTATTTGTTAAGAGTTGTATCAACGTCATAATATTAATCTTTATACAAATAAATGTGTTGGATAGAGTGATTCAACGGGAAGGTTTTTATGTACTTTTAGCCCGGAAAAACTTATTAACGCGGGCGAAGCCGTGGGCAAAAGCTAGTATGTCATAACCACGAAAAACCATTATGATACCAAATAAAACACAATCACTTTATTTACATATTCGCGTTAAAATGTTTACTTGATTGTCACATTTTGTGAATGAGTTTTGTAATCGACAGAGTGGTGGACACAATTAATTGATATGTCACGTTTTTTCATTGTACCCAGAGCGATCAGATGGAATTTTTAAATGTATTCTGTAGCTGTTATGTTGCACAATTTATATGTAAACATTTAAATGTAGGTCAGAATTTTGTTTTGTCTAGGTTTGTATAATGACTCGATTATTTTGATGATATTTTAGAAAAGACGACGGAAAATGAAGCTCGCAATATTTACATTCGACGACAGCTCCCATTCAGAACAATGCAACAGCTTTTCTCATTTTTCTTTAGAACTTTGTAGTATTAGCTGCAAAGAGGAATTGTTAGTATTACTCCAATTTTCCTCATCTGTGATAAATTTATTACAATAGTTACAAATGTTATAACCAATTACTGTATTGCAGTTTTTCCTAACGAAAAGTGACTTGAGAAATGTAGAGAGTAAATAAACATCGTAGCTGCATGATAGCATAGTTGGGAATGGAAGGCACTGCTGCTAAAGCACGCACTCCAGACTTTACGAAGTTACTTGTATATTGTATTGCTTTAAAGGTTTACTGATTGCTTCTGTGGCGTAGTTGTATTATGATATGACTGCAATGCTGAGGTCTCGGATTCGATTCCCGGGTCGGGCAAAGTGATATGGAGTTTTTCTATTCAATATCAGCTCGGAGTCTGGAATTTGTGCCCGACATGGCGATAGGCTCGCCCCCTATCACATCATGGGACGGAATAACAGCGAAAAGTGGGTGCACTAGTTGTGCCTCTGCCTACCCCTTCGGAGATAATATGAGTGAATGTGTGTAATGTGTATGTATATTTAAAGGTTTAGAAAAATATAGTGAGGAAAAATACGTACCTGAGTGTTCTTCATAAGTATATCGAAAGTATGTGAAGTCCGCCAAGCCTTATTAGGCCAGCGTGGTGAAGTTAAACCCTTTCAGTGGTAGACGAGGTCAGTGTATAAAACGGGACAAGTATTGTAGTAGTAAAGTATTGCACTCCACTAGGTCAGCGTAGTGGACTAAGGCCTAAATCCTCTCAGTAGTAGAGAAGCTTTGTCCCTAGTAGTGAGACAACATTATATACAACCTACAATACAGGTTTGATATAGCGGAATTATAGCGGATTGCCTTGGTGGCGTAGTTGTATTGCGTACGCGGTACGAGTACAATTATAGCGCTGAGGTCCCGGGTTCGAATCCTTGGTCAGGTCAAAAAAAAACTAATCATAGTTCGAAGTGAGGACAAATCAAACAGCCAACTTTGTTTGATACCTGTGTGCCTCAGAAAGCACGTAAAGTTGTTGGTTTTGCGCGTGATCTTTCTCCGGTCATGTCGGATTGTCGTTTCATGGGATTATGAGTGTGAATGGCTAGTGAGTGTATAGTCAGCAGCATAAATATCTGTACAAAATCAGAATTTCAAAACGCCTACATACCCGTTAAATGAAAATGAAAAAAAAATCTGCGTATGAAGTGAAGCAAATCTTTTTTATTACATTTTTGTGAAGAGAAAAAAAAGATTAGCAAGAACACAAAAGTATGTAGGCAATTTGAAATTTGGAATTTGTTCAGCTACGTATGTTGGTAGTGATATCTCCAGTAGTATATAAGCACGAAGCCGCTGCGAGCAGCTCACGCGTAGAGTGTTGTAAGCTCGCAGTGACCCGCCGAGTGGCGGTATCACTGCGAACACAAAGGCGGCTTGCAGTGTGCTCGTAGTAGATACCGCGTAGGTATACTGTGGACGAGCCGTACCCACTTGCAGGTTGATACAGTATGTGATACGTTACATGCAACACTGCTAAGTGAGTACCCAGCTTCAGTGTTGCCAACTTAACGGATTTCGCGTCATTTCCAACGGATTTGGATACGTGTGAAACGGATACGTGAAAAAATCCGTGTAACGGCTGACGGGATATTGAACGGGACAAAAATGTTATTTTTATGTGAGGGGGGGGGGTGTACATGTGAAAAAAGGTCTTTATAGGGCGGCAAGAACGCTTGCACCTCCGCCCTCCGTCAGGAAACACTATAGCTACACCCGTGTCAATTGCTGATCTAACGGATTTTTGACGGCAATATACGACTAACTTGACGCATTTTAAAAATGTTGTTGGCAACACTGCCCAGCTTATGGTGGTGCTTGAGTTTTGGCGGGAACTTGGAAGTGACATGAGGTGCTTTTGTTTTAATTCATTATTTTGGTGATACTTGTGTTATATTGCATAATTATGGTGGTATATTATCCAATATAGATCTATTAAAGGGTTCGAATGAAGTGAATTGAAACAACTGTGCTAATCAAGTGTTTTTTTTTTTGTTGCCGCCAAAACTCCTCGATGGTCTTGGTAAGGTAGCCACTGCTTTACTTCGACATAGTAGTTAGTACTGAGGATAATTAGAAAAGAAACAAGTATGCGTCTGAAGGACTTGTATCCATGGACAAGAATAAATAAAAATAAAAAAATATGGTGATGCGTGTGTGCAGGTGGTGGGCACGCCGACGGAGGAGAGCTGGCGCGGCGTGTCTCGGCTGCCGGCGCTGCGCGCGCACGTGTCGCGGTGGGGCGTGTCGGCGGCGCGCGCGCTGGGCGGTGCGTTCCCGCGCGTGCGTGACGCGGGTCGCGAGGCCGAGCGTCTGGCCCAGGCGCTGCTGCAGGCGGACCCGACGCGCCGCCTGCCCGCCGCGCGCGCGCTGCAGCACTCGTACTTCGCGCCGCTGCCGCACCGGCTCATGGACCTGCCCGACGGTAATGCACACTTTATTGCATACTAGCTTTTGCCCGCCCGCGTGAATCAGTTTTTCCGGGATAAAAAGTAGCCTATGTGTTAATCCAGGCTATGATCTACCCGTGTGCCAAATTTCATTGAAATCCGTTCAGCAGTTTTTGCGTGAAAGAGTAACAAACATCCAGACATCCATACATTCTTACAAATTTTCGCATTTATAATATTAGTAGGATATATCGCACCTTTAGAACGAAAACGGCACAATTCAAAAAATAGAAAATTGACTTGTCATTTTTAAATGACTAAAAACTAGTCCCTTATTTATAAAAATATAATAAAAAAGGGACCAATATAACAGTTTTGTTCTTTTTCTGCTTGAATATGGCTGTGTTTGAACTATTATTGTATTGAAAACTTCGTTTTAAGTAATTTTATGACGATAACTCAATTTTCTATCTTTTTGAATTGTGTCGTTTTCATCCTAAAGGTGCGACTTGTCGAGCGCCCAATCCTACTAATATTATAAACGCGAAAGTTTGTAAGTATCTATGGATGTTTGTTACTCTTTCACGCAAAAACTACTGAACGGATTTCGATGAAATTTAGCACACGGGTACATCATGTCCTGGATTAACACATAGGCTACATTTTATCCTGGGAAAGTAAAAAGCGAGACTTTTATCCCGATAAAACTGTTTAACGCGAGCGGAGTCGCGGGCAAAATCTAATCAAACATAAATACTTACCACTATCATCAACCCCATAGTATCGTCTTCATTATTTTTTCAGCAAACATATCTGAGGATTTTCGATTTATCGCTTATCTGAAATTGCTTCTAACTGGAGTGCAGACGCAAACTTTACTTAAAATTTCGATGTAGACAAGCCCATAAGTAGTATCCAAAGGAAATCACACCCACACACACACATCCGTATTAAACAGAAAACAGCTAATATTTATTATATGACAAATATAACTCTTAAATCATGAAAATAGTTGATACTTCATTATCTCTACACAAAAGTAATAAAAAACTTGAGAGGTGTCAAGGGACACCCGGATGGAACGAAGTTCTTTTCGATTAATTAGTGAAGATATTGTAATAAAATATTATTTCTTTTAAGTTATAATAATAATTGTATATTTCATTAAAACGTTACCACATCAATGAAAACATTTACTTCTACCTACACAATAGATATGTCATCGAATCACGATCATCACCTAAGCAAGCATTGACATTAAAATTAATATTCAACTAACGAAAAAAAACTACTAAAAAGCATTTAAATTGTCTTTTTTATTTAAATTTCGAATGTCACTTTTACGGCCAGTTATTGTTACTGGCTGGTTTCACAGGGCAAGTATAAAAGTGGTTCAAATTTCGTGAGATTTTTTTCCGTCTAGCTCCCTTTCACAACGCGCGATAAGGAACTTCGTTCCAAAACGGTCTTGGTCTAAAGATATTTATGAGGCGCGGTCTTTTCATTACACTGTTAGGAAAATCCAATTCAAATAGGTGTAGACCTATACTAAATGACAGTAAGTTGGAATTTCGAAGTTACGAGTGTGCTCGATATCGCTCGTGTTTCTCTAGTCCGCTGAGCATTACTGCAGTCTCACAGCCTCGCAGCTTTAATGGCGTCCTACAAATTCTCAAGATTTCCAACAAATGCTCACTTTTCAATAATTCATGAACGTCTGAAAGGTTCCTAACATTTTTAAAGTTTGATTGCATTCAGTTTGTCTACTTGTGGTTACCGAATAACCTTTCAACCACTTTGGACCCACTTTTTATGTACTTTTTCTAGATGTTACTAAAATATTGCTATCTATGATTACCTAGGCTCTAGTGGTTCGTAACCATAATATTAATAAACCTTACCCTCATCATAAGAAATAGTATATGAAGAGCCAAAATCTGACAGCTATTATCCAAGCTTTAGGATTAAAATAGGCGCGTCTTACGAAAAATGACAGATTCAATATTGCGAGCCCAGCGATTCCCCAAAATAAGTCGTCCGTAGACGAGTGTTCCGACCTTTTCAGTCTGACTTGGATGACCTTTAAATACGAAGTTTTTTCGTATAATCAAGATTTATTTTGTAAATTACGTACTACGACGTCAATAATACAAACACAGTAGTCATGGAAATAGCCACGTATGTTACAGAAACATTTCTAAGACTTCTTGTGCCGTGGGGTATCAATAACAACGAAGTTCCGCTTTCGTGCACGTTGCATTTCCGGTTCTTTTTTCGGCTATTTTATACGAATGAATGCAAGTCGCTTATCTGGTGAGCGTTACAAGTGCCCATAAACAAAAGCAATATCACTCAGGATTTCTATTAATAAGCAAAACGCTGGACAGCGTTCGTCACATACTGGTAAATCCACATAATGTCCAATAATCAATGTTACTATATCCTTCAAGCCAGAACACAACACACTAAGTCAATGTTCCTAGTATGTTGATAGTAACCTATCGATTGTTCCAGAAGTGTCAATCTTCACAGTGGAGGGCGTGTGCTTACACCCGGAGACCCGGCACGCGACCATCAAGTGAGCCTCCCACCGACGAGCGCGTTTTAGTTGAATCCGTCGCACCGCCCGCGCCGGAACCGCAGCGGGACCGCAGCGGAACCGCAACGGAACCGCAACGGAACCGCAGCGCGACCACAGCGACCGCCGACACAGCACGTGCGATGTGCGTTAGTTAGTACCTTTCGATTCCTATAGTTTTTAAAAATGTCGAATTCTGGTTGACTCGTTTCGGTGGACCAAAATTTCGTGATAATTTCGCGTCTAGTTTTAAAAAAAATAAGTAAACGGAGGTGGCATCGAATGCCGTCGACAGTATTCGAGTTTGTGTTGAGATCCTATGTAATTGTTTGTCCATCCGTCAATCGCTTCGTCGATTATCGTATTAGTGCTTGTTAAGCTTCAAACGGAATATCCATCCATATAATTCAATTATTCTATGGTGACAAGGTAAACTGTTAGCTATCGATTGTATGAATTATATCTATAAATATAATGAACAGAGCAGTGTGCCATGTATATCTATTATTGAGAAGAATATGACTTTATTATTTTAAAAAGATTTTTATGCTGGAAATATATGCTCATAATTTGGTAAACATTTTGAAGATGTTTATTTATATTTATTAAGGAATAATTGTCGATGATGTAACTAATGCAGTCTTATGATAACTAGGACTTTTCTTATCGTGTCAGCGTCGCCAGTTGGCAACACAACGCGTTTAGATTCGTCGTAATTGTAGTAATGTAAGTACATTGAACGAGTAAGAGAACTGTATTGTCGACTTGTGGCGCGGGCGTTCGCAATAATTAATCTTGGCGTTTATCTAAATCTTATGCACACATTCCTTCCACGGTGCTCAAATAGTAACGATAGTGTGGCGAGGGAGTGTGTACTGTACTGTACTATACTGTACTGTACCGTAATATACTGTACTGTACTATACTGTACTGTACCGTAATATACTGTACTGTACTGAGGCCACAACACTTGTTCGACAAAGAGCGACAGTCTACACGCTCCCAGTGATAGACGTGAATTGATCGGGGATTACCAAAATTAAATAACAAGACAGATCTCAATGTAAATGATGTGTGGGACCGTCCTACTGTAAATTATATCGTGATAGATAATTCGACGACTTATAACTAAACACATAAAGTAAATTTAATCTCTTTCTGTACGAGGGACGAGGGTAGAGTTGATGGGCGTTAGGTTCCGTCTAGACTTATAGTGAAATTAACCAGTTTAGACAAGTTTATAGTGGTCCCTCACGACGTAAGGGTAGGCGAGTAGAGTACTCGGGCGAGTAACTGACGCGACGTACTAATACGACGCCGGCGCATTGGCAACTTGATATGAGACTTGCATAAAATAATCTTAGGGCGGTATTAATGAATCAATCTCAATTTTGAGTTACATCTCAAGTAGACATAATTCAATACATTATGATACACTTGAGATTGATTTATTAATACCGCCCTTAGTGCGACGAATAAAGCGCTCGTCTTAGTGTAGCTACTTCTATGAAAATGTCTGTGATTTGAAAATAGATTTAGCCCTAATGAAACGGTAAACACCAATTTGTGCCAACAAGTTAATGAACGCTTGATTAATAAAAATAAATTAATAGTGATTGCTTTGTATCACGAGGACGACGCCGGTGTCGCATGCGATCGAAACGAAACAATTTAGTGATATTCCGTAGATATTTTATGCTAGTCTAGATATGTACATTACTTCAGTGTATACAAGTGACCTGACGAACAGTAGGAGTAAAGTAATTAATGTGGGCCCGCTTGTGCACATCTCACCTTTAGGATGAAAACGACACAATTCAAAAAGATAAAAAATTGAGTTATCGTCATAAAATTACTTAAAACGAAGTTCATGATACAATTATAATAGTTTAAACACAGCCATATTCAAACAGGAAAAGGACAAAACTGTTATATCGGTCCGTTTTTTATTATATTTTTATGAATAAGGGACTAGTTTTTAGTCATTTAAAAATGACAACTCAATTTTCTATTTTTTTGAGTTGTGTCAAGCCAAGTGACACGTGCACAAGGGCCTTGTATGCTAAAGAAATTAACTTAAAAGCCTTACACGCAGGCCTTAACGCCCGCACAAGCACTGCCAGTATCCCAGTTTTTCAATAAATATAAGTAGTAAAGTCGAGTTGTCAGTGCGCGGCCATAGCGAACATAGATCGAGTTAGTGTAGAGTACCCGCGCGTGTGTACTGAGCTTTAGACACGTTTGTATGCGAGTGGGGGAGCGACGGTTGCGAACGCATGCGTCCGTGTTCGTCGCGCGAATACCGTTCCGTAGTTAACAGTTTCTAATGACGAGATATCTCGTCCCGACTTATACTCAATCACGTATAATTTCGTCTCAAAGTTAGTTATTGTTTTAATCTTTGTACATAGACAATCATGGAAAATTCTGTACACTGAGTGTCAACAACCCCGATGTCGGAGCTTAATGCCTCAATATCAAATTGTTAAAGTCGTACGGACGGATGAATAATTGTAATTAAGTAGCGAATTGTATAAAGTTATTTGAATTGACGTTTCAAGTCACAAAGGCAAGCGTCGCGCCCCCGCTCGAGCGTAGTTAATTCGTTTCCGAACACCAAAATAGTACGTAAATTTGTATAGTATGAATAATATTTTCAGTGTACATGGTTTGTTGAGTTTGTGTGTATGTGTTTTTGATAACGATGATTTAGAGCTCGGGACACGTGACTAGTTACAAGTGCACTGGTCGCAGGAGTTCTAATTTCACTTGTTTATTTGTGGAGTTAGATTTGTGAGTGACAACATAATAAAAATATTGCGGACAGGTATAATTAACTTCCGACAAAATAATTACACTAGAATTTATTACGTGTATTAAATGTGACACTGAACATGTATTTCCTGGGCAATATTTCCTAGAATTTTATTAAAAAAAAAACTAATTACAATTTTACTATAATTTTCAATGACAGTTGTTTTGTCCGATTTCAATGTTCTTAATGATGTAAAATTTAGAACTTCATCGAATATGAAACGTTGAAGATGTAAGAGCAGCTTATTTGAGGTAAATGTGTATAGTAAGTAGAAAATAAGTAATAATGCATACTATCACGTTGTCTCGAGCTCTAGTTCGCGTATGTAGAAGAGGAAGATGGGGTAAATAATTCACCTGTTGAGTGAGGCACATGTAATGTACGATAGGTCACCTGCGCGAGCATTTAAACTGTGGGAGATTAGGAGATTCTATTGTATACACGATCATTTGCATTTGTTCAATGAAATGATGATCGCCGACGAATTCTGTACATAGATGTAATAAATAATCGTTTGGTTACGTTCGTTTAGTTTCGTTTGTCGTTGAGTCCAAGAGTTGCCATTGCGAATTTAACGGACGATGTAATGAGATTTATTTTATATTTTAACTATATTTAGGTTATGTTCGGTTATCATTATGTTATTTTACGTATGATCGTCCCGCTGACGGTTTGATTACGATATAATTTTTATTTTTTTTTGGAATGTATAAACAACGTGCTTTTAATTGATTAAAAGAATGTAAATACAATATTTGAACTGATAATAATAAAAGTTTTTATTTCTTAATGATCATTTTGTTTTCTTTCTTGCCTTGTTTTCTGAAATTATGGTGATGGTGTTAAACTGTTACTGTGTTTACCCAGAGGGCCATTTCCCGCTTGCTCCCCTAATCTCTTCTTGAGAATCTACAAAGCTGAGTGCATCCCCAATTCCTAAGTAATTAATGAGTGTTCAAGCACTCAACTTACTTACCAACAAGTACCGTTATCATACATAATCGTTTGTTTGCCTCACTAAAAAAATCAAGCTACCGACAATAAGTCGTAAATGTCACGATATCAGCAATATGGCTTCATAGACAAGTATTTATCACCTAGTATTTCTAGTTCTTTATGCATAAAGTGTTAAACAGTTTTTTATAATGATTCGAATTACTTATCTACAACTGAATTTATACTAATATTATAAAGCTGAAGAGTTTGGTTTAACGCGCTAATCTCAGGAACTACTGAACCGATTTTGAAAATTCTTTCACTAATAGGAAACTACATTAGTCCTGAGTGCTACAGACTTTTTATCTCGGAAAAAAGTTGTCACGCGGACGGAGCCGCGAGCAATACTAGTTATAAATAAATGGAGACAGCAACTGATAAACTCCTAATTTCGCAAATGAAATTGCTTGGAAACCGCACGCCGGAATAAAATTATAATAATGTCTCGGTTGATTGTCGTTGGATGTGAAGAGGCGCGTGAAATCACTCACCGCCCGCACGATGGCGCCGCGCCAGCCGCCTGCCGATATTGCTGCCCCCATGCCGTAGGTACGCTGCGAACTGCTTATTTTGGCGAAAAAATTTAAAAATATTATTTTAGGTCGGTTATTTGTCTTTCCAATGCACGTAATACACCTGGTTTCAAACGAGCCCACATAATTTTATCAACTGGCAAGGTAGGTACAACCGTCTCTCGCCACCTGATACTATTTGGACTCGACTGCGTTTAATATCATGTATGTTCTGGTCACTTTGACTCGCATAAAAAAGAAGAGATGAGCCTGATGGTTGTGGTCACTCAAGAAGCGGACCATCGGCTTGGATATCACCAGTTTTGCATCAAGCTACAACATCCCATAACTGGCTCATTGACATCATGAAGACCATACTCGTCGATATACCCCTTCCTTCGTCCTTGAGACGTGTGACGATCGATTTCCCAAAAAATACTCGCATACTGACGGCTTTTATCCCCGAAGGCGTAGGCAGAGGCGCAACTAGTGCACCCACTTTTCGCCTTGCGCACTCCGTCCATTGATGTCATAAGGGGCGAGTCTACCGCCGTATCGGTCACAAATTCCAGACTCCGGGCTGATACTGAATAGGAAAACTCAATATCACTTTCCCCGACCCGAGGTCGAACCCGAAAGCATTTATTTGGGAGCATAGATAGAGTGTGACTTTTGTAATTAGTCTACTTATACATTTCTGTGGCGCGTAGCATTTACTCAGAAGTTGTGAACAGGCCTTTAATATTATTGATAAACATACACATCTTAGTAAGTTATGTTGTTAATTATTTTTCCAATACAACTGCCACCGGGCAATGTGTACCTATATTGAATAGTAACTATGTACCTATATGCTTGTACCGGTCTTTCTTATCGGCGCTTTTTGGTATAGGAAAATCTCTACAATCCCCACCCACTTAGGGTGGTATGCGGTATCTCCACCTAAGAATACGTCTACCGATGGTTACCGGCGCTTCGTTGCAGTGAGCAGTTCACTGTACGTATACTTTACAACTTATATAAACTTTTACTACTAATATCATAAATAGGAAAAGTTTGTCGAGATTGTAGGCACTTATCATTGGAACTACTGGACCGCTTTTGAACATTATTTTACTAATAGGAATCTACATTACTCCTGAGTGCTATAGGCTACTTTTTATCCCGGGAAAATATTTACCTATCCTGGAAAAAATTTTACAGGCGGGGGAAAAGCGGGCAAAAGCTAGTTGCAAATAATATACAATCTATTGGTTAAAGTGGACCATAGCCTAGTTGGGAATGGAACGGTCTGCCGAGACAATGTCCGGAGCTTCGAATCCCAAGGCACACACCTCTCACTTTTCAAAGTTACGTTTATATTGTTTATCAATTATCGTTCGCTTTGACGGTGAAGGAAAACATCGTGAGGAAATCTGCATACCTAAGAAGTTCCTTATAAGAATTTCGAAGGTATGTGAAGTCTACCAACCCGCACTAGACCAGTGTGGTGGACTAAGGCCTAAAACCCTTTCAGTAGAGGAGGCCCGTGCTCAGCAGTGGGCAAGTATATAATACAGGGCTGGTATTATTATTATATTATTATTGGTTAAAAATGCGTTACTCATAAAATAATTATAGAACTATTTCATAAAAACTAAGATACTAAATAGTTGATATGATTCTCTTTTTTAAAAAATAAATAGATATCTTCATTTATGTAGGAATGTAGGCCATCTGATAGAAATGATCAACACAAAATAGCCACACACACTGCCGGAGAAATTTTCTCAACATAGCCGGAAAGAAGAGTATTTATTGGGCTTCCGCCAAGATGATTCCTAGGAGTAAATACACACAACATTAAAATCCAAGACGGAAACTTTTAATATTAAAATTGGTGTCAATCAAAACTCGAACAAATGGCCGGCTTTTCATTCTGCTCCAATTGTCACCCTCGTAGGCGAACCGACGGCAAAACTTCGCTGAATAATTATAAGAAATGATTAACTTCCTGTTTTAAGGCAGGTATTTTGAAATTTGTTCTGACTACAATTTCTTTAATTAATTATTGTCACCTTATTTAAAAGAAAATCACGTATGTATGTTGAGGATTGATATCTTTTAAAATTCAACAAATTAGAATTGAGAGATATCGTAAATCGATTAGTTTTTAGATAATAAACGTATTCTAATAACCTAAGAGATACGTATTTAGGTCTTTGTTAAAAGTATCTTACGGCTTCCTATGCTCTCCTGACATTGGACGGAAATATTTATATCTACCATATTATTAAGTCCCCGAGAAACGTTGAATATAGGTATACTTAATTCTGAAATGCGAACCTCGTCAATGCTCGTGGAAGATTTGTATCATAACAAGAGTTCAAAGAAAAGAATATAAAATCCCAAGAAAAAATATTTTAACAAATTATAAATTCTTCAAATGTTCAGTAAACTTAAATCTTTTTAATCAAAAGCCACAAAATTATTCACATTCCAACAACTTTTGTATTTCTTTATCCAACGATAACAAGTTACGAAACATTTCGCAACTCTCGTACCCGTAGACGTTTACACCTGACTAGACACTATTAATATATAAAGTTTTGGCAGATTAGGTTTAAATGTGAGTTCTAGCAAGTTAATAACTGGGATCGGGGCAAGCGGACTGAAACTTTGGACATAGGGATTAGAGCGCACGTATCATGTAACATGACTTACATGACTACGTCGGCCAATCTTCTTACTTAGCCCGTGTTATTTCATCCATGGCCAAGTAGTTAACGGTCTTATTACATTGGACGATCGCCTAGCACCTTTGCCTCACTGTGAATTCACCAGTGGGATAAGAGCCTTAACTTTATCTGATCACGGTTGAAACAACCCGGTCTTGGAGAAAATCAGTCATATACTACAACTTTACCAAATTTATTAGATACTTTGTACAAGTTTTATCGAAAATGTTTTACAGATTGTCAAAGTACCTAAAGCCTCTTGACTATGAATATAGAGATTAGAGAGATATCTTAAATTAAGAGTAAATAAGGTTTAGATTGTATTACAAGAAATAAAATAAAGACTGAATGAATTTTCTGTAATAAAACGGTATTAATTTGTAATGATTTTTTAAGACCATTAGTATGTAGCCAATTATAAGTTTGTTAGATTAATGAGAAAAATCTTTAGGAACTCAAACTTACACAAATAAGTATATCGACATCGAGTTTAGGCATCGTAAACTAGCTAAGACTCCTCAGCGAAATTGGTACTCCAACATAATAAACAACAAACAAGTAACAAGTGATACAATTACGTAAACAAAGCTGTTACAACAAGTCTTCTTTTGTTGGCACAAACATCCAATTTGTATATTTACTTATTACTTGGGAAGAAAGTACAGAACTACTTCAGGGCACAATTATTATGAGCGAAAACAATTAATTACAATATTGCTTCATAACACGCACATACCATATTACTTACAGGAAAACATCATATAACAAAGCAGAAACGTGTTATGAAATAAAAATAAATCTTGTGTTAGGGGTAACGGCTAGCTGTTAGCAAAACTAATGGTGCAATTACGCTCGGCCAGTGAATTTGACAGGCTGAACAGCGCACATACGACATTTATTTCAGCTGATATTCCAACTTCAGTCGTTAAGTTTGAAGTAATGATTCTCTATCTTGTCATAATTTGAGAGCTTAAGTAATCAAATACCTTTTATATTTGCGATATCAACTCACGGGCGTAGCTAAAGTAATTTTCCAGAAGGGCCAGTGGCCTAGACTAAAGAATATAATGACTTCTATACTTGTAGATTTGAAAATTTTCTTCGTTTTAAATATTCATACTAGCAGTAGGCTGCCTCTATATCCTTTGAGTGGGCACCACGCAATTCTGGGGTGGGCACGGCCCACCCGACCTCTCCTCTATGTATGGGCATTTCTTATTTTCATATTAAATTCAGTTAAAAAGTCTTATATCAATTCTCTATAATATTACATTTCTGTATAAAAACGAATATTAAAATGCAAAATACTAGCGATATCTGGAATGAATAACGCTGGAAGCAGACAAGAGCTCCGGCATTATTTATTATTTACTTAAATGTAAAAAATAACTACAAATGTATGTTTTATGTTACTCTGTCAAATCATGGAATAAAAATAAGTTATGTAAATACTGGTTGTAGGAAGTAATAGTACTTCAATCCCCTATCATAAACAGTGCTGTAACTAGGGTGGTGCCAAGGATAGGGCGCACAGCCTGGAGGAGCAAAGTAATGAGCAGACCAGGATCAAATTTTAGATCATGCGTGGGCGCAGTTGTAAAAACTTGCACCGAGTGCATATAAGGCTAGTTCCGGAACTGATCATAAAGAGCATTATAATGTTATATAGGGAAAACTTTCCAGGTCGAAAAAGACGTAAGTAAATTCTGTAAATCTATACTTTTTAAAAGTGAAGAGTTTGTTCATTTGGTTAAACGCTCTAATCTCAGGAACTACTTAACCGGGTTTGAAAATTCTTTTACTAATAGGAAGCTACATTTTATTCCAGGAAAATATTTCTATTCCGGAAAAACTTTTTCACGCGGGCGGAGCCGCGAGCAATACAATTTTTTTTATAAATGACCATAATCTTTCTGCTTGCAAAACTGCATCAGACAAGTCGCGTTATTGTAAAATGTACAAACATGCAAGTACGACCACCAAGCGCCTGTTACACTGCAGCGCTAAGCACCGTAGTCTTAATTAACGTCAAACTCAATTATGAGGCAATCCACTCTGAAGCTTAAAGTACTCAAACAATTGCAGCACAATTTTAATCAGGATGCGGCTTAAGCACCGGAATCAAGTTTTAGTTATCAAAAAAAAGATAGATAATTTTGCACTCGCCACGTAATTGGTTTTTAAACTACAGCTATTTTGCAAACAACATACATACATATACATATACACTCACGCCTGTTATCCCTGAAGGGGTAGGCAGAGGTGCAACTAGTGCACCCACTTTTCGCCGTTATTCCGTCCCATGATGTGTGGGCGAGCCTATCGCCATATCGGGCACAAATCCCAGACTTCGAGCTGATACTGAATAGAAAAACTCAATATCACTTTGCCCGTCCCGGGAATCGAACCCGAGACCTCAGCATTGCAGTCGTACCATAATACAACTACGCCACCGAGACAGTCATTTTGCAAACAACATTCTGAACTTATCTGAAGTGTGCGAGCTACGTATCACAGTTGGTATGAAAACATTTTCAAGTTTTTTGTATAAGACAGACTCACAATTTCACAGAAGTATTTGCATGAAATATTTTCGCCCGTTTGAGATACTTTTTCCACTGGATTCGAGGAAGTTCGCAAAGAGCTATGCCCGTTATAATAAAAAGGCGCTTCTCGTAAATAAAATGATATTTAAAATCACTCCAAGGCGCTATTGAAACAACCTACCCTGTAGCCAAACCGGTTTGTTTGGCTTGTGATAAATGAACGGGAACACTCGCGAATACAAAAATATAAGCAGGGATTTCGTTATTGGAACTGAAATGGAGCATATTATCGCGTAGGAGGTTGAATAAAAACATTCTTTACAGATGGATAGAAGTTTTGAATCTCTTATGAAACTATCAGAGCGTGAAAATCAGTTTGAAGATCTAATTTCGTGTCGACGTCGGCTCCTGTGTAAGTACGTACGTCATAATTCAATTTGTCTGCTGAATCGATCAACGCCAGGAAATATTCGCTTCCTAGACGTCTGGCTCTTCATGAATTGCCAACTTTTCACAACTAAATGTATAAAATGACGAAATAATTACAGAATTTATGCTATTTCGGTAGGTAATTAAGTAACATCGATACAATGGAACAAAAATCGATTATAAATGAGTGTCAGCTAAGTGTTTATTATAAATAGATACAATATTATTGAACTTTTAAACAAAGCCACATTTCCTGATAACAAAACAATTCGGAATACATAAAAACACATAACACAATATTAAACTCAAATTGAAAACTACAATCAGATTAAAAGCATTAAACTATCTAGAGACTCTGATGCCTTAATCCATAGCATAATGGAGGGAAAATTAATAATTTCATGATGACAGGCCCGTGCGGCGTGGCGGCCGGTGCGAGATGAAAGCCCCGTCTAATGAATCCTTCTATTCAGGCTAAGTGTTCGCATGGACGTCACTGCCATCGTAATAGTGCTGATAAACCTATTACTTTTTCTTTTTCTCAATATGCCCTGTATAATATCTCTTATACATACTTACAAAGTAAACTTAAGCTTAATAAGCTATCTTACTTCAACAAATGCGAATTTTCGTGAAAATGTTTGATGATTTGAAAGATTTTTAAATTAAATGCAGAAACCGGTTAATGGATTTTAATGAAATTTTGCACACGGGTAGATCATGTCCTAGATTAAAATATAGATAGGATACTTCTTTATTCCAATAACAATTAATGGATTTGAATGAAATTTTCCACTCGGGTAGATCATGTCCTAGATTAAAATATAGAGAGGATACGTCTTTATTCCAATAACAATAATAAGACTTTTTATAATACAGTTTTAACTCAATATCTACCTTTATTAGACTGCATATATATCTTTCTTTCAAAGATTGTTAGTTCTGTTGTTGAGGCTTCAGTAATTATAATTAGTAACATGAGGCAAGGTAAGGGCTTCAGGCCTAATCCGCTTGAGGGTTAGGGTTTGCCTTACTCGCGCGCCCACAGACAGGTTGCCCACGTATATTATGTTCGACGGTTCAATCAAGTTGCCCTTGTATTGTTGATTAGGTTACTACCAGGATTAAACGCCGTTATATGATGAGTAGCTATATACATATAATTATATGTATAGGTTTCGTGTACATTCTGAGTATTTTCAATTTCCAGTCATATAACTACTTCTTATAGACTTAAAAGTTCCTTCGTTGCCCTCTTGTTTATATTCTTATTTAACGGTAAATCTTACTTTGGGTAAAGCAGTTCTAAACTTGTATGCAGAATACGTTATTTTATATTAGTTTTTATAAGTTCACTTCCACAATTCGCTTGTATACATTCATCAATGAAAATGTTGATAAAGTCAACAACAATAATAAAATAGTCCGACGGTGCAGCTGTTGAACAGCGACACGTAACCACAATACGGGCACATTGCCACATCTGGTCGCATCTTTATATTTCCGACAAACAGTTTCCAATCGAAACAATCCACCGAGAATTTCGGAAACATTAGTTTTCAACAACGTATTACTTTTCATGTCACTCGAGACCATACAGAAGATTTCCAGTTTTTGTTCAAACTGAAAGTTGTAAAATTAGCGGCTACAGGCGCCTTATCCTTATATGGGGTAAGTACCTTTATATTAGGAATTAATGTGGTCCGGCTTATAGCTATAGAGCTTATGTAACAAGCACCCATATCAAGGGTCAGTGCCCGTGTAGTGTTCACATGATACATACAACATTCAAAATGTGACTTACCCGCGTAAAAGAACATATAGATGACGTGAAACACCTACGCTCTACGAAGTCTGCAGTAGCTGAACACTCAGAAGAAAGCTTAACTATTATTTTAGATTCAACAAGCCACAAATCCTTGTCAAAGAACACCGATTCCGGTTATTGAAATCAAAAAACATCCCAATTTCAATAGAGAAGATGGTTGAAAACTCGCACAAGCCTGGGACCCGGTAATACATTTAATTAAATCGGGCCCCAAAAGATCATTCAAGACAAGACGTGAGCTCTAACTGGCTCTAACTGCGTAGACCGGACCGCAAACGATGACTAACATCTTAAAATTGTATAATTGTATTGAAGTTAGATTTGTAACACTAACTTTTCGGACTACCAATACCCCAGTCCGCCCCGTGATTACGAAGTGCTGCAAGCCTACGAAATATCAGGAGAAAAATGAAATAAAAAACCACGATACAATCCGTTACTTATCGGTACTAGTTTAATTTCATAATCTAACATTCGCGTAAACGTAAGGAATCATCGTGATGATTTATTACGATTACTGAAGTTGCGCGTGGCACTGCGCGTACCTAACTACAGCTTTCAAGCGGGCGCGGCCTATACACACGCGCATTCGTCATAGTATTTAACTGAGTTTATAATAAAAAATATTACATCGTCGCCAAACGTCAGTAATCATGTACCAACCATTATACTTGAATAACTGCTTGAATACATTTTTGTAACGGACTCCCATTTAAACTAACACGTCATCTCTGACTTATGTATAATCTACCCTATTTATTTAAAATTATGCAGGGCCGTAACTAGACTTGAATTTAAGGTAGGGCAGCTGTGGTTACACGTAGGGCGGAAGTAAAAATGTTACTTGATCTGTTCTGGTTATGTTCTGGTTAATCGAATTTTGGCTTTCTTGACTTCTGAACATTTTTTTGCACCCGTATTTTTTTCAGTCTTAATCTGCTTTACACTTCTTATATTATTATTAGTTAATTATTAGAGCAGAGCATTGGAATTTTAGGTAGGCCATTGCCCCACAATGCCCCTCCTTTGCTACGGCCTTGAAATTATGTTGTCTTTTTCAATTATTGATAACATATTATTGGTAAACAACAACAAACTTCGAGCAAGTTAAATAATCAGTTGTGATTAAATTCTCTGTTCTAAACTCGATGTGAAATAAACATGAGAATTGAATTTAAAAATGTTTTGTGCTAAGAAAATGTATTGTGAAGGAAGAATGAAAGTAACTTCTTTGTTGGCCTCCTTTTATTTCTCGGAACATTGGATCGAAGAGTCGCGTTTGAAAATATGAATTGTTCCATTACAAATATTCGTGCCAAAGACTACAGAAAGGCAGCTTAAAACATTTTGATACATCATTGTAGGAAAAGTATTTTTGTAGGTTTGGCCTTGCCCTTATACATGATTCATAATTTTGCCAAATAAATAAAACTTATTTACATTATGACTATTTAATTTAACATATAATATCTATACTTTACGAAAACAGCAATTACGAGGTTTTCGCGTGGCAAACTTTCCATTAATTGGGAAACACTTAGACTAGGTACGTAAAATGTTTAAAACATAAATCCTACTTATATTATAAACGCGAAAGTTTGTAAGAATGGGTGTACGTTTGCTACTCTTTCCCGCAAAAACTACTGAACGGATTTCGATGAAATGTGGCACACGAGTAGATCATGTACTGGATTAACACGTAGGCTACTTTTTATCCCGAGAAAATATAAAGCGGTACATTTATCCCGGAAAAACCTTGTTAACGCTTGTGGAGCCGCGGGCAAAAGCTGCAATATAATAATATCAACTTTTTGTGTCGTAAATTTTTAAATTTACTTGATTTTTTATCTTAAATATCAAATGATTATATACAGTTGGTCACCGCTTACAGTACATGGTTGATGATCTTTTAGTTTTTATTTCTTAATGCCATTACATTTCTTGCAGGTAATGTTTTTCATAAATGAAGGTCATAAACCGGGTTACATAATAATTGTTACATAATATTATGTTGACAAGTTTTTGAATTCTGAAAGTAAACATCAATACGAAATCCATTGCTATTTGAACTTACATGACAGTAATAAGAGATTCAATGAAAAACTTGAATCACCGAATATACCTTTCATGCAGAGAAAGTTTTCGTTGAGAGGAAACTGTGTGCAGTCGGTAACTTCATAACTCTTTGTTGTTCTTTGCAAAATAAGATTTTTACTGAGGCTTGTATGCGGAGTCGCAACAGACTACACGCTACGTAAGATTTCTTGTAAAATACAATATCCTACTTCCTAATAAATAACACATTCTTGTAATTAATTTCTTTAATAATTTACACAATTTGGAGTACATCTGAATTTTTAAAACACAAGAATATAGTGGTTATTTAATTCTCATAAAATAAACTAGAAACAAAGAAATACAACCTGCAAATTTATACAAGCTCTAATGAAAAAATACTACACCATATTAGAAATTTATTTATAAAATAAGACATAGCAGAATATGAAAGGGGACGTAATTTCTATTGGCGCCAATATCGCAGTAATATAGACACTCGGCAGCTCTCCCATAGAATGGCTATACGGTGAATAAATAAGCAATTTGTGTGCGTCGCGATATTCTAAATATTTAACGATGACGTTACGTCACACTGTATTTCCAATATCAGAAAACGTTCAAAGTACCTTTGTATCAGAACCTAGACTATATGAAAGACTATATGTAGCCTGGGTAAGTAGTTTTGATTCGTGTGATTCTGTAATAACTATACATCATTATTAGTAATTGTATTGCATGCGCGGTACGACACTGGTGCTGTGATCTCGGGTTCGAATCCCGGGTCGGGCAAAGTGATATTGGGTTTTTTGATCAGTGTAAACACGGAGTCTGGAATTTGTGTTTGATATGGTGATAGACTCGACACCTATTATATCATGGGATGGAACACACCAGGCGAAAGGTGAGCACGGCGGTTGCACCTCTGCCTACCCATTCGGGGTTAGAGGCGTGATGTGTGTTTGTGTATGTAATAGAAAATAATAATTAAAATGAAAACCTGGGCGGTAATCATACTTATTATTTAAAATTTCAACTATGGGACGTGATGACGTTAGGAATATACAGAGATATAGGTATAAGATAAAATTACTATGTCAAATTAATTTCAAAATATCAGTTGCCTCCTTGGTCGTCCGTCTCGGTGGATACTACCACCTTGCCAATCATCGCCTCTAAACTGCTGTGCCCAGGTTTGAACATCTCAAAACAAAGAACTCAGTGCCTTGTGATCACCCTTGTCAGGTGTCAGCGATCATTCATTCGGAAATAAAAAGGACATACATAGCATAGCATCGCGCCTTTTTCCCTTTTTAAGGTAAGCAGAGGTGTATCTCATCCACATTTCGCCATCTATGTAATAGGGGGCAGGTCTATTGCCATGTACTGGGCACATTTCCGGACTCCTCTAAAGTAGAAAAATCCTATATAACGTTGTCCGACCCGGGAATCGAACCCAAGACCTTAGCACTGCAGGCATATCATAATACAACTACGCCATCAAGGCAGTCATAAATTGACAATACAACCCGCTTTCAATCATTGTTTTGGAACTTAAACTATTATATTACTCAAAGCTGTAAACAAAAATATTTTTTAATATCTCTACCCCCGACCCTTTCCGGAACTATTTTTCACGTAAACACCGCATTGTGAAGTTTATACTCCGCGCCAGGTGAACCTCCACTCGGCCCGACTTCCTGCATCTGACACTTTGATAGCTCTATACAGAAGTGAGATCGCACTAATGTTCCCTCTACTTAACGACTTTACTATAATCGTTTTCCGACTTGATCTTACCAATGTATTATACCCGAATGGATAATATTTAAAAATATGCTTCCAATTAATACACGTAAATTAATAAGCTAACGGTATTGGAATTTAAATGTTGTCTTTTTACCATTCTCGTAAGTTTATAAACTAATACTTATAAGTATTACTTTCTTATAAATGTAGACTCTATTAGTACATTAAATACAAATTTCCACAATGACCATATTATAAGTTTATAGTATATAGTTAATAGTATGTAGTATAAGTAAAAAATAACACTCCTCTTTTTACGTCGAAGGATAAAACCGATTCCTTTTCAATGAACAGTGTAAAAGGCGAAGATCTAACTCGTTTCGAAATACAATACATGCAAATTGAACTGAGGACTTAAACGGATTTTTGCGATTTGAATGAAATATCGTGATCCTGGATATACGTCGCACTGTTGGTAGATGGATGTAGGTCTGTTCATAGCGGGCGAGGCGAGGCGAAGTAATCATAATAAAATTCATATTGTCATTAAAATTCATCCATTAAGAAGTTCATTCAATTACCATAATCTGTAATTACCAGATTAATATGAAGCACCTTTTCACACAGTTATACCATAGAAAGGATGATTGGAGCAATATTCTAGAATCTAGAGAGATTGGTGGCTATGTAACAACTAAAAGTAGATTAAGTTTAAAAACTGACTACTGACTAGTGATGTTACGCGCTAACTCTCTTTCACTCTACCTTAACTATTTTCCATCTTTAACAGCCAGCAACCCTTATTTGCGGCCAGATTTATTTAAGCAACCGTATATCATAATAAACAGAAAATGATGAATAATTTGATGCATAAATAATAAATGTACGTTATGAACGTATAAATGTATCAAAATCATGACTGTTTACACCTGGCTGCGAAGAGGTGCGGCTAAGTGCATAACGGCACCCATTATTTTTCAGTCTTTATATATATTGCCAAGAAGTGGACGATATTTTGTTTAAAAAACAAGTAAATTATGTTTTCAGATAAATCAACCAAAAATTATTTAATTAAAAATACTAGAGGCTACGTTTTGATAGGCAACCTGGTAGGTGTATATTCTCCTAATCATAAATATGTGTAAAAATTTGTATTCCAGCAAATACTCGATGAGTGCACCAATTCTACAGCGGGATCTCTTACTAATACAGATTGTTACATCTAAAGCGTTGCTGTAATACTCAGTTTACCTTCTTACTTCGGCTTCAAAGCAATCTCCGGGTCAGGTAGCTCCACCTGACGCTCAGCGTGTTTACTGAAACGTGATCTCGCGAAGCTCAATCGCTGTAGCTGCGGAGACTGTCAATATCTTTCTTTTGCAAATAACTTTGTTTAAAAATATTTTCGAAGCTGTTTTTTTCTACATTATTGTGGCTTTATATATTAAGTTAGATTTATGAAATTGTAAATAAAGTTCATTGAGGTAATTTAAGGTTTGTTTTAATGTTATGAAGGATGCGTTGCATGATTAATGCAATAAGAATATTGTCAGGGGAAATATTGAACATTTATAGGTATTAGGTACCTAGTAGGCTAAAAGGTATAGTAAGCAATATGTACATAAATAATAATAATATATTTAAACAGTGATACCCATTAATGACAGTCGGGTTAATCAGAGACAAAGTACGAATGAAACCATAATGCAAATCTTCCATATTTCAAACAAAAGATAATGAAACTAAAATTGTATACGAGAACATGATTGCGCGCACATGTGAGAGGCAGATATGCACCGTCGAAATTACTTGTATGACGTTTCGTAAGTTGTGTACGAACTTTGAGCTCAGTGCAGTCAATATTTCGTATTTTCTGTCTCGGCACCGAGTCGGGAAGACGGCCGTGTGCATGAAATTCCATTTTGCATCATTATTTTCGAGTGGGCGCGGTATTTTGTAGCATCCTCTATATTTATGACGGCTCTAAAGCAATTTCGGTATATTTTATAATAGCCAAACGCCGTGCCCGCAGTCGTGAACTAACGTCTTGTCTGAGAATCATAAATTGTTCCCAAAGAGGCCACATTTTCCAAAACATGAATACATATTTATGAATAAAGCACTTCTTAATAATATTTATAGGGAGATTCAGAGATAGTAATAAATAAAAGTCCTCGCTGGTTCGAAAGAGATGATTCACCACAAGTTGGTATCACGCCTATTGCGCGAAATGTACATCGTAGCTCGGAGGAAAAACTTTATTAAATATGTCATCCCGTAGACGATCAAGGGCATGAAAAACGACAGTAATCAAAAATATTGTGGCGTGTAAGCACACGAGGGCTCTAAAGGGTGGAAAGACTGCACTAAATCCTTTTTATTGCATTTTATTACGTTCCGTATTCGGTCGGCGGGTTTAATGGCGCAAAAGAATTTAAATATGAAAACCCTTTGCCTCGGACGCAAATGCTAATATCGCTGACATAACAATGGGCGCCGGCTTACAAACGCGTTATTTTTGTTGGAATTTGATATACGTTGTATTTAATTACAAGTATAACACAAAAAGTTGGTGGTAAGTTGAACGAAATCCGTACGTGATCTCAATTATTCATTTACTTTGTTTGACAATGGTTTTGTTTTGTGGTTCACGACAAACTCCACGGAAAGATATGTGACTCGGAAACTAATACTGTTGTCTGTAAAATGTATATTTTTCCGATGAGTTAGAAAAATTCTCATATCGACTTTTTGGCAACGGTATTTCCGCCCTATGATGGCAAAAGGTGAGCGATCGCTGCAGGATATACCTAAATCAAGATGTAAACCTGTTTTTAATCAATAATTGTGTACTGAATTGAACCTATATTCAAAACATAATCAGATAAGTCATCGCAAGGTTAGTCTTCAGGCATTTCTTTTCTTTGTTCAAATAAAACTACCCTGCATTATTCTAACCCAAGGAAACACAAATTTTATTTACAATTTAGCCAGTTTCATCAATATTCCACGCAGACTGCGCCATGTGGTTATTTTATTAAGTGCCCCTACACTTTACATACACCACAGCATGAGTACTGTAAAATAAAAGCTATGTTTTGAGTTAGGTAACAGCGGGAAAAAGGAAAAAACATTCTGACAGAGAACTATGTTCGAGGAGAGATAAAGACAAGCCGGATTCTTTTATTCACACTCGCACGTTATCAAGTTGTATAGTTTGTTGGTTGGTACTGAATAGTGTAGGCCAGAGTTGCTGGACAGTATAAATAGTCGAAATTAGCACATAAGTACCAACTTTTGGAAGTTAGTCTCCTACGCTATATTTGGTGAAGAAATTATGACATAATCAACCAGCTTCGACTTCTAATTATGATCAGAAGTTTTATTTTACTATATACATAATCCACGCGACTGCCTCGGTGGCGTAGTTGTATTACAGTACGACTGCAAAGCTGAGGTCTCGGGTTCGATCCCCGGGTCGGGCAAAGTGATATTGAGTTTTTCTCTTCAGTATCAGTCCGGAGTCTGGAATTTGTGCCCGATATGGCGATAGGCTCGCCCCCTATCACATCATGGGACGGAATGTCGGCGAAAAGTGGGTGCACTAGTTGCGCCTCTGCCTACCCCTTCGGGGATAACAGGCGTGAGTGTATATGTATATGTATGTATTAATCCACGACTCACATCACTCTATTATTGCGATTAAATTACCTATTTACACTGACATAAGACATAATAGTTATAAATAATTCGCACGCCCAGATCAATATTGAATTATCTCGAAAAAATCTGTGAATCGTGTTAGAATTCAGTATTCATCTGGGCGTGCAAATATATGCACTAAACATCAAGCAAAATTATTTAAACGTATCAAAGAACATCCAAACAAATTCCAACGTCCGGCAACCATCTTATTCGCCGAAACTACGAATTCTTTAGCGTATAAATGTAACCGATGTGAAAGGACAGAAATTTTTGGCGGTAAATGGGTTCATTCCGGCTAGCAATAGGAAGGGAATTGGTGTTCCGGGTAGACTGGCCCGGCAACGATCAGGCGAGTCAAATTTGTGCGACTACTGACATATATTTTGTTTTTTCACTGTTTTGTGAAGTCGCATGGCTGATTGTGACTCGATCGATGCTTGGTTTGGTTTGATAGAGTAATATGAGAATCATTAATTAAATCGATTTGTGATAGACAAAGTCTTCTACAGTATAATCAGTTAGCTCTATAATCTTAGAACTCTTTGGTGATACACAACGTATTTGACCGTCACGTGATTTTTACGGAACTACGTTATATTATGCTAAAATAAAATCGAGATGGTAAATACAGTCCCAGAACCTAGATCAATGAGAGACATTGCAAATAACATACCTCTATGATCGACAGAAACATATCGAGCTGTATTTTTGGATTTACATTTACTCCAAAACGCGAATGGTCATGAATTGGCCGTGTTTACCGTAGCTATACGAGTAATCCATTATTGAATACACTCCGACCAGCAGGTGATGCGGTAATATTACCAATTTGCGATTTCAACTGGGTTACGGACTGATAATTGCAATAGATTCCCTTTGTTGAGGTTTTAGCATCTGTATAATGTGGCTATTATGGCCGGCACGAGTACCCACCATAAAGCTGTGTAAGCGGTCGCTTGGAATTCCCCAACCGCCTCTTACTCGGTCGGGTGATAAAGGGAACATTGACATTCTTTAGTCGTACCGTGGAACAATTTTTATATTTCCATCCAATTATCAAAGTTGATGTCATCCGTAATGCCAAGTTACATACTTCATATAAATATCAGTTTTTAATTTGCAAGAATCACACCTAGGAACTCGCAGCTATAGCTACACTATTAGCATTATTGTGGATTTTCATCATGTATCCGGTCATCTATTATATCTAAAACGGTGTCTAAAAATATAAAAGATACCTCTATCATTATTAAATTGTAATAAAGACACTTATTATCTCCACGTTCCTTCCAACCAACATTTAATCCAAAGTTATTATTTATTAACATGGAAACATTAATTTTTGAGAACAAGCAAAAACATGAATCGAGATATATTCAATTTAGTTTCAAGCGAGGTACATTACTTGTACGCCGCCGGGCCCCGGGCTACGTGTAGGATGCAGGCCTTTATATTCACGATAAACCTCCACGGACAAGCAATTTACTGAATCACTGATTTCGGTAACATTAGTTACGGGACTCTATATGTCGACAATCTATTACAATATAAGTAAAATGTTCTTGACTGTGGTAAAGTATAAGTTAAAATATATGAACGGTGCTTTTCTGCTGCTTAAGGTAATATTACTTTTAAAAATGTTAAAGTCTTACTGATATAGTTGTGGTGGTACTACTGCCTGTAAAAAAAATGTGTGTTGACTTATGCTATTGAGTTCGATTCCCAGTTGAGACATTCGTTCGTAAGATTTTCTGACAACTCAAAATATGAACCCCAGGCATTGATAATTGATTTGTCTTTATCCTATCATACCATACCAGCCCTGTATTATATACTGCTCACTGCTGAGCACGGGCCTCCTCTACGGCGAGGGTTAAGGCCTTAGTCCACCATGCTGGCCTAGTGCGGGTTGTTGTCCTTACGAAAATATTTCAATATAATCAAATAAAACAATCTGTACTTACGTTAAATTGTAAAAACGTTCTAGTTACTTACCTAAAGATTATGACTTTAAGCATTAAGCATTTTATAAAATTGAGTGCAACTGGTTAGTTCAATATTAAGAACCCGGAATAACCATCTTGCAGAGATCAGATGTAACTTGAGAAGGAAGCTAAAGCGCCTGTCCTAGCATTACTAAAGTAAGTGCGTACTTCTACGCTATTTCGGGCTAGTTCTATTAGTAATTAGATATACGAATAACTTGTTAAAGTCGGCAAAATGTTTCTTAGATATACTTATTTTTGGCCGTGGCTCTCTTCGCGTATAAGTCTAGGATAAAAAGTTGGCTCTAGAACCTCTTCGGAGGTAGTGTATAACCACTTATTAGTGAAAGTATTTTCAGAATCAAAACAGTCGTTTTAATTATTAGCTAGTTTCAAAAACTAATCCTATATTATGATTTTTTTACATGCTACGGGCCATGTAGTGCCTGGACAATGATGTTATTTTTAATGGAAACATTAAAAAAAACAATCTAAAGCAGGATTTGAACCCGCGACCTCCAGCGTACCGTGCCGGTGCTCAGTGCCGGTTTTAGCACTATCAGCGCCCTGTGCGAGATTTCTTCGTCGCCCCTTAACTGTAATTTAAACCCATACGAAAAAAGGCAAAGGATATAATGAAACAACCTTACATTAAAAGAAATAACAAATTATTAAAAAAAAAACTAATAAAGTTTTCCTTTTCTAGCCTTTCTATCAGCGAACTCTTTGAAAACCTTATAAAAATAAGGTTGTCAAAGTCTATGTTTTCAGCAATTTCATTTTCGATTGACAAAGTTGCCAAGTTTGTCAATCTACCTTGGGATATTTTCGATCGCAGATAGGTGTTTATTAGCTTAAGCTTCGAAAAACTCCTCTCGCCACTAGCAACCGTTACAGATATCGTCAACAATAATCGCAATGCTATCCATACATTTGGATACAGTTCTTGTAAGTTGCGATCTTTGATAAAATTTAAAGCAAATATAGGAGTAACCACATTCTGATCAGGCAAAAAAGATTTCAGACTTACTAGTTCATCAGATTACATACAACCATCTATATCTGATTTAGAGTCTACAGTTAATTTGAATTCGAGATCACCACATAGTTTGGCAAGGTCGGGTTTTTCCGGAATTTGTTTTATATTGTACAAAAAAGACCAAGATTCCGAGTAATCATTTGACTGTTCCAATCTTTCATTGACTGAAATTAATATAGTCTTAAATAGTGTCCAAAAGACAGTTGAAAAATTCAACCTCAGTTTTATTCTGGAGAAGTTATAGGCTCGTCAACGGCAGTTTCACCAGCTTGACGCTTGATAAATCGAATTCTTGTTCTAAACACAGGTTCAATTTCTTGTTCTTCATCCAGTTCCTTTGCAGTTAAAATGGCGCTTTTAAAGCCTGTATTTCTATATTCTAAGAAAGTGCAGCATTTTTTCAACATTTCCGTGCATTAACTAATATCCATGTCTGTTGATTGTAAACATTTACTAACGATATTAATTTGAAAAAGTACGTCATACCAAACAACTAATGAAACTATGAAGCTGAAATCTCTTAAATGCTCGGCTACAGTAGTAGCCTCATAAGAGACTTGAGCATCAGTTTTCTGAGTTTTAATAGCCTAAGTAATTAAAGCGTCATGGATGGCAATAGTTTGATAACATACTGCTTTAACATTGCTTAGTCTTGCTTCCCAGCGTGCGTCACTGAGCATTATAGTATATAATCCCAAATGATCGGTTAAAATTTTCCATCGTTAAACAGAAGCTGAAAACAATGTGAACAACCTCTGAAGTACCCCAAACAAAGTGACTGACTTTACTGATGACTTAGCTGCATAGTACGAGATTGTAGCTATGACAGCCACACGGTACATAAACAGCTAAAGGATTTATGTCCAGAATTCTCCTTTGAACCCCAATATTTTTTCTTTCATGAAAATTTGTTTTTTTTCTTTTTTCCCTTTATTTTGCCTGCGGCGCCCCTTCATATCCCGCGCCGTGGACGGTCGCCCCACCGCGCCCTACCCTAACGCCGCTACTGCCGGTGCTCTGCCAACTGAGCTATCTCGACCTTACCTTCGTCTGCTCAATTTCAAGTTTCGTATTTTTATCTCTTTAAAGGAGATGTCTAGTGACATCTGCTTAACAATTATCACAATTGTCAATCTCAGCGTTACTCCTTTACAGGCGTAAATGCACTGCAACGATATCACAAAATCTACATATAAATCTACATATAAATCTAAATATTAATAAATCTATTTTTTCAGGTTTATCTTATAGTACCTACCTACAAGTTAAATTCATTGACTTAAATAAAAAACTGTAGAATTTCATCATTGGTACCAAAAATAAGCTTATTCCCGATTCTCTGAAGGTTTGAGTAATCCGTCATGGTTCACCAAGCTTATGGGACGGATCCCTATCGGAAACAATTTCCTGTCCCGGGGAATTTATGCGTGTTTTCCAAACGAAACTCGAACAAATCAATGCCTCATCTTGAGACTAAACCCAAAACTCCGATTCGAAAAGCGAAATAACCTTCCGCTAATGACGCAATAAAAATCAAGATACAATGTTTATTTTACACACTAGAATAATTATAATTGTTTATTAGGGTTGTGGGCGCCTTAAGCGTTCAGCCTAAAGACCGGTGTGGCCAGAAAAGCCGACTCACGTCAGACTACTGGCCGTAGGGACACTAAGAAAAAAAATATTGTTTCGAAATAAAATTACAAAAAACAACCATTAGTTTACTTACCCACGTGTCATTGGCAAAATCACTGATGAAGCGATGGAGCCATTTTTAAAAGAAGAAGGACCATTAGTTCAATCAATAATATGGTATTAACAAAACCAAGTCTAAAATAACAAAATATACATTAAAATATCAATATCGCCCGTCGATCAGGGAAATATGAAACGTCTGGTGGTGATTTATCGCTAGAAGTTACTAAGTACCATTAGCATATCAAAGTATGTTGACAATTCTCGCCCCAGGCCCTCTCTTTACAATTCTTTTACATTTATTTATACTTCGCCATCGGATGCTGGCGGCCGTAACGGTGTTCGGAATTGTTTTTGTCTTCAACAAATCTAGGTCACCATTCTTTATGTATGCATTTTTATGCTTTTACAACGCAGTATAATGTTTTATGCATAGCGCCTTGAAGCAATTATAGATATACGGTTTTGTTACGTGTGAAAAATATTATGGAATTAAATAATAATAGGCGGTATTAACTAAGAATATGGGGATATATTTTACACATACATTCACACCTTTTATCCCCAAAGGAGTAGACAGAGGTGCAACTAATGCACCCACTTTTCGCCGTGCGTATTCTGTCCCATGATGTGATAGGGGGTGAGCCTATGGCCATAACGGGCACAAATATATTTTAAAGCGCAAATATTTTACATTTTATTTAATCTAGAATAATATAAAAGGCATTCAATTGAAAAGAGGTGGTGTTATCAAACAGAGCGGCACACTCGTACGAGTTTTAATAAGGAAAGTCATTCGGATCTCTAATTACTGAACACTTCTGTTGGCTTGTTTTCATAACTTCGCACGGCTGTTTATATGATAATTTCTGGGTGTTGATCCTTTTATATATTTATAATATGAATGTGTAATTCATTATTTTTTGTTGCTTAATATAGGTCTTTAAATTAGATGCTTATAATTTTCCTAGATTTGATAATAAAATTAAATGTGGCACTTATATTGATGTAGGGTTTTTTAATACATCAATGGGCACTTACAAGAAAGTCGCAAATTAAGTATGTCACGGCATGCACACACTTAAAACTGTTATTGGATAGTTAACTCTTCAGAACCGTAAATTGGTGTTTAAACTGTGAAAATTTCCCTCGCAATCCTCCATTGATCGTAGAGCTAATGTTTATACTTATTGCTTTTAAAAGCATTGCACTGAGCAATGAAAAGGAGCGAAATTATTGATTTCTCTCCTCACAAGAATGAACTTTGAATACAAGCGTTAAAGTAGAATTTCGTGTGTTTTTGCTACATACCGGGAGTCAGAAGGAAGTAATCTTGGGGTGAGTCTTGTTAATTGATTGTTACTTTTGTTAACGTAGACTTTTATTGGACTCTCCGTCTTCTTTCGGTTTTACTTGTAATATAATTGTTTATTTAATCGTGTGAGAACAAAAGCTTTTCGAGTAGACTTTGTTGTTTTACACGAGTGCTTTTACCAGCAAATCCATTAAGATAATAATTAGCCCTGTGTGCTGGGTTCTTACTTACATAGATAAATAACTATGAACTAAGTATGAACTATGTTTTCATCTGTAATATAAAATATGCCTCGTTATTAATGATACTCTTGCATAATCGTCAAATACCACACACTAAATAATGTAACGCGTAAAAAATCCGTGAGTGCTGTAGTGAATTATTAAAGTTGTAGTTTCATACACACACTGAAATTTATTACCTCGGCATAAACTATAAACATTTAAAGTTATAACTCGAATCAGAAACTACAAGCTTAAATATTCAAACTGTAAATCCGTGTTCTGCCTTTGTAGGCAAAATCCATTGGTACGACCTCGGTCGGCAAAAAAGAACTTTAAACTATACCGTTTGCGGACCCGCAGTTTGCACTCCGCACACTAATTCCTTGTCCCGAATTACTAAACTGACCTTTAAATCCCGCGGGGGATTATTTCCAAGCTTATAAATTACCAGCTTGTAAATCGATGTCATAAACTCTTAATGGCAATTGTCGTGGATTTACGGAGTAATTCACAGATTTTTCCTCAGTGGCGTAGTTGTATTACAAATAATTACAATACGACTGCAGAGCTGAGGTCTCGGGTTCGAACCCCGGATCGGGTAAAGTGATATTCGGTTTTTCTATTCAGCTACACCCTAGTCTGGAGTTTGTGCCCAATGTGGCGATAGGTCCGTCTTCTACCACATCATGAGACGGAATACAGACGGAGAAAAGTAGGTGCACTAGTTGTGCCTCTACCTACCCCTTCGGGTATAAAACACGTGAGTATGTGTGTTACTTTTTTACAATTCACGAAGAAACTGATACTGTTAGACATTATAAACAGCCTCTATATCTGTTAAAACTATTACATAAGAAATAACGTCACTGATCTAATGATTATAAGGCTTCCATCTTGCAAAGCTGCGACAAGGCGGCTTCCTACATCGCTTAGCCTGATCCGCTTGTCAAAAGTCGTTATTGCTGCAGGCATTGTACGAAGCTTTTAGTCCCTAAATGGAATGGATAGAGCGCACACTATCCATAAATCACGTTACATTAGGCGACAACGCGCTATACTGCTTTTACAATGTTTTGAAAACGAATATAATTTTTTTTTAGAATTTAAGTGTAAGTTATGTTTTCTTTTTTTTATGGCATTGAATGACGAGACGAGCATGCCGTTCGCCTGATGGTAAGCGATACGACCACCGATAAACAGTAGAAACATCATCCTGCACCTTGAGTCACAAAGTACTGTGTGGCGCTCGTTATCCTGAGACATAAAATGTTAATTCTCATTATGTTCTGTAGCTACACTGGCTACAACGCCCTTCAAACCGAAACACAACAGTACATGTACACTGCTGCTTGGCCGTAGCAATAGACATTGCGGTGGTACCCACCCAGACGGACTTTTACATATGAGAGTCCTACCACCAGTCAATATATGTGTTAAAACACATGGCAATTGTTTTTGTTATTCTATAGACCAGAGTGCTAAAAACATGTTTTAATTTTAGATGCCCTCAATATTATACTTATTTAAAGTAATAAGATTTAGTAACCTCTATAGATAAAAGTGCAGAGTACTAAGTACATTGCTCCACTGCTTAAAAAAAGAAAAACAAGTTTTGTAACCACGCATGATTCACAAAACTATCAAAACTTACATTCAGTGATATAGGACCATAATACGAAACAGTTCCAATAACCGCACTCGACTCTATATCGCGAGTAATGGCTTGCCACACTCGACCCCTTAACTTCGACCTGCCCATAGAATGCTAATGTGCCGGCGTGTCTAGGTCGTGCCGCCATCCCACGCAGGGCTGGATTGAGTCTGTCGCCCTAGATATTTTATTATGTGCCTGTTACGCCAAATAGTACCTTGTTTGTAGACTACACGGCAGACGAGCTAGAAGCCCGCCTGATGGTAGAGGCACAGCCACAGAAAATATCGAGCTTTTTCAGAAAGAACATCGTGACTGCCTCGGTGACGTAGTTGTATTATGGTACGACTGCAATGCTGAGGTTTCGGGTTCGATCCCCGGGTCGGGCAAAGTGATATTGAGTTTTTCTATTCAGTATCAGCTCGGAGTCTGGAATTTGTGCCCGATATGGCGATAGGCTCGCCCCCTATCACATCATGGGACGGAATAATGGCGAAAAGTGGGTGCACTAGTTGCGCCTCTGCCTACCCCTTCGGGGATAAAAGGCGTGAGTGTATATGTATGTATATATGTATGTAACATCGTGACCGTCATTTCGCTCCATTTACTATAGAGACTTCTTTATTAATTCTAAAATATTTATGTTTCATTTGCTGTATTTTATACGACGGTTAGTTTTGTAACTAAATACAACAAAAACACAAAAATATATATATATTTAGTAAAGAATAAAGGTTCCTTAGTAAAAAGTGCGAATTGTCGCTTCCGATGGTCACCCTAAAAAAGGTCGATATTATGAACTGTGTTTTGTAGATACAGCCAAGCCATTGTTTCTGTCACCTTCAAGAAAGCTTGTCAAGTCTGGGTAAATCTCACCGCTTTTTCTATGTCTACCAAGCAGTAGTATATTCTGAATTACGTTAATATAAAGTCGTTGCCTTTTAATTTAGTTTATAATATAAATAAAGTCTTTATTATGTATCATATAAATTATACGAGAGAATACATAACATGGTATACTTTAGGTACTCTGCTAACGATTTCAATTCAATTTGTGCTTCTCAAAGCGGACTGACAGATTTATTTTACATAATTCTGTACTGCAGGTAAATTACGTACTGGCTACAACTTAAGATTATCTGTACTGAAATTAAGACTTACTATTTATCGTAGTGTTTTGGGTGTTGGAGTTAAGTCATAGTAACTTTGAGTCTAATAAACCAAATTTAGCTAAATACGAGTGTCCCAACACAGGCTATCATATCGGCAAGTCCGGTACTGATCGCGTGACGTATTTCCATGGAAAGCCTCGTTTAATAGAGTGCTCCTTTTCACCAAGAGCCTATTTCCTGAGGCGTGAAATTCTATAATCGTCACCTTAAAATTATGTGCGGACAGGTTAGCGCCCGCAGCTCCACTCGGGTCGAGTGTCACGGGAATTGCTTTTTAGTTATTTATGTTCGAGGATGCCGACATACAGATTTATTTTTATACTTTGATGATTGCGTAAGACGTACTTTCGTTTAAGGAATAGGAACTAATTATTTTTAATGCAAATAAAAGTCAATATTTCAGTTATTCATTCTCGTTAATATTTCAGTAAATATTGCTGTTTATGATTCCACCAAAGTCTTTTATTATTGCACATCTTTGTTATGCTACCTATATAAGCACACCTGAAGCATGAACAAAATATAATATATCTATAGATTTGTTTTTAATTTTCTTTTTAACGTACGTAAATATATACACATACATATACACTCACGCCTGTTATCCCCGAAGGGTTAGGCAGAGGCGCAACTAGTGCACCCACTTTTCGCCGTCATTCCGTCTCATGATGTGATAGGGGGCGAGCCTATCGCCATATCGGGCACAAATTCCAGACTCCGGGCTGATACTGGATAGAAAAACTCAATATCACTTTACCCGACTCGGGGATCGAACCCGAGACCTTAGCTTTGCAGTCGTACTGTAATACCACTACGCCACCGAGGCTGTCAATATATATCTTAAACTAAAACCTTATTCTAGAACAATTATTTGCTTAGGCTGGGTAAGTAAATCAGCATCGATTTACGGCATAACCAACTAAAAATATCTACCCAAGTCAATAGTCAATTTCGAGGAAACACGATTTGTGCCGTATCTTGTTTTCAGGTAGGTATAATAAAGCAAGTGTGCGGGACCCGCGTCCGGCCACCTCCCACGGGACCCCGTGTGACATGAATCCCCTAATTCTCGACTCACCCTGCAGCATCCGAAACGCACGTGACAGAAGGTAGGTAAGTATTTATTTTGATTCAATTCGTCGGGCTTGACTTCCCACAGATTAAACGGTATAAAATAGAACCTCTTTACAGTTATATTGAAAAAGAAGAAATAAAAGAAAAAATAAAATGTCGCGTTGTTTAAATTGTTTTTTCGGTTAGTACTTAAATAACTAATAGTGGATCTGTTAGTCTAAGAGTGGATGACACATTCATGTAAGTATTATAATTTACAACACAAAAATTTAAACATAATGAACAGACAAAAATCTTGGCACACGGAATAGGTAAATATATTTTATCCGGTATTTTATTTACTCGCTATTTTAAATGACACAGAATATATCACGTAATGGCACCATTAACCTGATATCTGATGCAAATGACAAATGCGCGCGGCCATTGTTGCAATATGGCGGACGATACGTCACTGTCATGGCGGCGCGCTCCGCACGGCCGGCGGCCGGCG
This sequence comes from Lapara coniferarum, assembly GCA_949316025.1. NCBI lineage: Eukaryota > Metazoa > Arthropoda > Insecta > Lepidoptera > Sphingidae > Lapara > Lapara coniferarum. Next base: position 5,173,405 of record OX438924.1, on the reverse strand, counting down.
CCTATTTGCACTGAATTAATTCAGTAGTCAGGTGGGAATCAATGCTACTTGAGATATATTCGCTGAGGTAAATATTTTCAAGTGCCAAAAGTGCTGAAAATGTAGGTATATTTTATTATCACTGCACACTTCATAACAGATAAGTTGATTTTAGATATCCATAGATAAGCGTAGTGCGGTAATAACCAAGACATCTTCAGTATCTAAGATGAATCTTTATTTCTAACAAAAGGACATTAATTTTCCTATCAAATGCCTACCTTTAGGGCCCATGTCACATCTGAATAAATGCTACTCGACACATAAATGTATATACGCCGATCAAATACAAAAATCACGCTCTAATCTATGATCCCAAATAAATTTTAATAAAATGAATACCTACTATCTTCATTAGCTGTTTGATATGATAGCTATCAAATAGAATTTATTTGAAACTTGTGAAATAGGCTTACTCATAGGTATAACTGTTCTAGAAATTTATAAGGCGATTTGAACTGACTTTTCGGTACTTATATTTTTTTAGAAGTTAAATTGTGTGTACCTATTAAAAACATCATTCAACGTCGCTATCGATAAAATTACAAAAAATAAACCGGTAGCCTTTGGTGGGTAAGTACTTTGAGAATGTAATGAGAGGTCCCTCTAAAGGCACCGTGAATACTGTTTCTCTCGCAAAAGGAAAGAACTTCCGGTCAGACTGCCTGCCTGCCAGACGACTTAGTAATTGTTCCGTTAGGTAGATATATGACCTAGGACCGTCCCCAAAACGATTTTACAAATCTACCTTCAAGTTTCAGTTTTAAGGTGCTAGTCATTGTGTGCGGTCCAGTCTACGCCGTAAGAGCTCACAATCTTGAGGTCTGGCAGCAGGTCTTTTGGGGCCCGATTTAATTAGATGTATTATTGGGTCCCAGGCTTGTGCAAGTTTCCAACCATCTTCTTTATTGAAATTGGGATGTTTATTGATTTCTATAGCCTCGTGAATCATCCTAGGCAGGAATCGGTGTTGTTTGGCAAGGATTTGTGGCATGTCGAATGTAAGGTAATGGTTGGAGCCTTCTTCTGAGTATTCAGCTACTGCAGACTTCGTAGAGCGTCGGTGTTTAACATCAGCATAAGAACTCGGTTTTTACTCCGAGTGACCTGTACTGACCTGTGAACTGTAAGCCTGATTGCATGTGTTTAATATAGTGACTTGTGCACTAGAACCGAAACTCTCATATTGGTCGTTGAAAATTCAATTGGTTGAAATTGCGATGTAGGTCAGGCTAGAGTACCGACGAATAGTCAATTCAAAAAGTTGGAAAGTAGGTAATGAAATGAAAACTGCAAAATGCTTACACGGTAGGATTTTGTTTTTACAACAATAAATAAATATGACATATTAATTTATGAAAAGAATAAAAAAATACTAATAAACGTTTAAAAAAAACACTCTGTTAAAGTTAACAAAAAACTTCCAAGAATTGATAGAATAACTCAGTCGTTAATATTAATATGTATTGTATTATTATTTACTGGTGGTTGGTCTCTCATATTTAAAAGTCCGTCTGTATGGGTACCACCACAATTTCTATTTCTACCGCCAAGCAACAGTGTGCATGCACTGTTGTGTTTCGGTTTGTAGGACATCGTAGCCGGTGTAACTACTGAGCATAATGAGACTTAACATCTTATGTCTCAGGCTGACGAGCTCAGTGGAATACAGTAAGGTGCTGGGTGGTGTCGCTACTGTTTATGGGCGGCCGTCTCGCTTATCATCAGGCGAACGGTTCGTTCGTCTCGTCATTCAATACAATAAAATAAAAATAAAAACCGTTAATATTACCATCACTTTCCTGTAAGCATACCCTTTTCACATGAAACAGCCATCATTTTATATTAAATAAAGTAACGTTTCAAAGGCAGCGGTATTCAAATTTCCGCAGTCAATCATTTTCATTACCACACATCAAGGTAAACAATAGGGCCGTATGGAGGAGTGATTTTTCTCATTACCGGGGGCAAATTGCGGTCGGTCGGGTAAACGAGCGGTAATTACTGGCAACACAGCGCTAACGATGCTTTTTATCGAATTACCACCTTTATGATGGGTATGAACTGCTACATATGTGTAGAAGGTTGGGCTCAGTGAAAATATACTACTATTTTTTGTCATAAATCCTATTTAACATTTCCCTCGATTGCAACCCCCGTTAAGTAATAAAACTCCACATTTTTAACGAAAAAGAAAATCACTTGAGTTTTAAATATTAAAACTTTTCCACAGCGCACACTCAATCAAACTTCCATGAATCCATTTTGGGTACAATTTGGAATAGCTTATTCATCAGTGTTTTTATTATTCACAGTCCAAGGGGTTTTATTTCAAAAGGACTCTGTGAAGATTCATTGGCTTACTGACTTCTTTTGAAGTTAATACATAATTAATCAAGGGTCGCCATGGGTGGTAGACGGAGTTTTTATTCGTTAGGAATGCGCCAGTTTTTATTATTAAATTGTTGGAAGAAATTGGTCACTGTAATTGCATTTTGGTTATTAAAAAATTGTGAAGGTTACCTATGTTTTTTGAGAATATTGTTTTTGTTTCTATAATGTATTTTCATATTAACGAAATAGATCACGTTTAACATACTGTCATAACTTAAAATTATAGCTAAGACTGATTAATGTAGCAAATACATAAATTTGCTCATTCATAGGTAAAAAATATATTTTACTGCAATAATTCTAACAAGTACCTACATTAGAGCAGTAAAGGCTTATTTTTACATTAGCAGACAAAAATAGAATTAGATATTTAAGTAATCTCAATTAATGATGTTAGATATGCGGTTCCGAATTCCTCTTTTATATTTAAAAGATATAAATTTCTAAACCGTTTTAAATTTCGAGTATCAAAGACCGTTATTAAAGTATGACTAATAAAGCCTTAAGGATTTTTAAGAGCAACCATTTTTTATTTTTAATTAAACATTTTGCTTTTAAGAACCTTTGAAATACCAAAGAATAAACCGTTATACTAAAAGCTTTGACCCATTTAATTAAATAAAATATGTTTTATAATGTAAACCATCATGACTCATGTCATATTTGTTTACCATTTAATTGTAATAAAATTGCATACATTGTTGATGTATTAAAAACCCATACATACATACATAGACTCACGATTTTTACCTCCGAAGGGGTAGGCAGAGGCGCAACTAGTGCATCAACTTTTCGCCATGCATATTCCGTCCCACGGTGTGATAAAGTAGCGAGCCTATCGCCGTAGAAAACCCAATAGCACTTTCCCCGACTCGGGGATCGAACCCGGGACCTAAGCATTGTATATTCCTCCTAGCCAGTTTTTTCGGCCACGGCGGCCAATCTCAACGGAGATCAGCCAGGTACGCAGGATATATTATAGTGCACAAGTGTGTGCGCAATACACAGGTGCACTCGCTATTCCTTCACTCTCATAGTCCGATGAGACGGCAATCCGACATGATCGGAGAGAGATCAGGCGCAGGACCAACGGCTTTACGTGCTTTCCGAGGCACGGGGGTATCACACCGCCGACTTCCTGACTCCGAGCTGCGACTGAGTAATTTTAAAGATGGAAAAACCCAGTCACAATATTTTTTGAAGCATTGTAGTCGTAATACAACTACACCAATGAGGCAACGTGATAAAATTAAATCAAGTAGGTAATACAAGTTTTAATACTAATGTTGCTGACAATTCAGATAATATTATTTGTATTAATTATCAGAAAAACAACGGTTTCACTCACGTATATTATTGGTCAGAGTCGCCGACCAGTTTCGACCTATTACGAAGGTCATCTTCAAAGGCGAGTGCCGAGAGGACGTCGCGTCGCGGAGGCCTCTTGATCACTGTCAGCCGCCCGCGCCCGCGCCGCCGCCCGCCTTGCGAAACGTAAAGCACGGCTCGAAGGGTGGAGTGGGGGAGGTTCGGAGGGTTCTGAAGAAGGCGCAGCTGATAGACCATCATCATCAGACACTACCGGTGCATGTAGAACACTTGTGTGTACTGAGCTAACTGTGTCGACTCCTCGAGTAGGGTTGTTACTGGTCTTATGTATGGTTTGAAGTATCGGTTTCCAAGTAGTCGGCAACGTCCAGCCTACGTCACGGTTGAAATTCGGGCGCTTACTTATTTCTATGGCTTCACGTATTTTACGCGGGCCGTAAGATTTTTCACGGGCCAATACTTTGGCCTTATCGAAGCGGATATAGTGTGAAACGTCCGAATCCAACGCGTGCTCAGCGACCGCCGAACCATTCCTGTCCAATTTCTTCAAACACCTAATATGTTCAGTCAGCCTAGTAGCCACGTTGCGTCCCGTCTCACCAATGTAGCTTTTGCCGCAGTCGCATGGCACCATGTATACCCCAGGCACATTCAGTGGATCACTGTCTTTGGGAGAGCGCATTAAATTCCTTATCTTTGTTAAGGGCCGGAAAATGGTCTTAATGTTGTATTGCCGGCGTAGCAAGTGACCTATTTTGTCTGTAATACCTTTAACAAAGGGTAGAAACGCTGGCGCTCTATCCACAGACGTGCGGCGCTCCGCTGTCATTTCACTCACTCGCAGACTCTGTCTCCAGCTATAGCCATTTGACTCCAACACTCGCTTGACGTGCATCAGCTCCTCATTTACGTATTGGGGATCACATATACGCAGGGCTCTATTGATTAAAGTCCGAGGAACTGAAGCCAAATGAGCCGGATGATGGTGCGAGTCAGCCCTTAGGTATCGGTCTGTGTGTGTGGGTTTGCGATAAACCGTATGCGTGAGATTCCCGTCGGGTTTTCGCATAACCAATACGTCAAGGAAAGCTAGAGCGCCATCCTTTTCTTGCTCGATGGTAAAAGAGATTTTTGGGTGTATTTCATTCAAGTGAGCAAGGAAGGACATCACACAATTCTTGTGCAAGATGGCAAAAACATCATCCACATATCGCCACCAGAATCTGGGCCTATCTCCCGCCGTACTGAGCGCTCTCTCCTCAAACCATTCCATGAAGATGTTTGCCACCACTGGAGCTATGGGAGACCCCATCGCTACTCCATCCAACTGCATGTAGTACTCGCCATGCCAAACGAAGAAACCGCTCTTCAGACAGTACTCTATGATACTCATGTACACGGTAGGTAAGCCTGCGTTCTTAATCAAGTCTTCTATTATATGAATTGTGTCCTCCACCGGTACATTTGTAAACAACGAAGTAACGTCGAAACTCACCATTAGTTCTTCATCGGCTAGCCTTACATTATCTAATATTATTTGTAGAATGCGCTCTTAAGTTGCAAAAACATCTCGTTGAGTAAAACATCAAAGATCATGTTGGTGCTTGCCGACATGCCATGCTTAAAATAGTTTACAGACCTTTCTACGCCCTTGGGACAAAGGCAATCCGGAATTATATCGCATTAATTGCTACACTAGCAAGACTTAAAACACATTACAAAATAGTAATAAAAATAAGTTAATTGGATTTGTACAGAATTTACGAAATGGGACGATTTCCATCGGTTATCTATTCTATGCATATAATAAAATAGTACAACCGATGTGTCTGTACATTTAAAGGAATGTGATAAAAAGGAAGGGGGTGACTAATGAAGAGTAATGGAACACAAATCAGCGATTTTTTGTAATTCTTTTCTGTCTGTCTGTTTTCTATTTGTTTGTTACTGTACATCTCTCTAGATAGGCTGTTAACCCGGGAAAATATAAAGCAGGATTTTTACCTCAGAAAAAGTTTTTTCCGCGGGCGGAGCCGCGAGAAAAAGCTAGTAATAAATATAATTATTTTTATAACAGTTTTGTTATGGCTTTAGCCTTTAAATGAATTTATGTCGATGAGTTCTCGTTTCTCGTAATAGCGTACATATAAAAAATATGTAAATCATTCATAACATTGAGATGTTGATAATAGTTTACGCGGCGATAACCTAGTTGGGAGTGGAACGGGCTGCCGAGACGAATGTCCGCAGGTTCAAACTCAAAGGCACGCACTTTTGACTTTTTGAGAAAAAAAGTTATGTCTATTATTTATGAAGAAAAAACATCGTGAAGAAACTTATATGCCTGAGAAGTTTTCTATAAGAATTTTCATGGTATGTGAAGTCTGCCCACTCGCCCTAGGCCAGCATGTTGGACTAAGGCCTAAACCCTCTAAGTTGTAGAGGAGGCCTGTGCTCAGCAGTGGGCAGTACATGTAGAATACAGGACTGATATGGTATGGGTATAGTAATAGTTATTTGCTTTTTAAACATAATCTTTAGTTAGAAAATAATTTCTAACTAAAGATGTAGTGTAATGAGTTTCTATTCGTAACTTCTAATATTCGAATATATTTTGTACACCACCAGTCTTATACGTTCCTAGCTTCACTAAGCTCAATTTTTTTGTGCTGGTTAAATACGGATTATTCAACTAGGTTTCTTTAAACCTCGAACCCCTAATGTCAAATTTTGGGGATCTATTGCTGGCGTGCATCATGGTAGAATCGGCGATGATGTACGAAAAAAAACATTTAAAAAATATACGGAATAATTTTGGGAATAGTAGCCCCAGTATAAAACCAAAACAGCTATGTCGAACGTAAATAGTTATACTGCCTACCTCTTCGAGTACAAGCGTGAGTTTATTTTACGTATAACACAATTTAACGTTCAAAGCTGAGATTTATGAAGCTTTTCATATTCATATTGGCAGCTTCTTATACTTGGAACATATTTAATTTTCCGTGAACACTGAACAATGTGTTATGTTTCACAAAGGCTGTCTTGACGTCAGCTTCGTCGCTGAGTTTATTATTGCCTCCTTTTGTCAACCTTTCTAGGACATTCTTATATTTCTCATATGCTTCATAAATATTTTACACAGGAGCTAAACGACAGTAAATTTATGCATTTAATTCAGTATTTTTAAGTACAGCCCATCCAATAGGTTGATAGCTAATATACAAAATCCAACTAAAAAATAGAAAATAAATTTGAATTAAGAATAGTGTAAATAAGGAAACAAAAATTATTGTAAAAAAGCGTGGGGTGCTTTTTAAGATATTATCAAAATAATAATCCTTCTACTCATATTATCTGTCAATAAAATATGTATAACATGACATCATGCACCCCTCGCTTTTTTACAATAAACTATTTTTTTTTCTTATTTAAATTATTCTTAATTTAATTATTTCTTAATTAATTTTATTATAGGTATTTCAATAAGCATTGTGCCGAAAAATACGCGTGGGGATTAGTAGATAGTTTAGTAGATACCCTAGTTGGGAGTGGAACGGACTGTTGAGACGAATGTCCGCAGGTTCAAAACCCAAGGGCACGCACCTCTGACCCTTCTAAAAAGATATATGTGTATTCTTTGTGAATTATCACTCGTTTTACGGTGAAGGAAAATATCGTATCGGAGAAGTTCTCTAAATTTCGAAGGTATGTGAAGTCTGCCAATCCGCACTAGGCCGGCGTGATGGATTATGGCCTAAACCCTCTCAGTTGTAGAGGAGGTCCGTGCTCAGCAGTGGGCAGTATATAATACAGGGCTGGTATGGTATGGTGGAAAAAAAATTGCCGTAAAAAATTACACGGAAAACTTGTTTAAAAATAGACGTAATTATCCCCGTCCAAAGAAGACGTAACAAAAATTCAACTCTTATTTGCGGCATGCAAAATAATCGTGCGTAACGTCGCGTCGAGTTATTCCACTCTGCTTAGCTGGCGGCGACCCCACAGTGGCCCAACAGCCGCACGCGTCAATCCCACGCGTCAGGGAGCCACCGCGACGCCCGACTCTACTCGAGTCACATTTCATTTGTTCTACCCGTCGCACGTCGTGATGTCATGCAGGTACATACATGAAAAACTAATGCTATACGTAGAGATATAAATGAATTAAACTCTACGCATTGAAATCAATTACATGGCTGAAATTCATGTACTTATTGGTAGGAACAAACAATAAATCACTACGTTACAATTCCGTTTCCAAAGAAACGTAACGATGAATGGAATTATAAAGATTCAATTCGTTCTATTGTAAAACTAATTTTGGAAAACAATTTTTTCTAATCATAGTGTTGTTTTGTTGATGAAACTCTTTGTAACAGCCTGTATAAAATATTTATTGTAACATCTTTTGTACTCAATAAAAATAGATTAAGTAAATACCAGCCACTTCTTTACGTAATTTGAAATGTTTTAAAGCAAGCATCCAGGCATGAGTTAATCCTGCACAACAGGCTTAGCGTCTCCCCCATCGATTTGTGCTAGTAGCGAGTGCCGGCCGCGTCCCACGAGGTATGTGCGCTGCACTGAATGCAGTCAAATCTCAGTAATACACTTTTATCTTGCATATCTAGCATGGTAGCCTATACGAAGTTAGATGAAAATTCGTACAAAATGCCATTACTTTATCATGTACACACCACTGGGAAACCATAACAGTGATATGAATTCTTCTGGCAAAAAAATCAACTAAATTATATGATAATTACTTTATGATACTATACTGCCAAATAGTAAGAAATGCTTAGGTACACGATAACCAACACTTCTGAGAACAGTAGGAATAATATCCATAACTTCGAATTACAAAGTTCTACATTGCTCTGGATATACAGAGACAAAATAGATGCTGATTCACGTAATGCCGAATATTGGCACTAGCTATAACATCCTTCATCCTGAAACAACTTCGCAATTTGGCGGCAGAATTATAATTATGTATCTACTCAATGTAAATCCTGTAGTTCGAGACATACCACCTGATTTCCACAAAATTATCTTTGACCCACCATTTTGCTGTATCTGTAAAACTATATCACGCATAGTAAGAATCCAGTAATATTATTTTTCAAATAGAGTAACAAATTGTCCATGCTAAAAATAAAATTTAAGTCTGTACAATATCCGAATAGAACGACAAAAGGCGGTAAAATTGTCAAAACAAAACATACAACACAAATATAGCCTGAGGGGTCCTTTGTTTGTGGTTTGTATTTATTTGATTTATACCTACACACGTATTACCGCGTCCTTACACTCTTTGAGGAAAAAAGCGTGTTGACTGATATCACCCATTTTTGTACGATCTATTTGATAAACTTTACACATCGAAGGATAGGGAACATTTGGAATAAACGTCCAACTGGAAGATAAATAATAGTTATCGTTACACTTGTGGTGTTTTGGTTGGTTCTTATACGGAACTAGCATTTGCCTGCGGCTCCGCCCGTGTGTAAAAGTTTTTCCAAGACACATATTTTCCCGGGGTAAAATCTATAGCATTCTGGAGTAATGTAGTTTCCCATTAGTGCTACAAGAATAAAACCAACTATCAAACTATAGAAGTTTCATACAAACTGTGCCACCCCTTTTTACTCCTTTAGCAAAATCCCGTCTTAGTGAGCACATACGTCCTAAAAAAAACTCCGTGCAAAATTTTAGATTCCTAGCACTTGTAGTTTCTGAGATTTCGTAATGAGTGACTGAGTGAGTGACCTTTATAGATAGCAATCACTTGCTTTAAATTTATTTTAAGATAATGATAATCGCCACAACTGCCCAATAACAGCAGCAACGACATACAGAATTTAAAATAATGAAGCAGACATTGGAGTTTAAATATAATTATTGCCAGTAACTAGACTAGATACAGCGCCCTATAAAATAGATCACTGTTCTTAGTTCCTACACACTACTGCTTGATAACAAAATTAGTTAAAAAAGGGTTTGATAGACACCTTACCTGACAATCCCTCGCCTATGCGAAGCCCACACTTTTCTAACCAAAAATCATGAATGTTTTAGTTATCATGATATTTTTTCTAACGACGGCACAAAGGTTATGATTTGAACCTAATCTTTATTTCCTTCATATTACTATCAAGTACTTCAAATCACATTTCTACTGAAGCAAAATCGCTTTGTTTCGTAATAAGATTCATGTATTAATTCCTGGTTTTACCACTACACGATAATGAACTATGCATCGGATTCAATCGGGCGCTCGGAACGTGTCATTGTCTCGTATTGTTGCCGGGTTATTGTTTAGTGTTTGAATCGCGGGACTTCGCAGCCTCTACTGCAATCTACTTATCGGGGGAGCGTTACACTAGTCCAATTATTTCGTTGTATTCGGTTATAATCGTTTTATAACCTAAGGTCTTTGTAGAGGTAGATTTGTTACTAATTTAGAGCTCTATGTAATAATTATTATAACATAGAACTGTAAACTGTCTCGGTGGCGTAGTTGTATTACGGTACGACTGCAGTGGCGAGGTCTTGAGTTCCATACCCGGATTGGGCAAAGTGTTATTGGGTTCTTGCGCTCAATATCAGCCCGGAGTATGGATATATGCCCGGTATATAGCAATCGGTCCACCCCTTTTTATATGGGACCCAACATAGCTGACGAAATGTGGGTGTGTTACACTTTAGCCCCGATAGTAAGTAAGGAGATTATAATCACAGCATATCATGGGGTAGTGAGTGCCATACTGAGGTATGGAATTATCTTTTGGGGAAATACGGTCAATAAAAACCTAATTTTTAAGCAACAAATATGTTGTATCATAGCTATGTTCAGTCTACAATGCATTGACTCATGTAAACCGTATTTTATAAGACATAAAATATTAACAACTCCATCTCTTTAAATTTTAGAAGTCTCCACTTTTGTACAAACAAATTCACATTAATTTCCCAAACTATCAGACGGAAATACACGCAGCCGACGCGACAACCATGAACTGTGTGTGGTGAAGTCAAACACAAGTCTGATGCACAAAAGTATATTTTGTATGGCGCCTATAATATAATCACATACCACGTTCAATCAAGGCGCTTAATGTTAATTTATTTAAAAAGCGTCTTAAGGATTTTCTTGTTCGTAAAGCATACTACACTGGTACAGAGTTCCTCACGGAAAAGTTAAGTTGATGACATAATAATTTCAATAATTCAGACTATTTTCAAATGATTTTTGTAGTAATGCAATAATTATTTATAATTTTAATCTGATTTTATTTTTACTTAATTTTGACTCGACTGATATTAGGTATATTATTTTTCTTTTATGACTAATTAATGAATGACATTTTGTATCTACCTATTAATTATTAGTATATAAGTTTTAAGTTTGTTCCATTTGCATAGTTGACACTTGCTTGAATGAATTAAATTGCTATTCATAACTATTATTATCCCATTGTGACATTAATACGCCACTAGGCAAAACATAGTACCTAGTGGTCTATAAAATTATTGGCATATTAGAACTGTATTCTACCTATGTTTCACAAATAAATCATTATTATTATTATTACTTTTGCCTACCCCCGAAAACGAAAAAGGCTAGACGTTATGTATGTGTATGTAATGACGCTACAATGTCCCTAACTGGAACACAACAGTGCGTGCACACTGCTGCTTGGCGGTAAAAATAAACATTGCGATGGTCACTACTAGTAAGTTTATACATTATCATAAAAACTGTTCTATAATTTTAGACAATCGAGAAAGAAGGTGCACCTACTTCTCCAATGTGTATTTTGTTCCATGATGTGATCTATATTTTTAACTAGACTTCTGCTCGCGGCTTCGCCCGCGTGAATGAGTTTTTCCGGGATAAAAGTCCCGCTTTATATTTCCCCGGGATAAATAATACGTATAAACCTTCCTCTTGAATCACTCTATCTATTAAAAAAAACTGCATCAAAATCTGTTGCGTAGTTTTAAAGATATAAGCATACGTAGGGACAGACAGCGAGATGCGACTTTGTTTTATACTATGTAGTGATAATTATCCATCACACCCATGGCAATACAGTATAATATATTTTGCTGATAGAAAAAATTGTACTTAAACTATTAATGCACTCACGCTGAAGGATAGTAGCCTTGCCGTATTGTATTAGAAAAAAAAAAGCATTTTCTTCAGAAATAAATTCTCCATACATCCATCTCTATGCTCTGAAATATAATACCATAAATAGATAAAATAACTAAGTACCTACGTTTCACTGTAAGAAAAACAAATACCCAAGCATCTCCGCTGCATAAGTAACAAGCCCGAGACTTGATAACTGAACAAAATATTTATAATCTCGAACAATTCCAGGAAGAAAAACACAGAAGATATCATAATCTAATCAGGATTTCAATCTCAGAACTCTACGCAGAGCAGACATTCTTTGTTTGCGAAATTTACTTTAGATTTTCACATTTCTCGCGTTTTATCATTTAACCTGCTTTGAGGAACAACAAAGGTTAAGTCTCCAAGTGTTCCGAATAAAAAATCAATGAGGCTTATTGGTTCTTCCTTTATGATAGGAATATCCCTTTTCAATTGTAATTTGTTTAGAGAGTTTAACAACTTACAACACACGAGTAAAATGTGTAGAATGTCCTTTAAATTTAAAAAAAATAAAGCTGAGATAAAAATTTTCTCACACGACACTCTCGTCATGTAACTTCATATACACTTTGAAATCATGGCTAAATGCAATTTTTATTTTTATTTCATAGAGGTAAAACAAACAGATATAATCATACATACTACTACGTTCTTTACAGATTATAATATGTCGGTCAGTTAGCTCTCCCAGTCGTGTGGGAGTTAAGAAGTTTAGCGACCCTTCAAATCAATTTATTTTGCTAAATATTACTGCCTCGGTGGTGTAGTTGTATTACGGTATGACTGCAAAGCTGAGGTCCCGGGTTCGAATTCCCGGGTAGGGCAAAGTATACTATCAGCCCTGAGTCTGGAATTTGTGACCGATATGCAGATCTACTATCTATTTACAAATCACATAAATCCTTTTTTATAATATTTTTTTCAATCTATACACACAATTCGTCTGAAATATAAATGTAGCGTGTTGGACATGTCTGTGCCCACTTTTTGATGATACAGTCACGAATGCTCATAACTTTAAAACCTCATAAGCATATACATTACCATTTGGCACTAATCTTTGCAAAAAATACCCCAGAATTCTAGAAAACATAAATTAATCCTTAATAGTTGTAGAAAAGTAAAAGTTATTTTAAGAACCCGTTTCATAACGACTGTACAGTCAGAAGCATAAATATCTGAACAAAATCTAAATTTCAAATAGCCTATACACGCGTAAAATAAACTGAAACATATTTTTTCTTCACTTGGAGTAAAGTAAATCTCTTATATTTGATTTTTGTGAAGAGAAAAAAAAATAGTAACACAAAAGTATGTAAACAAATTTGGAATTTTGAATTTGTTCAATTACTAATGCTGCTGATTGTACATCATTAGCGTATCTCGGCGAGATTAAAAACGATTCCTGGCGTGGCGCTGGATGTGCCTGGATAGAAAATGGCCTTATATAGTTAGTACGTGGAATACCGTAATAGCACTATTTTAGCTGTGTGGTTGTTGCGCTACTTAATCTCCGACTTGCAGGTCCGATGCTGAGGAAATGAGATTCGAGTATCAAAATTCAGCGTCGAATTTGCGCAAACATATAACGAACATATAAAATACGCTGTATAAATGTAATTTTATACAGCTTAGTGAGCCAGTGAGGTTTTAGTTAAAACTTAGACAAGTAAATCAAATTGGAAAAAGTAACTCATTGCTTATAAATTATATTATTATATTATATGAATTATATTATTATTATGTGTTTTAATTATTCATTGATATTTATTTTTAAACTAAATACAAGCTTAAGTAGCAATATGATATACCTACACACCCAGATTTCAAATGAATAAGATGCACATAACAAGGGTTCATGTGACATGAGTAAAGCTCGAAATTCATGTGTAGCGGTCATTGATACATCAATGGTAGCGGTATGTTTACCTGCCACAGACAATCGCAGTTTGATTGCATCTGGCAGTTTCAGATTCCGACTGACGTCTTAGAACTTTTAGAGCTCTATGCAGTTGTTACAACGGAAATTGTTCCAGGAGCTCTCTTGCAAAGTACAGTCCTAAAAATAAAATGCTTAGGAATAATATTCTCTTTACAAATAAATTTATTGAGACCTGTTCATCCTAGTGTACATTAGAGGCAATCAAATTCTGTACATATTTATTTAATTATATTTTATTCCATAAACTAGGCGTATACAGTGTGAGTTTTCCAAGTGGGCGTGGATGGCGAAATTCAAAACTATGAGGAACAGCAAAAAATGCTCAAAGGATTCTCAGAGCCGATTTTGATGAAAACTAAAACGGCATCATTGGAATTTTAGAAAATCAATACTCTAACCAGGAATTGAACTCGTTAATTTCGAAAAAAAAGAGAAGAATAAAAATAATAGAATAAACATCGTACAATTTATATGCATAAAACAACTAATCGTAATACTAGATTTACAAAAATAGTTTAACTTAAGGTTTTCAAATCAAAACAGAAATTATGCACATCAATTTTCAAATAAACACATAGATTCTGATTTCATTATTATTTTGAAAACTCTCGATCATTTTTTTTTTATAAAATTTGCCAACACTGTCATTATGGAAGTCTGTTATATCATTACAGCTGTTCAAAATTTTGCAAAATCTTGGTATTGGTGAATTTGCACCTAGAACCGTCCTTCGTAGAGGAGGACAGAGAGGTGTAATTTTATTTCGAGGATATCGGGAAGACGCAAAAACCTTATTTGAGCCAATAAGTTAGGGCTTCCGATTTTATTCCGACCAGTTAATACAGAAAGCGCGCATCAGCTAGATTGTAACGGCAAGTTAAAGTCATCTTGAAATACTGCAGGTGGCTGTTGTAAGGAGTAAGTTGCTTACAATGACCATTAGAATATGTTATATGCCACGAAAATTGCTTCTGAACTCTTTCTAGTCGTAGCTTATGTGCAGCAAACTGTAGCCTCCATACAACACTGTAGTATTCCACGATACTCCGCACTAAGCTGTTGTATAGCAATATTTTAGAACCACTCTTTTTGAAACCCAATACAGACCAAATCCGTGGAAGTAATGAAATATAGCAAACTAGAGGACGGGGCTCATTCTTAACAAATACTATTTTAATTAAAAATTCGCCTGTATACTCGCTCTATAGAAAGAATTTAAACATTATTTTAAGTACGAATTGTACGTAGTTATCTCTGGCCGTAAACGAGGATACGGATTCAATGTAACAGTACACGTAGTAAAGAAGCTAGGTAGTCTAGCTGGCTCGTAAACACGATAGCTCTCCGTGTGGTCTCGCTCCACAATAAAACACAACTCCAATGGAAATAACAATCAATTAGAGTCAGCAGCGCCATTTCGCGATCACGAATGGCGACTGACGATGGAAGCTTGGTTTTCTAGCCTTTTTAGTTGGCTAAATGTAGTGAGATGTTACAACGTATAGGATTTATGTATAATGTTAGAGTACTTTTTTCAGAATGAGGTAATTGACAAGAACTCTATGTGTGAAGTGAGAAATTCGTTATTTATCTTTTAAATAAATATTTAAAAGGTATAAACTATCCTCTTTCTATGTCGCACTATTATTGATATGCACATTTGGCATCACGCGGTACATCTAAAAACGAAGATAATATTAATGTGTGATTATTATAATATCCTCGTAAGTCCTGTGTTTAATTAACATCAGTAGTCATATCTGCCGGCTGTACTATACCAAGTACAAACTAAGAATAATGCTTCAGACCGAGACAAAGTTATGTCGATTTTAGGCAATTTTTGAAGTGAGGGCCCGTTGTATGTGTTATTTACGGTACGTTTGTGATGTATAGCACCTTCTTAAGAAGGAAATAATTAAAAATATTTTGTACTTGTGTGAGTACATTAGGTTTTAACACGATATAATAAAACAATATAAAAAAGTCAAAAGGTTTTATTTAGTATCAAAATTAAATCATATTCTTCTTCTAAACATCACTTAGTATTATATATTTTACTTTATTATAACATAAAAAATATTTTTCTTCTAGAAACAATTATAAAATTCTACCTCAAAGACAATATTAGCATAATTAACTTTTATAAATGAGAGGATAACAGTATCGCTATTCCTAATTATCGAAAATATAGGATAGAGAACATAACCATTTTCCTTACGTACTAGTTTAATTGATATCTTATAGCGAAATCACATGTTGGGTTCAGGCAAAGAGCTACATTACAGTCAGAGCATTTAAATATACTCCTTTTGTCACACCCAGAGAGACGACACCGTTTTTGTTTGTCTAGATGTTCCGGTAAGTGGATATTGCCATGTAAGCGTTGGATTTTTGATGGTACAGGCACTATACCCGGTCTACCTACGGGGCGTTTAGCAGGTCGTTCTTCGCAATCATTTTCCACCTCGTTAAGCTCCACCAGCTGATTTTGTTCTAAGATCTGTTCGCCGAGTTGCATTTTGTAATATCTTAATTGCTGTATCCTTTTCAATGGAACGCCTTTTTTATTGCTGCTTCTTTGTGCATAAGCCATGAATTCGAGATAGCTAGGTCTATCATATGGAAAAATAGCTATTTGTATTTCGTCGATCGCTAGAATACGAAAAAAACAGTAGTTATATAGACCGAATGTACCACCACAAGTGCAAAGTGTGAACAGTTATTTATGTAACAAACGCCTAACGTACTACGTCAAGTACAAATTATTTTGACTGATCACGAACCTCTCTAAACATATATTTTTCTTTCAAATATTGCTTGTTTTACAATATTCATAATTTAAAAGCACTATTTCATATAAAAAACAATAGAAAAAACAAATGGTTGAATTGATATAAACAGATAATCTTACCTCGCGCTGGCCGACGACCCGACCGCCTGGCCATCTTGCTAAAAAGTGACACTAACACTGACAGTTGATGTAACCTGTCTTCCATGGAGGAATCGATAACAGAGTAAAGAATTATAATCAAATTAGCAGTGTTTCCGTTGTAAAAAAACTTCCCGGTAAATGGGCATTCTAACATTTGTACTTGGGTAAGTACATTAGGCAGTTACTCCATCTATGTAGTACAAATGTCAGGTCTGAACTGCTATTTTCATTTGTACTTGTACAAGTACGCGGGGACTTACGAGGATATACTAGCGGCCCCGGCAGACGTTGTCCTGCCTAAAAAGGAATTAAAATCCTAGAACCCGAGTACAGCGCTACCTAATGGGTCCAATTGTTAATCTAAACCATTCTCCAACCAAGAATATACCTGAAGACACAAAAAAAAACATTATTTATACAATACTAATGTCAATTGTTATGCTTTCCCGGAACCCCTCCACTAACATTTAAACTTTATGATATGGTGTTAAAGTTCAAATTGACTTTTGAGTATTATTACGAATCTTTTGTATAGGAATATAGAAAAGTGTTATTTTTAGACTTTTTCAGGCAATTTTTTAAGGTTTTGTCTCCGTAAGAACCAACCTTGTACTTCAAGGAACATTATAAAAAAAGAATTAGCGAAATCTGTTCAGCTGCTCTCGAGATTTGCGCTTAGTTAGCAACACATTCAGCGATTCATTTTTATATTAAAGGTAAAACATGTTAAATATTTAACGGAACAACATCATTTTAATCTCTACTTTCAAATTTAAAATATGATTCCACCATTAGGAAAATAAGTACATTGCGAGAGATAAAGTTGAGAAATGAGTGTTTGCCGGCAAGTTGCGAGTTGCTATGCCAAGCCGCCGCACGACGACGCACGCATACTCAATGAGATCCCAAACTTCACTCAAATGGAAACATTATTTATATAAATCCGCAAACATTTTAAATGTACCTAGATTATCGTCGGATCTGTTGAGTAATGTTCTTCCTTTGATGAATTATACATCATACTATTTGGCTTGTATATTAATCATCATCATCATCATCATCAGCCACTTGACATCCACTGCTGAACATAGGCCAAAGATTTCCAGATGGACCTGTCAGTAGTGGCCCGCATCCAGCGCGTTCCTGCGACCTTTGTATATTAATGGTTGTATTAATTAAGCTTAAAACTAATCAATAATTATTATTACTTCGTACATTGCTACTTCGTACTACCTACTTTTTAAACGACACAAACAATGAATATAATTAAAATCTCGTAACTTCACATAAGAGGATTATTAAAACCACTCGAGCAGAACAGTTAATCTACATAGATGTTTGAAAATGGTAGAGCTGCGCTTAGCGCTACATCGTAAGCTTGTTAAAAGGATCAAGCTGCAGGCAAACTGCCAGGACAAGATTGATTAGAGCACAGTCCGCCCCGTGCTAGAGCCGGGCCCGCCTTCGCCAACTTCATCCGATTACCTAATTATTTTACTTTTTGATGAGAATTCTCCAACAAATATTTGTTTACCGCGAAGTAACTAAAGTCTGCAGCCTATCTTTAGACAGGCAAATTAATCATTCCCTTAATTTTCGGTAAAGTTTTTAAAAACGGTCAAAGGTCATTTATTTTTATACGTACAATTATACATCCATACAAATAAGTATATTTTTTTTTTTATTGCATCGAATGACGAGACGAGCATGCCGTTCGCCTGATGGTAAGCGATACGACCACCCATTAACAGTAGAAACACCATCCAGCACCTGGAGTTACGAAGTACTCTGTGGCATTCCACTGCGCTCGTTATTCAGAGACATAAGATGTTAAGTCTCATTATGTCCTGTAGTTAGTTACACTGGTTACAATGCTCTTCAAACCGAAACACAACAGTGCATGCACACTGCTGCTTGGCGGTAGATATAGACATTGGGTTGGGCACAATAGTTACGTAGTAAAATATGCAATGTAGATAATCACATTATAATATTGTGTACAATATTATGACATGTTTGTTATCCAGTCAGCACAACGAGACCATCGCTAAATTGTCTACTTTACGACTCGGGTTACTATTATGAAAACATCCCGATACGTTTTTCGCAATGAACCGCGCTTTCACTGATGATACATTTTTCGTACGCGAGGGACCGGTCCGGGTAGGTATCACCGCAAAGCCTATTCCTACCGCCCAGTAACAGCGTGCATGCCCTGTTGTGTACTTGTTTAAAGGACACTGTAGCCACTAGCCAGCGTAATTACTAGGCATGGTGGGGATGAACGCCTTAAGTCTCAGTGAGTCTGTCTCGAGCGTAGTAGAGTGCCATACAGTACTTTGAAATTTTAAGATCTTTATACATATACATACATATACACTCACGCCTGTTATCCCCGAAGGGGTAGGCAGAGGCGCAACTAGTGCACCCACTTTTCGCCATTATTCCGTCCCATGATGTGATAGGGGGCGAGCCTATCGCCATATCGGGCACAAATCCAGACTCCGAGTTGATACTGAATAGAAAAAAAAAACTCAATATCACTTTGCCCGACCCGGGGATCGAACCCGAGACCTCAGCTTTTGCCGTCGTACTGTAATACAACTACGCCACCGAAGCAGTCTTTATAGATAAGATCTTTATACATATTGTTTATGGGCGATCATATCGCTTCCTATCAACGTCTCCTCATTATACTGCAATACTAAAAAGCATCTTTAATTATACAACATAATTAAAGAAACCTGCACAAAATGACTTGCTGTATAGTGAGTATAAATATAAATGCAATCGTCACTTCAGTTCAAAACACAGATCATGTGTTGTCACGGTGAAAATCTTCAATATGCCCTCGGTCTCATAAATCGAGATTCAAAATAAATATTGAACGACTAATTTCTGTCCAATATTTGAAGAGGCCTAATATATTGGGTAGACTCTCAATGAGGGCATCGAACTTCCAGCTTATTCTTGCAACACTTTGTAGAGCAGACATTAATTGTAATAATATGAGTTAAATGAATTGTTCAATTTGCCAGTTTTTACTAGATATTCGTATTGTAAATTTGACGTCATCAAAAGCAAAATGGAACTTTACCTCCTTAGTAAACATTAATGGCATCAAACTAAATTAAAGCGAAAAAGCGCAAAAATACGTATTCCACAACGTATGTCCCATATCTCAAGTGCGCATTTTCAGTCGACGTCAACGCTGAAACGCTAAAGTTGACGCGACAAACAGCGGTCTGTTGACGTCGCTCCAGTAAACAGCATTCGCCAACTACTCAGCTAACTCGATGTGTTTGATTAGTTTCTTGGACTTGTTTTCTGCAATCATGGGTTAGAATTACAGTTACACGGGAGATGTTAATCAACTTCTTTTGTCGTACCTAAGATACTGGTTACAATCCATACTTCCATACTTTTTAAATGCGAAAAATGCCTGTCTGTTGGTCTGTTATGCTTTTACAGATTAACCAATACACCGATTTAGATTAAATGTATGGAGATAGTTTCAGACCCAGGAAAGGACACAGATTACTTTTTATCCCAAGAAAATACATAGTGGGAATTTTATCCCGGAAAACTTCATCACTTGAGTGAAGCCACGAACAAAAGCTAGTATATGTCCTATAGTTAACTTGATATGCTTTCAGCAATAGTAGTTAGGCAGTAAAAAGATCTATTTGTTCCATTCAATTCATAATTCATGCTATTGTTTTTGTTAGCTTATACACAATTAATTTTAGTTGTTCAAGAATTGTTTTCATCCCCGAAAATCATTGGCAATAGTATCGACTGTTTTAAAGTAAATAAATTCTCAATTATTTTGTTGTTATCTGGCGCGTTCATTACCCGCACGTCAGAAACAATTACGCACCACAAAATACAACTGTTAAAAGCCTACGTTTCACTTTAGACATGTATTTCCATTTATGGAACTTCGTTATTCGCGTTACACATTTTAATATTCATATGTTCGTTTTCAATGGGTTCGCCAAAGGCTTTTGATGTAAAAAATATATTTCAGCCATATCTGATTGATGTATAATGCTCGTACACAACTTTTGACGGATGGATACAAAAATAATATGGTGTTTGGTTTTTACGTGGCTCGCTTTGGAATTTAGATTTTTTATGAATTCAAAATTATTTTGTTCTCGTATTCCAATTTTAATCTAATCTTTGTAAGTCTGAATCCCTGGTATGTTTTAGATTATATTATAATAACAGCAAAATTATATAAAAAGAAGCCAGACACTATGCCAAAATGAAAAATAGCCTTTGTCACCCTCAATAAACAATTTTTGGGTCAATATGAAAGAACTAAAAGATCGATTGTTGCATGAAACCACGAACCAACAAACACACAACTATTATAACATTGATACTCACAACATTATTTCCCAATGAAGATCATTAGGCCACATAAGATGATTAAACAATTCAAAACAAAGCAATAACATAAGGATAAAGCAGTACCCAAATTCCATAATATAAAACGAACTCCAATATTCAACCCGGTGGAAGTTCCCCAGCTCTAACAAGCTGACTCGGCCTGACCGAATTGAGTAAACCAACATCATTTCGAACATCGTAAATTGCTTAATACGACCGACTGATTGTCGAAAGAATATTATCGCTTAATTATCTCCAACAACATAAAATGTTTGTTATAAACAAATCTACATCAAAACCATATTAAATTAATTTGAATTTTTTTATGATAGCGGCGATAGCCTAGTTAGGAGTGGAACGGACTGCCGAGATGAATGTCCGCAGGGACAAAACCAAGGACACACTCCTCTGACTTTTATAAAAAGGTATGTGTGTATTCTTTGCGAATTACATATCGCTCGCTTTAGCGGTGAAGGAAAACATCGCGAGGAAACTTGCATACCTGAGAAGTTCTCTGAATTCCGAAGGTATGTGAAGTCTGCCAACCCGCACTAGGCCAGCGTGGTGGGCTAAGGCCTTAAACCAAACCCTCTCAGCAGTAGAGGAGACCCGTGCCCAGCAGTGGGACAGTATATAATAAAAGGCTGGTTTATTTAAATTATTATTATTTATTATAAACTTGGTGTTGCTCGCGGCTTCGCCCGCATGAGAAACCTTTCACGCTAAAGAAACATCCCTGAAATAACTGCAGCGATCCATTGAGGCAATTGTTACAAATTAATACGAAGCAGCGATTTTCATTCAATGGTGTATAATTCATTTTTGTACGAAAGAAAATTAAATGTATAAATATTATGCTTTGCTACCTGTGCGAAGCCTAGGCGGGCCGCTAGTTGTAGAAAATGACAGTGATAGCAAGTCACATAGTTTATGACCAGCTGCGCATGAATGACCAACGTAGGGTTCGCCTGGTCATCCCATCTCCTTTGCATTGCCAGATACTCAAAGTTTATCTGCTACGGCATTGTGTAATATGTAATAATAATACCATTCCTGTATTATATACTGCCCACTGCTAAGCACGGGCCTCCTCTACTACTGAGAGGGTTTTAGGCCTTAGTATCCACGCTGGCCTAGTGCGGATTGGCAGACTTCACATACCCTCGAAATTCTTATGGAAAATTCTGTACATGTAGGTTTCCTCGAGATGCTTTCCTTCACCGTTAAAGCGAACGATAGGTAATTGATAAACAATACACACATAACTTCGAAAAGTCAGAGGTGTGTGCCAAAATATAACTTCTTAAGTTTAAACATTCGAATTTATTATTTACAAAAAGCAGATAACTTATAATAGTATAAATTTATGCTCAAGATTTGTCTTGGCTCTCTCGCTCGCTTGGCCCGCTCTCTCTCGGTCTCGTTCTCGTTCCCGCTCTCGCTCTCGCTCGCTTTCGCTTTCGCTCCCGCTCCTGCTCCCGCTACAGATCTCGCTCCCGCTGCCGCTCCTGCCCCTGCTCCCGCTGCCGCTCCCGCTCCTGCTCCCACTCCCGCTCCCGCTCCCATTCCCGCACTCGCTCTCGCTCCCGCTCCCGCTCCTGCTCCCGCTCTCGCTCACGCTCCCGCTCCCGCTCGCACTTTCGCTCCCGCTACAGATCTCGCTCCCGCTGCCGCTCCCGCTCCCACTCCCGCTCCCGCTATCGCTCCTCCTTCTCCTTCTCCTTCTCCATCTCCTACTCCTGCTTCTCCTTATGCTTCTCCTTATGCTTCTCCTTCTGCTTCTCCTTCTCCTGCTTCTCCTTCTCCTTTTCCTTCTTCTTCTCCTCCTCCTTCTCCTTCTTCTTCTCCTTCTCCTTCTCCTTCTCCTTCTCCTTCTCCTCTTATTCTTATCCTTATAGCAGTGACCCGCCGAATGGCGTGGAGAGTTTACAACGCTCCACGCCAGAGCGGCTCGCAGCGGGTTCGTGCCTACGTACTCACCTGATACCGTATCTGATACATTACATTCTACACTGCTAAGTGAGTACCCAGCTGTAGATATACATTAATGGTTATATCTTTAATCGCGTTGACTTACAAGGTTAATTTGACATAGCCAAAAGAGACAGACGGACAACAAAGTGATTCTATAAAGGTTCCTTTTTCCTTTTAAATTTCGGAACTCTAAAAAGAAAGGTTAATCTACAGATCTTGCCCCTGATTAAGTAAAAAATAGTTATTTTTATCAAGAAAGTACAAAGAAAGACTTTTGTTGCGAGAAAGGTCTTCACAAAACCGAAGTCGAGAACAACACGTACTTTACACGTAATTTTAGAAAATAGAAAGTTACTGTTTGTATGTCGTATGCCAAGGACCGGCTGGGTAGGTACGACCACAATGTCTATTTCTATCGCCGCGCAGCAGTGAATGCAGTGTGTTCCGGTAGGCAGGACATTAATTACTGGGCATTATGAGAGTGAATCTAATGTCTCAAGATGACGAACGCAGTAGAGTGCCTCGCAGTACGTTGTAATCCTGTATGATATTGCTACTGTTTATGGGCGGTAGTAGCGCTTATCATCAGGCAAACGGCATGCTCGTGTCGCGAATCAAATGCAACAAACAAAAAATTGTGACGTTACATTTTCTTCCGAATCACATCTACCGCGCGCGTAACGCGTTAAGGAATTTACTTTTTACTACAAAAATATTTACAACGTCCATTTGAGTAATATCAAACGTAACTTCAGTATGGCAATACTGGCGGATTGCCAGCCAATGCCGACGTGGGCTCAAGCCTCAGGGCAACTAACAACTAGATTCCGGTTCGACGGCCGTTAGAGATAACTTTTATAAAAATCATTTTTCGACTAGTAACTACATTTTCAGTGTTCTAAATAATAATATAAGTTTTTATAACAAAGTTACTAATTTTATAAACGTGAAAGTTCGTAAGCATGGATGTATAGATGTATGGATGTTTGTTACTCTTTCACGCAAAAACTGCTGAACGGGTTTCGATGATACTTGGCACACGGGTAGATCATGTCCTGGATTATCACATAACTTAATTTTTTTCCTGAGAAAATATAAAATGGGATTTTATCCCGTATACATTTTTAACGCGGGAGATGCCACGGGCAAAATCTGAAAATAATGTATTGTGTTAGAAATTTAAATTATCAATCTTCAACGCATATTACGTAATTGCGGTTGGGACATATCTGCTAATTTTTATGACGAAATAAAGGCATTATGTTAAACTTATTTATTCAAACTTTAGCGAAATCTTAACGCGTTTTATATTATTTTAGCTAATAGCCCGAAAGGTGCATTCTAAAACTTTAATGCGGGTAATATCACGACTAGTACATAGTTTGCAATAATTACAATACATAGTTTCTTTTAGGGCCGACTCTATGCTCCTAGATTAGACTGTGACTTTTGTATTGGTGAAATCGGCCCTTTGTGTAGTTAATATATATTGAAATAGCATTTTCTGTATTGTGCGAATATGAATTAACAACAGCAGTTTTAGACCCTACTAAAAGTGCTATCGTAATTCTTGACCAACATCAATGCGTCCATAAAACCACTAGCAATCAATAGGACGAGCGGTGTGTCACCAGCCGACGTTGACGCATGGTCCTCGCATGTCTCACGGGTTAATTAACCACAGCGCCCTCCCCACGCGCCACCCGCTATCGCCTGTGACATGGACACGTACGACGATATAGGGCTGCCACAGCTGTACATGAATCTGTAAAGGTTAATGAATCCACGACAAAATTTATGAATAAAATATTGTTTTTGCTATCGAGTTAAATTTTGCTTTGTAAATAAAGTTGCGGTATAACTAGTTTTGGTTGCCATAATTATATATTAATCCGGTTCTAAAAGAATAACACTAATGTAGTAGAATCTTATTGTGAAATAGCTTGCTTTGTGACAGTGAAATTACTAATCATCTCATACTTCCTCTCGTCATAATTCTTCTGATCATTTTCCATCGAAACTCCCACTAGTTCGACTGATGGCTTTCTGCAAAAAAGCCTCTAGCATACCTCAAGATATACGTTAAATCGTAACAAGAAATTATTTAATGTCATCATAGTTCGTGCGTCAATCAAACTCTTAATATAATATGCCGTCAAAGATTTCTATAAGCACGTACGAGAGTCTCGACAGTGACGTATCGTAGGGTAATCAGTCAGCGGTTTAATTGCCGACCTCACGCCGCGCCGTCTGCTGTGACCTGTGATGTGGACACGTGTTCGTTTAGTGCAGGGTTAGCACGAGTAAGAAAATTATATACGTAATCATTGATTTATATTTTTTTATAAATCATGTACGTAATGTACTTTGAAATTGTTCGTTGTGTTACTCCAAGACAGTTATATTATAAATTTATTTATTGGCTTGTTCCGAATAAAAACCTGTAAGTAACTGTGTAAAAACGACGTTATATTCAGACAATGTCTCTTTCGTTCAATCATCAAAGTATCCGTTGCACAAATAAACATATTGCATCATCGTCATAATCATGTTATACAGTTTTATGCTCTTGAACAAGTATACACCAAATAAAAATAAACCCACTACTCTTTCCTCACGTAGGCCGTTGGTGTGATATAAATAGTTCCATTCCCATAACGGGTGAACTCCCACGGCACTATCGCGATTTCCGCCGTGTTTATTTTCTGTAACAAGTTTTATATTCCGCACACATTATGAATACAAATAGACGCACGGAACGACGGAGAGTTGTAAAATTATTATTTTCCAGTCAACGGTTCATGGTGAGTTAACCGAGCCGCCGGAGAGGAAATCCCCGAACTTTATGAAACGTAAAAAATAAAACCTCTCTTCGCTACAGTAAAATTTTGAGTCGACATCTAACGACGCGCCGAAACCGAACCGCGCCCTAATTCCGACAACGCGTAAATGATCAACTTCTCACAATGTCTACCATTTTATTGTTCGTCTCTTTATCACTTATTCGTTTTACCGTTTGAGCTTTATTACGTCATTATTTTAATGTAAAGTTATTTTACGAGACGTTCGCTTTTGAACCCTTCTATTGTTTTCCCCTTTTTGCTACGTTTCGTGTATGCATTGTTGGGCTTGTTTGCAAAATATAAACGGCGGGGTGCAAACCGCGCGAATGACAAGCGGGGCGTCAAATACCTTGTAACCCTTCCTGCAAGTATTCTCAACTTGCCAGCAATTTGTGCGGTAATTCGTCGGGCGGGTCGCTCCGCCGCGCGCCGCCGCTCCGGCCTGCAGCCAGACTATTGCAATCGTTCCAAACGCGCGCGCCAATCATTCCAATCAGTTTTTCAATCATTTTAAACGCCCTCCACTTGTCCCCTCTTCGTAATACGCTTTGATGCTTTCATTCTTCATTTTTTTTTGACGCCCGAACGCGCTCGGGCTGTCAAATATGATTGCCGTTCATTACGCC
This sequence comes from Lapara coniferarum, assembly GCA_949316025.1. Lineage (NCBI taxonomy): Eukaryota > Metazoa > Arthropoda > Insecta > Lepidoptera > Sphingidae > Lapara > Lapara coniferarum. Next base: position 5,146,737 of record OX438924.1, on the reverse strand, counting down.
TCCGTCTGTTTGTGTCGCTGAAGATTTTTCCCGACGACATCGTAAGTGCACCGTCACTGAAAAATTTGTAATAAGATAAATGAATTTTACAAGCGGAAGGTTGTGTACTCGCCGCACTTTTGAATTGTGAGGGAGGCTTCATTTTATCATTCGCATAGCAGCTACTAGCAGGATGAAAAATAAAGCAGTTTAATACTCGTAACATGAAATATATGGGATTGTGCAAAGTCGGTTAATTTTAATAAGTCTTTATTTTTAACACAAGGTACGGACAATGAAAAAAAATTACAAAACTATCCATACAAGTTTACAATGTATTGTAAACACAAAGTAAATCATCAAAATCGTTGGCATTACCTTATCGCAATCTGTGATACTTCTGTACACAACATTCACGCAACTCGAGAACGCTGACTTCCGTTCAAAAATTAATTAGCCTTATTTAACGTTAAGCTTTTAGCAAACGTTTAGATTTGACCATTTTGTTCAAGTTCGATAATACAACTAGCACCACAAAATGGTAGGAAGTACTTAAGTGTTTACATAGTTACTTTCAGTTTAGTTTACTTTCATGAGACTTGTCTAAATTATTTATTTGTCCATGTGTAATATTACAAATTTCGATATACTTTCTTTAATCGATATAGGATGAATTTATAAAATTCACGAATTGACGAAGCATATTCATTTAAATGTGTTATTAGAGAACAAAGTTATATTGAAACGCAAACCAATATCCTAATGCTCCTCTTCGTCCAAAAAAGTCTTTGATGCGCTCCTAAATCGTTTCGTTTCGGAGGCTGGAGGCGGGCCGTCAAAACACACGAAATATGATGACGATGCTTTACCTCCGGGGATCCAGGACGCCGCCGTGCGAGTTTTCGTGCCAAATTTCCTCCCCTAAACTTACAAACGAAATTATACTTTCCTTATCACTACATAGAACCTACAATTGACGAGCTAACCAAAAAGATAATCATATCTACACTATCTAGAATTAGGTCGAAGTAACACAGGTGCAGCATCTTCTGACATATTGATAAATGTTCTCATCTACAGATTTGTGGTAAAAACTCCCGGCCCGTAATATTTATATTGATATTTTCGGCCGATACGGGACAATAAATAACAGAGAGATAAAGGTGTCGCATCGGGGAACATATTTTGTGAGCCGTGTTATCCACTGCTTAGTAATTGGTCTTCCTTGTGGGGAAATAACGACCTGAGAAAAACAAGAATGTTCTATCAGGATTTTTATTACAATTTAATTGACCCAGATCCCGGACTACTGTATTCACCTCTTCAATGTGTAATTTTATTTTTCGAAGTTAATCAAGTACTTGTTTCTAGAATTTCCATTTGCTGCAGGAGAATAAAAAATGAAAACAATGCTCGGTCATATTGTTTTTATTTCCAGAAAAGCAATATTCCGCGGAAACGAATTCAATTTTGCCATCCCTAAGTATTTATTGGTTGAATATTCAATATATTTAACATGAAAAATATTAAATTACAACGTTAAAATCGCACCTATATTTAGTATTTATATTATTAAAATATGAATAATGGCTTCGCGCATTTTTTATTTGATACTCAGTGCTATATCAGTGGAAAAGTTAAATTTTTATGGGATTCATTTTTTCTATATATTGAGTTAGAGATATTGAGTTTTTCTATTCAGTATCAGCTCGGAGTCTGGAATTTGTGTCCGATATGGCAATAGGCTCGCCCCCTATCACATCATGGGACGGAATAACGGCGAAAAATGGGTGCAATAGTTGCGCCTCCGCCTACCCCTTCGGGGATAAAAATGCGTGAGTGGGTGTCATTTTTCTATATTGTCGCACCCCGGGGACAGAAATACCTTGAAATAAATATAGGCCTTCTATTTGTAGCAGTCACGTTCAATTATGTAAATCACAATTTAAAAAGTTTTAACCGATTTCTCACGCCAATTCTAGACATAAAAAATCTCGTTATAAACTTACAACTACCTTCACTATAGTTCAGGAGAAAAATCAGATATCTAATAAACTTACACCTCGTGAAGTTCATTTCTTTCCCTGCTTATAACAGAAGGAAAATCTTTAAACACACACCAACTTGAATAAATAAATAAAATCAAGTAATAAACTTCAATGAAAATTTTTAACACTTTTGACATCGCTGGAAATCGAATCCAGTACCTCACTACTCCAACATCCACTAAGCCCATAAAACCCCTGCAAATTGCGGTCAGGAGCAGGGACAGATTCCAATCAGCATTTTTAATCGAGTGGAGCCTTCGGTCGATTCCTACGAATAATGTGTGGGTCGATACACAGCTCTCGTTTGACTCCATACACGCTGGTCACCCGATTGTATCCAGGTAATTGGTTTTTTATGCGTGAAATGTGAATGTTGGTTTGACTTTTCTAGGGATGCAGTGACAAAGTTTGAGATGGTATTATATGGCGAATTAGATTGTTATGTAGCTTTGAAGGTCACACTTACTGTTCATTTGCCATTAGGTTTTGTTAAATGTAAGTGATATTTTATGACACACACACTCACGCCTTATCTCCGAAGGGGTAGGCAGAGGCGCAACTAGTGCATCCACTTTTCACCGTTATTCCGTCCCATGAGGTGATAAGCGGCGAGCCTATCGCCATATCGTGCAAAAATTCCAGACCCCGAGATGATACTGAATAGAAAAACTTAATATCACTTTGCCCAACCCGGGAATCGAACCCGAGACCTCAGCATTGCAGTTGTACCATAATACAATTACGCCACCAAGGCAGTCTGATATTTTATGAATATGTAATTTATATTTTTAATAACAAAGGCAATATTCATATAGTAAGTTTCATGTTTTGTACATTTTTTTGGGTAAACAATTTTTTCTCACGGACACGTCTCATCAGCAAATAGTTCATTGTTAAAATTTAATATCAGGGCTTCATATTACATTTTAACTAAACCATTAGTGATCCAGATATTATAAACCGTTAAAATTGAAAATAAGAAGTTTTAACAAAGAAAAAGGTACAGTTCTGTGAAAGCTCTCTAGTATTCACATTCCATGGGTTCTTGTGATAAAAAAAAGTCTCCTTTATGATCTGGCGTAGAATAAAATATTTCGAAGAATTGAAAAACATAATAATCGTCTTAAATATTCGAGGCATAATTGAAGCAATATTTTCTATAAAGTAATTGATGTAAAGATATTTTTCGTATTGTTTTAATATAGATTCAAGCATACGAACCTTAATTACATTTTATATTAAACCTATTGTTGCGAAAGCTACAAAAAAGAATGTTTTAAGGAACAAACTTTAATTTATCTTGATGCTATTTATAACTCAAAAACATCTGTTTTATGTTACTTAAATAGTGCCAAAGAAATTAGTACAATTAATTTCGTTTTATGGTTAGTTGTCTGTGTACTGAATCTATGTTTTAACCTTTAACGTTTTAGATACTGTATGTATCCACTACTCACGATGTGACTATGTTTCTGATTGGCAGAGGCAATCGTTTAGCATGACCTAGCGGGAAAACTCCGGTCCAATTTCCGCTTCCTACTGTTAACTTTTTTAAAACCATATCGCGATTAATCGCTGAGTTGCAGATCTTGCCACGCCATAAAAGTTTAAAGACCACTATTTATACTGGGTCTTATTCGCATACAGACATCACACCTTTATCCCCGAAGGGGTAGGCAGCACGTGTAGCTTCTCAGATTTCGTGATGAGTGAGTTAATGACCTTTCGTTTTTATACCTATTATATATTACGGGATGAATTTCAATAAAACATGAAACACGTCTTCTATCAGTTCTGTTAAAAATAAGTTTAAGCAATATTTGAAGTAGGTTGGACCAAGGAATCACGTTGGCCCATACAAACTTTGCCCCCCTTTTTCACCCTCTTAGGGGTAGACTTTCGGAAAATTCAATCTCATTAGATGCCTATGGCATACAAAGAACACACCCTGCAAGTTTCAGGTCTCTACGGTCAGAGGTTTAGGCTGTGCGTCAGTCAGTCATTCAGGACAAGGCATTTTACATGTATAGATTGATAATACAATGCTGTAATTAATAAAGAGAATCTACTATCATTAATTCGAGGGAAACATTGTCAGCTGATGCATGTAATTATGTAATAGAAGCTCTCGCCTAACACCTGCGTTAAAACTTTCAAGGCATCAGCTGACGGTTTTTGCCCCGGCATACAGCCAGCTGACATATATATTTATTCATAGTTGCGTATAAGCTATCATCAGGTAAATTTGTAGTTGAGAGGAAATCACTGAAATGATATATTTTCTATACATGTTTGATTGACCAGCTGACGCATAATGCCCCAAGTTACAGTCAGCTGATTATTTTTTTTCTTCAAGGTATCGGGTTAGCTACAATTTAAAATGATTCTTAGTTGGGAGGAAATGACTGAATAATATATTTTTTTCTACATCTTTGGGAGGCTACCACCGCTCATGGCACCCACGGAGCCGAAGCTGACGTTCACGAGGCTTTATGATACACGTCTCTGATGCGTCTCACCAATTATCGTTTGAGAGAAACTTGGTCATCGAAATCTGTCACTGGCCCACGGACCATTACCGTCGTAGACGTTTTCGTAGCGCCTACACACAGCTACGACGTAGCAGCGTAGACCCGTTATCGTAGCACTCACTACATTGCGTTGATGTGTTTATTCTTAATTCTAGCAGCCTGCAGACAAAAACCATCGAAAGGTATTCGATGATTGACGTTTAGCCAGAAATAGCTAGAATAATTAAACTTTTAATTTTATTTGTCAAGTAAAATACACGAGTATCCGAGTTCTTATGTTAAGCATAAGAAAAAAGATCAAAGCTGGTGTTACGAGGAAAATGCTCAATGTATTCAGTACTTTATTTGATCTAAAATAGATCAATTTATTTTTAGCGCGGAGAATAGCTTTTAGAAAAGGTATATGTCGAATTAGGTGATATATTTTTTCTCCTTGTAGCACTGGTTCGTAAAATAGATCTTTTGGTGTAGACCTCAACATAGAGACACCTACGTTTGGTGTACTATATAAATACTACGATTATCCAGAAATTACTCAAAACGCCTCGGAATAATACACAACCAACATAATTGGTAAGTAGATGGATACTATGTTTTTGGGATTAAAGTGAATAATAGCGTAAATAGCATATAAGAATCATTCCGATACATTTCTAATTCCCCGTTATAATAATTATATTATCCTCAACATCTTATATAAATCTATCCCGAACCAAAGAATATTTTGTATTATCAACATTTAATATTTTCTCCGTCAGTACCCACGCAAGACAATATTCTTCCTGTAATCCTCTTGTCTAGTCTAGACACTAAAATCATTATCGTCTCACCACTTGTTGTCAATTTTCTTCACATTACCCTTATTTTCCAAGACTATTCAGCTGAAATAAAGACAGTTTTTTTTAGAAAATAAGTAATAACACTTAAGTATAATTTCAGTAATTGTTTTATTCTTCATACATTGATAGTCTTTATAACACCGTGATGACTCGGTGACAACAAAAAAGAACGCGATGCCAAATATTGATGGCAAATGTTTGTATGCTCTAATTACATAGCTAGCAATTGAGTGAAGCAAATTTACTTCAGCTGTGATTAAAAGCATTCGTTGGTAAGGTTTTAAACTGGCAAAATCTACACTGTCAACTTACTAGTAACACTCGAGTGCGCTAAAGCAAACATACTTAAACGATGATTTAAAGTGTTCATAAGTCAAGTCTAAAACTCTGGCAAAAAGTCTACACTATGGACTTACTGGTAACTTGAGTACACTAAGGGTCATTTTGCGCTGGCAACTTTATCGATGTAGTGTTGTATCGTGGAGATGACTTCCGTATTTCAGTACGTGATCTTCAGTAACGACGCCGGTTAGCACGACTCGAGGACGTTTTAGAACTGATTATTTCGTGGTCTTGGATTTATAAGGGATTAAAATTTTAATTTATTATTATACATGTTTAATATTATACATATATTGTGTGTGTATATATATGATTTGAAGTCCGAATTTGTATCTCTCGACGGTCGCAGAAACGTATGTCCCTTACCCGACTATCGCAAAGCATGGAAGACTTCTGATTTTAATACCCTATGTATAATATGTATTTAACCGTATGTATATACGGTGTTCGCATTTCAGTTCAAATTATCTTACCTTGCCAATACCTCCCCAGCAGCTTTTTCACTGTCTTATTTTATCATCTTTCCAAATCACATTGCGTAATTAAGATTACCCTATATATTACTAAAAAAAATTACACTGACTGACATCCCATATTAAATTAAGATACGGGGGCAAAATGTGATGTACGCGATCTGGCTAATGTCTTACTCCCTAAGACTGGTTTCACACGGCATTGTCCAGCACGTTTTTTTTGCAGTACACGTCTTAACTCTTAAAGAATAAATCGTGGCATATAGGTTTCCGTAGAAGCGTTCACACATCGGTAATACTGCTAATAACGTACACCGTTTATACGTTTAAACGAATACTCAACGAACTTGTCAAGCAAGTCGAATCTTCAACGTATTCGATTTGCAGTGGCACATAGTAAAGGAATGCCTCTTTCACACGGCACGATGTCATACGGTTTTTATCGAATTGCAACCGAACAAGCGTATAGTACCTGAGGGTATGAAGATATCGTGCCTATTTTAAATTTGTTATTTCAAAATGGTCGACTAATCTTCTATAGATAATGTAACATTAATTTCTGTAATGGAACAAAAGTCCGTTTTGTGGGATAAATCTACGAAACTTTATAAAAATCGAATGAACAACGTATTCTGATGGCAGTGACATATAGTAGTACGGATATTCGTATTTAATACAAATGAAAATCTACCGTGTAAACAACATGCTCATTGTACGCTTAAAATCGAACACTGCAAAAAACGTGCAGGACAATGCCGTGTGAACCCTGTCTAACATCTCATTTTACACTGGAGATACTACTGCCTAACATAGGTGAATGAAAAGATTTTTTAAAATGCCCGAAACGTGATAAATTGTGTGAAATTTTATCGTTACTTCATTTAAAATGTATTCCAACTGAATTAAACCTGTAAGCTATTTCCCTCCTACACAAGGCTATGAAAAACACTCTGTACAAGACAAACATACCACTTAAGAAGCCTAACGACACACAAACGATAACATTTCACTTGAGCGTCGTATAAATTCCTAGCAATACCAATAAACTTGAGTGCATACTTCATATTGATCTGCAACCGTCGGGACACTGAGTATACAACAAAGTTATCGAATGATACATGCGTTCGGGAAAATTACTTCGAAGCAGTATCGTTGTTTATAGTTCGTATGTAGTCGTATAAAATTGTGAAGAACATTGTTGTACAGCTGTAGGATTAGTATTGCCTCGGTGGCGTATTTGTATTACGGTACGACTGCAATGCTGAGGTCTCGGGTTCGATCCCCGGGTCGGGCAAAATGATATTGAGTTTTCTATTCAGTATCAATCCAGAGTCTGGAATTTGTGCCCGACATGGCTATCGGCTCGCCTTCTGTCACATAATGGAATACGCACGGCGAAAAGTGGGTGCACGAGTTGCACCTCTGCCTACAATTTAAGGAATAAAAGGCATTCAAGTGTGTGTGTATATAAGATGAATTATGTCGTAGGATCTTTATTTCAAATCGTAGCAAGTTAGTCCACAATAATTTAGCTGCAGAAGTACATAACGTGATAGTACCTGGCCCGACTGGCTCTTGTCTTATACTGAGTTTAATTATAAGTAAGCTATTATTTTTAAAAGTCGTATGAATTTAATCTACAATTGCAAAATTTATCTGTTTATCAAAATTTGTCATGACCTCAAAGTCCAATAAAGGACAAATAATTTATAATTCAACTTTTTTAAAATAATTGTAGACCCTCAAAAACGCAATTTAATTTTAAAATTCAAAATCCCAGTATTAGCTTTTCATAGGTGATTATATCATTGCGGTCATTAACCTCGCATCGCTCGTCAGTGTCTGACGTGCGCGTTCAAATTATTAATGTATCAATATTTGAACTTCGAACTTGCCTCAGATGAGCAATTATGTCGGTTAATTATTGTTGAGTAAAAGCTTTTTGCTATTTATTCGGCTGATGTGATGTACATTTTTTACTTTATTAATTTTCTTGTTTTTTTGTCTCATCCTACGGCACTAATTGGCATTCATATTGTGTTGCGGTTGTTAATTAATGGGCAGTATGGTATTCAATATGTCGACGGCTCTGTAGAACAAAGTCGTATATGCAAAATGAAGCTTTTCAGTAGAGCGCTTTGAAAGACTAAGTTAATTGTGAAAATCACAAGTTATAGTGAACAAAACATTATATTCTATAGAATTCAGTAACAACTTTGAACTTAACGTGTGAAAATAGCACTAATTCGCACATGAATACAAACTAACGACTTTCAAAGCGCTCTACTGAAAAGCTAACATTTTGCATATACGACTTTGTTCTACGGAGCCGTCGATGTATATCTTATGCATTCAGTGCAATACTTGATAATGCGTAATAATTCTAGTTCCATACTAGTGTTAACACAAAAATATTGTGAGTAGTAAAGTACAGAGCGTTTAACAGTTCGAGGCAGTTGATCATTGACTTTCGTGCCGATCGGTTCCTGGAATTACTGATGTTTTGTGAAATTATTTCTGTATAAACAGTGGTAGATATTTTTATTTAAATCAAAACAGTTTCTGTTTCTAATACTGGTGTTTTAAGCACTCACGACACTATTGCCATTAGATGTGTGAGTTACCTTATCACTGAATCTAGTATAAAGAGTGTAAGAGACAGCCTACCGAAAGCTGATATCAAGTGTTCAGTGCATGATTTTGAAACCCCTAGCCTTAGAATTTTTCATCGTTCTTTTTATGAATTTTTCTCATAACACAATAAAATCGATAACTGAATTCCTCAACCAACAGACAAGAAACAGTATGCATGCACTGTTGTGTTTCGGTTTGAAGGGCATTGTAGCCATTGTAACTACAGGACATAATGAGACTTAACATCTTATGTCTCAGGATGACGAGCGCAGTGGAATGCCACACAGGACTTTGTAACGCAAAGTGCTGGATGGTGTTTCTACCGTTTATAGGAGGTCGTATCGCTTACCATCAGGCGAACGGCACGCCCGTCTCGTCATTTGATGCCATAAAAAAAACTGTTTACCTAGTGCAACAACATTGTGCACATAACAGCTTCTCGATCCGTTGTACGGCACAATAACAAATAAATAAGCCGCGACCGCAAGCAATTCTCTGATTGAGAACGTGCCTGATAATGTGCACTGTGCTTTAGTGAGGCGTGGTGCCAGTTGCAGCGGGGGTGGCGTGGTACTTGGTATTAGAGTTCATACAAAAATAATTTGTGTTGACTCCTCAAGCCCCGCGACGGACACCGGTGTCCATATATATAGGGTTTTCCCATACATCTATATATATATATATATATCTCTATATATATATATATATATATATATATATATATATATATATATATATATAGAGAGAGAGAGAGAGATCTCTTGACGGTAAATGTTGATCAGACGCGACTTCACGCGAGCACTTTGTTGATCCAAAAATCTATGTTGATCCGGCGCCTTTTGTTGATCCAATATGCATTTCTGGTAACTAATGTGGCTCCAACCGGATCAACATCTACACTCACGGGACTTCTTGCTAACATTTGCCGAAGTTGATCCGATATACAAATCCACCTTGCGATAGTTACGGAAAATGTTGATCCGATTTGAATGAGCCAATCAGAGCACAGCAAACACTCAGATTCAGATCAGATTGGCTGAGAGCAGCCGCGGCGTTTTATACACATCCAATTAATGATATTTTATTTATAGTATCAACATGTTACTAATACGGTGTCACTGAGCCCAATTAGTAATCACACTAATATTATAATGGCGAAAGTTTGTGAGAAAGTGTGTGTGCATGTTTGTTACGTCTTCATGCTCAAACGGCTGGACCAATTTTGATGAAATTTTATATAGCGGTAGTTGACACCCTGAATTAGAACCTAGACAAACTTTTATTCCGAATAGTATTCCTGCGGTAATTTAGTCCACGACTAATACCGCGGAGCGCAACTAGTCAAAGTATAGAAAAAGTGATGCTATCTAAAGTGTCGTAGATTGTTTTATACTCCATGTGAAAGTGATAATATATCTATATTTTTAACTGTATTTTTAACTCTGTGATACCGGACTCTTACATTCCTTCAAAAGCTATTCAACTTCGTTCTGCTCCAGGGTATTACGCCCGAGGCATGGATCAGGAGTGTGGTGGTATTGTTCTTAAAAAAAAGGTGATAACGCCTTTTTGAAGAATTACAGGCCCATCTTCTTGAGCCATGTTTACAAGCTGTTCTCAAGAGTCATCACGAATCGTCTCGAGCGCAGGCTAGATGACTTCCAGCCTCTCGAACAAGCTGGATTTGGAAAGGTTATAGTACAATAGACCACATCCATAATCTGCGGCAAGTTATACCAAAAACTGGGGAGTATAACTTGCTACTTGCTTAGCGTTCATATACTATGAGAAAGCCTTCGATTAGATCGAGACCTGGGCTGTCCTGCAGTCTCTACAGCGGTGCCACATTGATCAACGGTACATCGAAGTGTTGAGGTGCTTGTATAACAACGCCACCATGTAGGTCCGAGTACAAGAACAGAGTTCGAAGGCTATTCCACTACACAGAGGCGTGAGACAGGGAGATGTTATCTCTCCGAAACTGTTCACTGCCGCGTTGGAAGATGCTTACAAGCTCTTGGACTGGAAAGGACTCGGCATCAACATCAATGGCGAATACATCACTCACCTTCGTTTTGCCGATTACATTGGTGTATTGGCAGAATCGCTAGAGGGTCTGAGCACAATGCTCTGTGACCTCAACCGAGTTTCTCAACGGGGTGGGTCTCAGGACGAACATGGACAAGACAAGATCATGTCAAATGTTCATGTTGTGCCAACCCCGATTATCGTTGGGAGCTCAATTCTCGAAGTTTTAGACGAGTACGTCTATTTAGGTCGAGTAGTCCAACTTTGAGAAAGAGATCAATCGGCGAATCCAGCTCGGATGGGCAGCTTTCGGGAAACTAAGCAAGGTCTTCTCATCCAAAATACCTCAGTGCCTGAAGACAATAGTCTTCAATCAATGTGTGTTACCAGTGGTGACATATGGCACTGAGACGTGGCCTCTGACTATGGGCCACCTAAAACGGCTCACGGTCACTCAGCAAGCTATGGAAAGGGCTTTGCTAGGTGTTTCTCTACGCGATCGAATCAGAAATAAGGAAATCCATAAAAGAACGAAAGTCACTGACATAGCCCAACGAATAAGCAAGCTGAAGTAGCAATGGGCAGGGCACATAGTTCGAAGAACTGACGGCAGATGGGACAAAAAATTTCTCGAGTGGAGACCACGTACTGGCAAGCGTAGCGTCAGCCGTCCATCTGCAAGGTGGACCGATGACTTGGTAAAGGCTGCAGGAACGCGCTGGATGCAGGCCGCTTTTGACAGGTCCATCTGGAAATCTTTGCGGGAGGCCTAATGTTCAGCAGTGGACGTCATACGGCTGATGATGATGATGATGATGATGATGATGATAATACCGGATGATAGACCTCGATGATTATTCTGTGGAAATAGATTCAAAAATTTGCTGCATGAGAATGGACGTTTCATTTTTGTCTCCCACGAAAAGTCGCCCCTTTCTAACACACTAAGTTGTTTTAGTTACCATCCGCTTTAGACTTGAAAATGTGTAAAATGCTCATAAAACATTTTTGCAAAAGAGAAAACGCTTAATTATAAATGTGTTACCTTTTTTTTCTTTGTTTTCGCGGAGAAAGTGACTTATTACTACCGCCCAGCCTTTGAGGGGGGCGACTGAGCGGTTATGTTGGGTTCACCGTGCCTTACGACCCAGCGTTGAGCCGCCGGGCCGAGTCCCTAACGTATGTACACCGCACGGCATAAAACTCCGCGGTTGCCTTCTTCGGCGCATTAGGGATGGCTGCGGGTTTCCCCAGACTAAGAGTGTCTAAGTTGTCGTCCGCAGCCGCCCCTGCGCGGTGATTCTAATACAGCCCGTCTCCTGCTGGGGGCGGGGCGCTCCGAAGCCCCCACGCACCGAAGGACGCCCTCAGCGTCAACGGCAGCATGAGGCCTACCTGCCACACTACCGTCCATCACGGGGGTCGCAGCAATGTGCTAAAAACACGCACAAAACTAAAGACGGACAGCCCCCTGCCGCCCGCCCGCGACCCCCGGTGGCCCCTATTAGTCGCCTTTTACGAGAGGCAGGGGATACCGTGGTGGAATTTTCCAAACGCCCCCAATCCACAGGGCGGAAGACGCCGGTCAGTCGTCCACCCGGCGCCTCCTACGTCTCGTTTCGCGGCGGGACGGATCACCGCGCCTCCGATCCCTCTCGGCATTCTCCTGCTGCAAGAGGACCATCTCACAGAAGTGCGCCACCGCACGCCAAGACCTCCGGCTATCGACCATGGAAGCGACCACGACCGGCAGCGTGAAGTCTCCTCCGACGACTGCTCTGAGAGCTAGTATTATACTAAACTTTACCTTACAAGAGACTGAAATCTCAATGTTAAGAAGTTCAAAATAGCGACCTCTTTTCTTAAGTCTAATATTAGATTTGTCTTTTACTATCAATGACATACCCAAGTATCGATTTTGACATCAATTGTCCTAAAAACAAATTCAAAATGGCGGCCACTTTTTTCAATTATAACATTGTATCTGCTCTTTGTACCTAAGGCCATGCTCAGGTATCGATTTTGAGGTCGATTGGCCTTAAAAATAAGTAATTCAAAATGGCAGCCACTTTGTTCATTTCTAAAGTTGGATCTGCCCTTTGTGTTTCAGTACCTATTCGTCAATTTTGGCTCCGGATCAACTTAGTCAAAGTAAATGTCGCATATAAGTTAAATATATTCTGGATCAAATTAATCACATTCAGTATCATTTTTTTGACCGTTAATGGATCCACAAATGTTGGGCAAAACGTCGACGAGTATGTTGAAAATCTGTAAGTGCAGATCCACCGACGTCACACGCGCATCAAGCACGGATCAAAGTATATCAGTTTGCGAGACTCGGAGCTGAGCAAACACGTGAAATAGGTGGATCAACATTTGTTCTAACTTCACACTGGAGCAACATTTACCGTAAAACCGTCATTATATATATATATATACACCGTGAATTTATAGTCGTTTTGATACCGAAAATTTTGAATTCTGTATTACTAATACAGTATAAAAAAAATATAAAAAAAAATATTTTTGAATATTAAAATTAATGTGACATTAATAATGTCGTTTACGAATAAGAAGTGAGAACCCGTGGTAAAACAACTAAATCTCACGTACTACGATCACTACGATCGGTGTCATTCATAACTAAGTATTATCCAATAAAGACAAAGAGACCGCCGCGCCGCAGCGTCGCCAATCACGCGCACCCCTTTGATGTACCTGCGCGGCGCGGCGAGCGCATCCACTCGCGAGCACCCCGCCCGCCCTTCAGTCAGTAGCGCGGCAACCCGCGCCGCGCACGTTCAGGTTGTATATTTTACGCTGCCATGCGAAAATGAGTCATCAATACGAATATTCAAACGCAGAGTATTACAACTGTACGCCACGCTGTTGCTAAGTACAATTTGGAAGAGGCCAGACGTACGTACTCTCAGCCGGAATATTTAAATGCGCTGAGACTACGAGGGATCGACTATCCACATGTTCCTACTCAATCACGTTCACGGACAATTCTACGTGCCAGCTCATGCGCAAGGCCGACGACGCCTGAGTGACTCGCCGGAGATTGAAGAGGACATTTGGGATATTTCGAGCGGGATCCTCGGCGAAGCACGAGAATGGCGGCACAAGAATTTAATGTTAGCCAATACTTTGTGCAGAAAACATTGATTACCCACGGATTACATCCCTATCATTTCCGTCGGACGCACGTAATTAACGACAACGATGCTCCGGCGAAAATCACCCTATGTCAGTGGTTATTAAATAGTAATACCAACGCTAACATTCTGTGTACGGATGAGTCGTCACTGGTTTATTCGAGTTGGACTATAGAACGTGCAGAATGAACAATACTGGGCTCTCATAAATCCTAACCTCATAGGGGAAAATCACAACAAGTTCAGTTCAGTGCCGATGTTAGGGCCAATATTATAAACGACCAATTAATAGGATCTACTTTTATTGAAGGTCATATTATTTTCATTATTAGAGAAGCTCGGACTTAACGCCCCTAGATTGTTTCTTGTGGTCGCAAATAAAAATGCTCGTAGATTCCAGAGAACACCAAAGTTGTGAAGTGTTACGTAGTGCGATAGTGGACACCTTAATCAAGTGAAAAGTGACGAGAGACATATGTATTCGAAAGAATACCCAATCGAACGCGGCGGACTCCATTTTAAGTAGTTGCATCGTTAGCGACACGCAATCCCAATTCCCTCCGAGTTAATAACTTTTGTACGGGGAGTGTGAAGGGCGCGGCGTGGCGTAGGACGCTCGCTCGGCGCGGGCGCTCACGCCGCGCGGGGGTCACGTAGGCGGTCCGCACTACGCAGCGGCCCGCGAGCCGCCACAAAACAACCCTGCCGGGCCCTGTTCGCCCTTCCCGCCTCTCCAATGGAACTATTTGTTGCCTTTTTTAACATAATATTAAAAATTATAACATTTACCGATACCGACCGACTTTCTTTTACCCTCGTAAGTAATAACAGATAATAACTTAATTGTCATTTTTAATAAATTTAGTACTTAATGCAAGTTCTTTCAAAAGTGAAAATAAAAATCAAATTGCCGTCTTGCTGCGTATCAACTGATTGTAAATAGGTACTTACAAAAGTCGTAACGTATCGAATTATGATTTGATATTATTCCTAATACAATCAATGCCGTCACGATCAAAAAGTATTTTATTTAAAAATAGGCAAGTACTGGCGACTGCCGCGGTGGCGTAGTTGTACTGTGTGCGCTGTACCGCTCTGAGGTCCCGGGTTCTAATCCCGGGTCGGGGAAAATTATATTCGAGATTCTCTGCTCAGTATCAGTCCGGAGTCTGGAACAGTCTGGAATCTGTGCTGGATATGGGAATAGGCTCGTCTCCATTATATCATAAGACAGAATACGCTAGCTGTGTCTCTGTGTGTGTGTGTAGGCCTCGCTCTGCGTAGGATCAGCTGTTATCGTGCGTCATGGACACCACAAACAGTGCAGCGCGGCGCGATTGTGAATAAATTGTAACGTCGCGGCGTTACTATCATCACTCGAACGAGTGAGAAATATATTTAAATATTTTTTTAATTTATGAACGATACAATTAATTCACTATTTTTTCTTGGTCCTACAAATGGTTCTAAGTAATAACGTTTCGGTTTCAAAACGACTATAAATTCACGGTGTATATATATATATATATATATATATATATATATATATATATAACGAAGTCGTAACTAATTGTAGACCTATTTTCTCTACAGTGCGATTAAATTCTTGCCTAAAGCAAAGCAGAGATCTTAACGGCTCAAAAACAAGAGATTCTCTATCGCCAAACAGCAGTATGTATGCACTGTTGTGTATCGGTTTGAAGGACATTGTAGCCAGTGTAAACTACAGGACGTAATGAGACTTAACACCTTGTGTCTCAAGATGACGAGCGCAGTGGAATGCCACACAGTACTTTGTAACTGAAGGTGCTGGATGGTGCTACTGTATATGGGTGGTCGTTTCGCTCACCACCAGGCGAACGGCATGCTCGTCTCATCATAAAAGATTCAAGTTTAAAACCTAGAAATGCCAAAATATCGGCAACATTGTTTTACAACCATGGTATACCTACTACTCAGTCCGTAAGATATACATACATACATACATATACACTCACGCCTATTATCCCCGAAGGGGTAGGCAGAGGCGCAACTAGTGCACCCACTTTTCGCCGACATTCCGTCCCATGATGTGATAGGGGGCGAGCCTATCGCCATATCGGGCACAAATTCCAGACTCCAGACTGATACTGAATAGAAAAACTCAATATCACTTTGCCCGACCCGGGGATCGAACCCGAGACCTCAGCTTTGCAGTCGTACTGTAATACAACTACGCCACCGAGGCAGGTAGGAAATATACTTTCACAGTAATTTCAAAGCACAAACTAGTTTACTCGCTTAACACCCCTTTTGAGTACCTAACTAACCATTATAATTCCTCTATTAGAGAGCGTTAGTTTGTTTAACGGTTAACTCGCAAAGTTAGCGTTCGCAAATAACTTTGGTGCAGATTAAAAGGCTCGATTCTGATGCAGAAAGAGCGCCAGTCACGTAATGGATTAGCAATTGGGTTACGTTCAGTACTGAGTTCGCTTTTGACAGGTCCGTCTAAATTTTTTTAGGTAAGGTCTATGCTCAGCAGTGTACGCCATGTGGCTGATGATGATGTACAAGGAGTAAGAGCGTGTGTAATGGGGACTCATATTTTCCCGGGATAAAAAGTGTTAATCCAGGACATGATCTACCCGTGTGCCAAGTATCATAGAAATCCAGTTTCATCGATGTGCAATGACAAATAGAAAAACAAACAGACAGACAGAAAAGAGTTATGAAAATCACTGATTTGTTTTCCATTACTGTTCTTTAAAGAAACGGGGGACCAGAAAAGAAAGGGGATGGCCCCTTTCTTTTTACCCAACTGCGAAAGAAGGAGGGTTATGTTTTTCGAGTGTATGTATGTATGTTTCTTTGGCACGCCCTACAGCCGAAACGGCTTCTCGTATTTTTATGTGACTGGTATCAATAGATTCGTCTTAGCCGTGAGAGTGACACTGTGTACATAAAAAAATGAAAAAGACATAATTGAGGATTTTTGGCGGAGAAAAAGTAACCAAAAAAAATTAATGTTTTTAAAATACATCAAGTGTGGTATCAAAATAAAGGACTTTCACGGTGATTACGAATATATATACAACTTATCTGTTTTGTTGGAGTTAGGAATAATAAATGCGAATAAATCACATCACACTTCACACTAATAGTATAAATGCGAAGTTAGTGTTAGTTTTTTTACTTCTTTACGGTAAAACCGCTCGATGGGTTTGGCTGAAATTTGGCACACAGGTAGTCTATAAAAAAAGAAAACTAAAAATATAGAAATAAAAAAGAATGTTAAAGAAAAACAAAAATCCCGACTGCGTCAATATCTGCCATCTTTAAATTCATTGCAAAACTGAAAAGATAGGAACGAGATTTTAATTTGCATATTTTATTTTGGTTTTGAATAATCTTAGTTGACAGTGTTCACAAACGCAGTCGGAGGCATCTGCTCACTCCGAGATTATGTTGCTCTACCTATATCACCAACCAAATTATGAGAAGTGAGCGTGTTATGCCTCCGACTGCGTTTGTGAACACTGTCAACTAAGATTATTGAAAACCAAAATAAAATATTCAAATTAAAATATTGTTCCTATCTTTTCAGTTTTGCAATGAATTTAAAGATGGCAGATTTTGACGCAGTCGGGTTTTTTGTTTTTCTTTAACATTTTTTTATCACATTTCTTTAAATGTACAGACACATCGGTTCTACTGCTTTATTATTTGTATAAATAAAGTTTGTAGTTTTTAACCTTAATTTTGGGTATTGAATTGGAATGATAACTATTTTAATAAAGAACTTCCAGGAAAAATATTTCTTAGCAATCTGTAGTTACCTTGATATTTAAATCTGCAAAAATGCATTAATTTATTGCTCATATAATGAGTGAGACTTTTTTTATTTTGTCGGTTTATACATTTAAGTAACAAATAGCGTTTATCAGCAAGCGGTAAAATAGGCTTCAAGTTTTTATAATGTATGAAACACCCGATTCGTGAGATTCCGAATTAATTACGAATACTATAACCATCATTCACCATCTGATTTGAAAAAAGCCCTCTATATACTTATTACACTGATATTTTTCATGAAACTCGATCGACAAAAATTCAACACGCTCCTGTCTTTTATACCTATCTCACTACTCAGACATCACTGCATAAAAAAACACGCATTCCAAATTTAAAACAGAATGGCACTTGTAAACCGGACGTGGGAATCTTAATTAATAAATCCGTTAAAGTGGTTGACGGGGTTCAAGTGAGCCGGCAGGGCCGTAGCAAAGGGAGGGCATAATGGTGCAATGAATACCAATTCCCTACCTTAATAACAAACTAATAAAAGCAAAGGACTGTAAAGATTATGACGGAAACGAAATATGGATTGACGGATTTAAGGGAATTTTGATACACCCTGTATATCACCCAAACAATTACATAAGTATTAACCTGACTCACACATATTTATAAGTCTAGAAAGACAAAAATCGATTGATCAGAGCATGACCAGAACAGATCAAGTAACATATTTACTTCCGCCCCACGTGTAACCACAGCTGTCCTACATTAAATTCAAGTCTAGCTACGGCCCTGTGAGCCGGTGAGCCGGTGAGCCGGTGAGCCGTCGAGCCGCCGAGCCGCCGAGCCGGGCACAATGACACTGTTACACGAGTGGTGAATTAGTGAAATTAATGGGTTTTGTTCCTGGATAGTGTTGCAGCGGTTAATTACCCGCCCGTGTTGCCGTCTCACGATATTACCTGGCGAATAAAACTTATATGTCTGGTGTCCGTGCAGCCATGTTACTTACACTTTGCTTTTACTTTAGTTTGCTAAAGATTGTCAACGTCAAAACCCATTAAAACATATTTATCATAATTTTATCTGCCGTAAGTAGATAATATTACTTATAACTTTTTATGCTAAAAGAATTTACTGCGTGAGTACTTTTATACCAAAAGGCTGTTAAGGCTGTAAACGCCAATAATAGCCAACGTTTATACTTCGTGACAAACGAATATTATTCACTATATCAATCACATATTAAATACCACACAATTATAAAGCATATTTAACATAACCTCAATTATTAATGTGTTAGCTTTGCAAATACAGCTTTGAGCACAATGAAACCAACACGTCTTTAACCATCCGTTGCATAATTGAGATGCAATAATATTATCACAAAATGGCGACACTAACGCTATTAACCCTTGGCCTGCTAGTGGACATGTTAACCCGGAACCGCTACAATGCAATACTATAATTTGAAATGAATCCAATAGTTATGAATGACAAATATATTGCTTTAAATTAATTTAATTTTTATGTTTGAGTACTACTGACTTGACTGCCTCGGTAGCGTATTATGGTACGACTGCAATGTACTCGGGTTCGATTCCCGGGTCGGGCAAAATTATATTAAGTTTTTTTATTCAGTATCAGCTCGGAGCGTGGAATTTGTGCCTGACATGGCGATAGGCTCGCCCCCTATCACATCATGGGACGGAATAACTGCGAAAAGTAGGTGTACTAGTTGTGCCTCTGCCTACCCCTTCGGGGATAAAAGGCGTGTGTGTGTATGTTTGAATATAACACTTTAATTTATTAATTTGTGTTGTATTAATGCATAATTTTGTGAGTAGGTACATCTTTGTTGAAGCTCCTCGCAAATGTAAAAGAAGTAAATGTAAGTAAGTGATCAAAAAAGAAATGAGTACTCGCTGAAACAACTTTTTTTACAATAAAGTTACCGTGCAATAGAATATTTAATACTAGCTGTTGCCCGCGGCTTCGCCCGCATTAAAAAGTTTTCCGGGATAAAAGTCCCGGTTTATATTTCCCTGGGATAAAAAGTATCCTATGTGTTAATCCAGGACATGCTCTACCCGTGTGCCAAATTTCATCGAAATCCGTTCAGTAGTTTTTGCGTGAAAGAGGAACAAACATCCATACATCCACACATCCATACATTCTTACAAACTTTCGCGTTTAGTAGGATGAAGAATAATAATTAGCATGATTTCAACGAGTTATTAGCCGGGTTTCCGTGATACAAAATGTTATTCACGGCTCGGAACGGAGCACTATTTATGAAAACAAAAACTGAAATGAGTAGAGTCTGACGCATTGTCGACGCTTAAATTTAAATTCACTTTTTAAAATGTAAAGTACGGCGACGCACAGGGAACAAAAAATTTTATTCGGTGTTTGGGAAGCTCATTAAAATAATATAAACGGTTTCAGCAACGTTTATTTAAAAATGAAACAGCTCAAGCACTCGCTTATTTAAGTTTTTTTTTTTATTGTATTCATATAAATGAAGAGTGATAAATAAGAATGTTTTCAATATATTAGTGGATTTGAATATTTTGGAAATGTCTTTATTTTTCATTTACTTTTGACTGATAACGCCTCTGTCTATTATTAGTATTCAACGCACTACTACTTGCTAAATTAAACGCAGTCTTGCATAAAGGATACATACCGCCTAGTCTGGTAATAAAAATAAAAAAATACTTTATTCATCACGTAGGCGAACATAGTTGCACTTATGATAAGTCAAGATACATTAAATTGATTATTTTAATAATTGTTATTAATACCAAAGGTCACTTATATAACTACCGACATCTTAATTGGAAGTAAAATCAATGATGAGAATATTTTTATTAAAAACTAGCTTTTGCCCGCGGCTCCGCCCGCGTTAAAAAGTTTTTCCCGGATAAAAGTCCCGGTTTATATTTCCCTGGGATAAAAAGTAGCCTATGTGTTAATCCAGGACATGCTCTACCCGTGTGCCAAATTTCATCGAAATCCGTTCAGTAGTTTTTGCGTGAAAGAGGAACAAACATCCATACATCCACACATCCATACATTCTTACAAACTTTCGCGTTTATAATATTACTAGGATTAATGGGAGGAAGGAACGCGTCGCGATCCTCACCGGTGAAGACACTACAGGCCCTAGCCTAGTTAACCTACCAGCCTTTCACTAGCTACATAAGCGATGACGACCCGAAGAGGGAAGGAAGAAAGAAACTCTTTTTTTTTCAATATTTTTGTGCTGTATATAAAGTCAGATTAGTTATATAAGCTAATGCATGCACATCACCGTTGAAATGATATAAAATCCAAATGAAGGGATTCAATAACTGGAGTGGACAGGCATATAAAAATACTTAAAACTGGACACAACAAAAAAATAATAAAATAACGGTGTACAACGTACATTCGCATACATTTACAAAAAAATATTTTTATTATTTTGCTTTTCTTACTTTCCATCGTTTTGGGTTAATAAAGTTAAACTTATAAAAGCAAGTGAAACAAAATGATCCGTCGGTCGTCTTGTTGCGCTTGCCTTTATAAGTAAATGTTATGGTTTTATAAAATCAAACAATCACACTAATTAAAATACCAATTTGCGAACCCACCTCTATCACTGGGTTGAATGCTACTTTTTATTATTTACTTCTTTGTGAGATCCGTTTTGCATCTCTCGGTGACTATAGAAAGAGCCTTTTCAGAATTCCATTGTATTAATCGTAATTCGTTTATATCTAAAGCCAGTTTAAATTTAAACTCAGTCTAGTTTGTCATTCCTCAGAGATCATTTTGGATTGTTTATTTGCGGTGATTGTTCTATGATTATTATTTTCTTCAAAATGTTTTACAAACCGTACGCCTTTATGCCTTCAGGGTACACAGATGTGCGGCTAGTATTCACGTCTCGGTAGGCTTACGTCACATTATACGATTGAATGGAAGGCCCTTGCGATATGGAGCACGAATTGAAATCGAAAATTTTAGGCAGTACACATGTAGTGTTTTACAATTGTTATAACACACACATGCATAATATACACACACTTATGCTCTTTATTCCGCGAAGAGTGGGTAGGCAGAAGCGCATCAAGCGCATCCACTTTTCGCCGTGCGTATTCATTCCGTCCCATGATGTGATGAGGGCGAGCCTGTCACCATATCGGGCACAAATTCTAGACTGCGGGCTGACACTGATTAACCAATATCACTTTGCCCGAATATCGAACCCAAGACCTTAGCACTGTAGTCGGACTTTTAACTTTCAGCTCGTCATTTGTCTCTTACTGTTATTATAAAACACGAAGTGAAAAATTCACCAAACATCCGCATCACGTATGTATGTGCACAGAAACCGCACATCACAGCATTAAAATTTCAAAGCAAACTCGCCGGAAAAATAAGAGAAGATTTAACGCGACAACATTTACATAAACAGCGTATAAATATATTCAGTAACGTGACGTACAAACTATCTCGCCTGCTTTTAAAATTATTACTTTTAGTGGGGACGGCGAAATATTCTCATTCTTTGTTTTATATTCAAAGGCTTGTCAAATTCGTCTGGCGTAAACCACTGGTACTATTAAAAAATATCGGTGCGTGTACGTATGTACACGCGTGAGAAGTTATACTTCTTTGACATCGTTAAAAAATAATTTTTGATTGCATGCAAATAATTAATTACAATAAAATGATAAAAGCACTGGAAAAGGATAGTCAACACAGTCAATAAAGTTCAGTTTAAATTTGAAATATTAAATAGATGAAAGTAAATTAATAAATTCAAAATTTTAATTTAAGTTTATTCATTATTTTAATAACTATTGTTTTCTTAATTTAATATTTACTTTTCATTTTTATCAAAAAGTTTTCATTAAACAGCTTCAACCTAGCAACTACTCCCGTGAGAATTCTGTGTCACACATGCGCGCGTGTTAGATTTTATTACATATGTATATTAATATATATATTTTACAGCAATCGCTTATATAAGCAAATTACATTTAAAAGAATATAATTATGTATTAATACATCGAATCGCTAATATACCATCAGGATACTAGCAAATATAATGTTTTAAGGGTGGAAGGGCGGATGAGTTTGGTAAAATACAAGAACCACTATATTCTTTACATAATATATTTATTATATTTATTAGATACTATAATCCAATAAGCATAGCTCTATGCTCAATAACACATCAATGTGTATATAACAATTATGTACCTTATCATAGGTACCACTTCTAAATCACATGACCCATAAATTAAATGTTTATTTATACAAATACTTAACATTTTAAATGGTTGGTATACTAAGGATCAAATAAAGTAAATTACTTAACTTGCCAGTGTCCTAGTACTGCTCAGCTCGGCGGCCCACGATAGAATGTTCGAATCTGCCGTCCTCCATCGAGCGACGGGTATTTATACCATATCAAAAGTCAAAAACACTATCGTACTAATGACTCTTTATACAATTTAATATAATAATTACCTAAGTGAGTTTGTCTACAATTATTTTCACAAATAATCACGTGTTATGAAGAATAATAACTTTTTATAATTTATAATCTTATATTCTACGCTAATACGGCCATACTGACACTACTTCGTCCTCGAAGTACCACAAGTAGTGTCTTCCACTAATGAAGGTTTGGTAGTGAGATGCCTCTATCTTCTAGGTAATATTAAATTTATTTGCCAAACGCCTAGACATGCCAGTCACATTCACCAGCTGCAGGTGAGACCGACTGACACCAAACGTGTGGCTAGCAGCTAATAACATAGTACTTGCATAGCCATGTTGGTCCCTTTCAATTGCTGCTTTGAGATAAACCAACACCAAACAAGTACAACAGCATTTATTTAAATTTATTTGCCAAACGCCTAGACATGCCAGTCACATTCACCAGCTGCAGGTGAGACCAACTGACACCAAACGTGTGGCTAGCAGCTAATAACATAGTACTTGCATAGCCATGTTGGTCCCTTTCAATTGCTGCTTTGAGATAGACCAACACCAAACAAGTACAACAGCATTTATTATAATTATCAGATACCTCATTTATTTTCATCAGACTACTTTTGATGTTTTGCTAATTGCCTAGACATATTAGGTTATTATTTATATTACGACGAGTAGTGTCTAAGCGTTTTTTGAATTTGACTGAGACTTGAAAAAGGTCTAGCTATCAGCTTATTGGATTATGCCCAACAAAATTTAAATAATTTATTAAGTGATTAGGCTGCTAAGGGCACTTTTGTATGTGATTTCTAATGTTTTTTATAAACTAAAAGATTCTACCAGTGCTTCGGAAATCCCACTGACCTGAGAAGAAGCACCAAGAAACTCAGCGTAGGTCTTTTATCATATTTTTTTTTAATATTCGTGGAATATCTCGTGGATGCCTCGTGGAATATCTCGTGGATGCCTCGTGGAATATCTCGTGGATGCCTCGTGGAATATCTCGTGGATGCCTCGTGGAATATCTCGTGGATGCCTCGTGGAATATCTCGTGGAATATCTCGTGGATGCCTCGTGGAATATCTCGTGGATGCCTCGTGGAATATCTCGTGGAAACGACATGGTAACCTCGTGGGATCCCCACAGAATCCTTGAAGAAACCTCGTAGAAACCTGCAAATAGAAAAATAACACAGCAGCATCACATAGCTCGGCTTATTCTGACAGTGATTGTGTTCCATAAAACGTTCGGCCAATCTGACCCCAGACCAAACATTGATCAACCAAGGAGACATTTTCCTAAAAAATATAGGTATAGCCCTTGATCAGTAGTTGGCGTCAAGCTAGCCCCTAGCTAGTTTGTTAGCAAATAGTTATTGTTGCTGCAACAGTACACAAAGAAATCTCAAGTGTACTGCCTTATTAATTTAGAATCTGTGGTGTGTACATGTCTACCCATAGTTCCACAAGGCGTCCCTACGGTATCTCAAGGTTCACTTGTGGATGCATCAAGGATCCGTGGTTAGCTCAAGGGTAACACATAGGTTAGCTCAGAGGTACCACTCTCCAGACGTAAGTGTACTGCTGAACTCTGTTTATAATAGATAATATTCCAGGGTCACTTTGCTGTGCTACCTCTAACCAAGATTGGGGATTATTTATTACATTAACAGTTTTCGTAACAGTCCTGGAAAGGGTCTCAACAGAATTGTGGCTGAGGAAAACATGGATAAAAGTAATTTTAAAATGGAAATCTTGCATATGTGTCTTCTAGCGATAAACCCATAAATCTTTTTAATATATTTCAACTCTACGGGTGTCGGTCTTCTATTAAAATAAGAGATAACTTTGGACTCTTTACCGAATACCTGAATTAAAATGGCATCATGTCCTGGCATCGGTGTAAAGCTCCTTTTTCGAATAAGGGCCAAAAATCAATTTGGAATGAATTTCCCAAAATAAGAAGCCAGCGCCATAACCTGGCGGACTTGTTTGATGTTACACAGGAATGGGTGTATTTACCAGTGCAGAAACTTTGGATGCACTGGGCCTGCCACCTTATGATATTT
This sequence comes from Lapara coniferarum, assembly GCA_949316025.1. Classification (NCBI taxonomy): domain Eukaryota; kingdom Metazoa; phylum Arthropoda; class Insecta; order Lepidoptera; family Sphingidae; genus Lapara; species Lapara coniferarum. The sequence continues at coordinate 5,121,357 of OX438924.1, read as the reverse complement.
CCAATATACAAATAGTAAATATTATTCACAAAAAATACACTTAAGTAAGTTAAATATGCAACGGCTTTTGAAATAGCCCTTTGAAATACGGATGATCCATTGCCAATACGGAACGACATTTTTTTTTATAAATTCTTAATGGCCATTATGGGTTGAGAAAGCTGTATACTTATATGACATCAGAGACTGTTATTTGACAAAACCCATTTTTCATGTCTATTGAAATAAAGAAAGAGCCTTACCTAATTTATCAATTTGGTCTTAAATGAGAGAGAAGGGGTGTGTGTTCACTATGCTCTGACCAGCATTTTTTTTTTTTTTTTTTTTTTAGAATCGGAGGTATACATTACCGCTTTTGAAAATTTTCTTCCGTACGGAAGTTATTCCAGGTTCCAGGTGGTTCCCAGGATTCAAGCCATGATAACACTGACCCCTTAAAAGCCTTGCCGGCTTTTGCATTGGTTTAGATACTGCTCCATCCAAGTCCTCGATACTGTGGCACCAGCCGTCGCGTCGGCATCATTGTTGCTAGGTCGAAGACAGGGAGCGCCACGTCGTCATCCAAGCGATGACGTCCCGAGGCAGCCTCACTGATTGCATTGAGTAGACCTTCGAAGATAATAGGATCCATTCTGAAACAGACTTCATGGTATTAGTATATAAGGCGATAGTGAATCCCACTTCTGATGTCAGATTTTAGTACATATATATATTTATATATATGTTTTACAGCAATCGCTTATATAAGCAAATTACATTTAAAAGAATATAATTATGTATTAATACATCGAATCGCTAATATACCATCAGGATACTAGCAAATATAATGTTTTAAGGGTGGAAGGGCGGATGAGTTTGGTAAAATACAAGAACCACTATATTCTTTACATAATATATTTATTATATTTATTAGATACTATAATCCAATAAGCATAGCTCTATGCTCAATAACACATCAATGTGTATATAACAATTATGTACTGTTCGGATAAAAGTTTTGTGACGGTATTTGTAGCGGGTTGCCAGATATGAAAACCAGTCGAGACGTCAAAGTAATGACAGTTGTGTGTATAAAAAAGGTGCCCGGCCACCATTTGGATTCATTCGTGCTCAGACGCTCATTGGAGCTCAGTCTCATCGTCAATCTCGGTTGCGTAAGTTGTACATTGATTTTCATACTGGTCGGTTAGTTGTTGATACCTATCTGTGTAAAAGTATTTCTTATAATAAAAGTGTTTATGTAAAATCAGTGATAAATGTGTTATGAAAAATCAGCAATAAATCGTTTTTATTTAAATCAAAATCGCTTCTGTTTCTAACTTTCTAACATCAGAAGTGGGATCGTAATCTATGCCCATACAAGTGGATTGTGTGCATTACATAGGTACCTACGCTATGTGCCATCAATACGACTGTCGAGATATTTCATTACCCGCATATAACGCGGCGAACAATTGATTGCACTGAAAAATACCTGGATAAGCAATCGATGTCCATACAAGTGGATTGTGTGCTTTACATACCTACGCTATGTGCTACTACTGCGTAGATATTTAGTGCCCGTATGTATATAACGCGGAGAACAATTAAGTGCACTGAAGAATATCGGAATATTTAATCGATGTCCATAGAAGTGGATTGTGTTCAGTACATATGTACGCTATGTGGAATCCATACATGGTACGATCGAGATATTTGACTACCCGCAATTTACGTGAAAAAAAGAAAAAAAGAAATTGCGCTGAGTAATATCGGGATAAGAATTAGACTGCAATGTGAATAAAACTAGTCGTGTGGTGTACAAATTTGTGATGACGTCATGTGTATACGACTTCGAATGAACAAGTGTGTCCGTGTACCACGATTCAACTGTTCGTGCTCAAGCGTTGTTTTTGGTGTTGAAACGTTCCTGTTGGCGTGCATACGTTCCTGTTGGTGTGCAAACGTTCCTGTTGGTGTGCAAACGTTCCTGTTGGTGTGAAAACGTTCCTGTTGGTGTGAAAACGTTCCTGTTGGTGCGCAAACGTTCCAGTAGATGTGCTGCGTATGGTGTCACAGTTGGCGTCCTGGGCAAAGTGACTGCGCGGATGGCAACTGGCGGTTGAAGCAAACTGCTCCAGCACAGAGAATGATCATCGATGACTGTAAAGGAAGTTTGGTATCGTATGACCCATAATCCTTATTTGAAGGTTATGGTTTCCTTTATTATTTCTGGTGATTTCTAAAAATATTGAGGATTTTGTTTACTAGTCATGTACCTAGATTTTGGACGTAATAATCAATTTGTGGATATAAGTCAAGTACCGTATAGTGTAAAAAGAAAAGTATAGCCATTTTCATGTGTAATTCGCATACTGGATGTGTGTTTATGGCAATGAGAATACTGACCAGATATAATGGCAGTGATATTTGACTTTTTGAGTTGAATACTTATGGGGTTCAAATATTTTCCGTTAAATGGCAGTTTAACTAAAAAATTGTACATGGGCCAATGGGTAAAACTTTAGTTTTAATGGATGGTACTACTTAGCACAAAGATTCCTTAAAGGGAAGTCCTACCTTAGTTCAACTTATGTGATTTCTTTTATTTTTGGTAACCTTTACAAAATATTGAGATCTTGTTTATCAGGGCATGTACAGACATGGATTAACGAGCAATTCGTGATTATTGTTGGTACAGAGCCGTCCTTACACTTAAGGACTTTGAGAAAAGAATCTGTTGTAGTAAACAATGACTGTACATGGCCTTGGTTGAAAAATTATTTAGGTGCAAAGTGTTCGGTCTGAAGGATTGTTGGCTTTCTTTGGTCATGGTTTCGGATCGCAGCGTTCCAATATTTAAAATTTTGGGATTAAGAGCAAGACCCACGATAATTTTGAGGTTGTCTCCAAGCTAAGATGACTACTAATTTCTTAGTTAAAATTTAATGCGAGATATGATTAAAGACCGAGATAGAGTGAACCGTTTGATGCTGTTGTGATGTTTTTGATTGCAAATACTAAAGATCCTTGCAGTGAGTACTTGCTCAATGTATTCAGCGTTAGAAGACGCCGTAAAACGTCACTACTGAAGAGCCTTTATGGGATCCTTGGAGGATCTGACGTTTACTGCAATGATAGAGAATGTTTGGTATCGTATTACCCGTAACCATTGTATTATTTTTCTGTAACATTCTCAAATGTTGGGATCTCGTTTTACCACGTAGTGATAACTGGAGATTCTGCCCAAACCACTTCGCAGGTGGATTTACTTGTATTAATGAGATGGCTGTTCAGAAAGTTTAACGCCAGATTTTACTTAAGGTCAGAATAGGCCGAACGGTGTATTGCTGTTGTTTTTTTTGTATTTTTGCAGAAATTGGAGATGTATGCAGTGTGTGTGCACTGTCTTCGCAATACGGAGCGGCGCGGAACGACGCGCTCCAGGCTATACGAGTGCGGAATGTCTCGCTCCCGGCTGCGCGAATGCGAATCAGCGCGCTCTGCTCCTTACGAAGTAGCAAGCCATGTGTTATGGGTGCAGTCGTACCAGCGCTCTGTAACATTCATGCAAACTCGGGTGAGAAGTTTTCATTCTGCCGCTGTTTTGTTATTATGATTCAATGAGTTCTTTAAGAGTCGATGTTTTTTTTGTGAATTTGGAAGGTTGATCAGACTACAAAATTATTGGCAAACCATCTATATAAGAAGTTTTGTCATTATGCCGCTGGTTAAGCGATGAACACATTTCGCATACAAATCCCTCTGTTCGCTTGAATTTGTCTGGTTTAGGCCAGGAATGGTTAAGTCATGTGATGCTGCTGCGTATATTTTCTGTTGGCAGGAATTGAAAATCTCTCATGGCGATGCGGTGCGCTGCTGAACTGAGCGCTCCTTGCGCTGCCGAACTGCGCGCTCCTTGCGCTGCCGAACTGCGCGCTCCTTGCGCTGCCGAACTGCGCGCTCCTTGCGCTGCCGAACTGCGCGCTCCTTGCGCTGCCGAACTGAGCGCTCCTTGCGCTGCCGAACTGAGCGCTCCTTGCGCTGCCGAACTGCGCGCTCCTTGCGCTGCCAAACTGCGCGCTCCTTGCGCTGCTGAACTGCGCGAATGCGAAACAACGCGCTCCATCATGCTTCAAGTGGCATGGATATCAGGTGATTGCGGAAAAGCGCATTGGGTGCTTTATATTTTGTAAAGCTAAAGTTTTTATGGAAAAGTTTTTAAAAGTTTCCTAAGGGGATGAGCACATTCTGTTAAAGTTTCTTAAGGGGATGAGCACATTCTGTTAAAGTTTCCTAAGGGGATGAACATATTCTGTTAAAGTTTCCTAAGGGGAACACGTTTAAGGGAAGTTTAGTCTTTTTTTTTTTTTTTTTTTTTTATATGGCCATCTTCGGCTCATTAGGGACGGCTGCGGGCTTCCTCCGACTCACGTCTAAGTTGTCGTCCGCAACCGCCCCTGCGCGTACCGCGTTTTTGCGGTCCTTTTTCCTGTTGCGGGGGCTCAGAAGCCCCCGAAACACCGCATCGTGTCCGCCTGTTGGTGTCCGAGGCAGCGTGAGACACGCTGCCTCGGACATGTCCATCACGGGGGTCACAGAAGTTGGCTAGACTGATGGGTGGGCGGCACGTCCCGCCCACCCGTGACCCCCGGAGGCCCCTATTAGTCGCCTTTTACGACAGGCAGGGGATACCGTGGTGGAATTCTCCAAACGCCCCCAATCCACAGGGCGGGAGACGTCGGTCAGTCGTCCACCCGACGCCTCCTACGTCTCGTCTGGCGGCGGGAGGGATCACCACTGCGCTGGCGATCCCTCTCGGCACTCTCCTTCCGCGAGAGGACCGCCTCGCAGAAGTGGGCCACCGCCTGCCAGGCCTCCCGGCCGCCGACCATGGAAGCGACCACGGCCGGCAGCGAGAGGTCTTCTCCGACGACTGTTCTGAGAGCGCTGCGCTCCTCATCCCAGGCTGGACAACACTCCAACGTATGTTGGGCCGTGTCCATTGGGCAGTTGTCACAATAGTGACACACGGCCGACTCCTCTACACCTACCACCCGAAACAGGAACTCACCGAAGCAGCCATGCCCGGTGAGCACCTGCGTCAGGCGGTATGTTGCCGCTCCGTGGCGCCTGTCCAGCCATTCGGCAAAGACAGGACGCACTGCCTCTACGACCCGGTGCCCCCACGACGGGGCCTCCAGCCTGAGACGCCACTCCTCCACGGCGGCTCGCCGTAAGGCGGCCCTCTTGGCCTCCACCTCCTTCAGGGCCGGACGCTCCCCGCGACTGAACGCCTCCTCCCGCCAATGGAATACATCGGCAAGGGATTTGGCGTCCAGGTCCCAGGGCAGAAATCCGGCCAATAGGCAAGCCGCCTCGAAAGAGACCGTGCGGTACGCCCTGACCGCCCGCTGCGCTAAAGCTCTCTGCGGGGCGCGCAGAAGGGCGACGCAGGGGCGGCCCAGGGAGTCAGCCCAAACGGGGCTGCCATAAAGGGCTATGGACCGCACGACTCCGTGATACAGCCTCCGGCAAGGGAAGCCAGGACCTTCCAGGTTGGGCAGCAGGCGGGAAAGAGCGCCCGCTGCCCGGGACAATTTTGTCCTCAACTCCTTAAAGTGGGTGCGGAATCGCCATCGGCTATCTAGGACTAAACCTAGATACCTCATGCTAGAGCCGATGGGGATCCGCACCCCCCCAACGACGATGCCGGCACCGGCCGGTGGCCCTCTCCGAGGTCCGTGAAAACACACGGCCTCGGTTTTCTCGAGGGCCACCTTTAACCCTAAACGTTGGATTCTACCAACCACTTGGCCGGTGCCCGCCGCCGCCAGAGTTGCGGCGTCCCGGAAGGTCCCAGCAGTCGCTGTGACTAACGTATCGTCGGCGTAACAAGTCACGCCGACGCCCCGGAGATTGGAACCACGGAGCACCCAGTCGTACCCGATGTTCCACAGGAGAGGGCCCAAAACCGAGCCCTGTGGAACACCGCACGACATCGCTCTTCGGTGCCACCCATCGGCGCCCGGATACACCACGTGCCTGTCAGACAGGTACGCGTGCACCAGACGCCGGAGATAGGGCGGCACCACGTGGTACCGCAGTGCCTCGTGGATGCAGGGCCAGGGCAGCGAGTTGAATGCGTTAGAAATATCTAACGATACTGCTATCACTACACTGCCTCTGGCCACTGCATCCTCCGCCTGTGCCTTCACCCGCAGAATCGCGTGGACAGTGGAACGTCCCCTCCTAAATCCAAACTGCTCGTCGGCCAGATTTGGTCCGACCCTCTCAAGATGCTCGACGAGGCGGGTATGGATGATGCGCTCGAAGAGCTTTGCCACCTCGTCGAGCAACACGATGGGCCGGTAGGCCGACGGCGACTCTGCGGGTCGTCCTCCCTTCTTCAGCAGGACGAGCTTCCCGGTTTTCCAACGCACCGGGAAGACGCCCTGCTCCAGGCAGGCGGTGAATAAGCTGCGGAGCCTCGGGCCCAGGTACTCGAGGGCTAGCACCCAGGCTTTCCCGGGGATGCCATCGAGCCCTGGGGCCGTGTTTTTGCTCCGCAGCCGAAGCACTGCCGCCCGCATTTCAGCGGGCGAAACCTCCGAGATATCCCTTGCCGGATTCTCACTCGACGATGACGCCACATCCGGTGGCGCCATCGGTGGAGGAGTGAACTCCTCGGTGGCCGGGAACAAGGCCGCGACTACGTTGGCCAGTAATTCTGGCCGGAGACTCTGCGACAGCGGGGGCGCCGCTGGGCGAAGCTTCTTCATCACCAGACGGTAAGGGCGCCCCCACGGGTCCCTGTCGAGAGTCCCCACGAACGCCTTACGTGCCGCGACCTTGGCCCCATGAATGGCCACCCGCAGCGCTCTCTTTGCCTCTTTGTAGAGGCCATAGAGCCGCCGCTCCTGGTCTGCGTGGTTTTCGTCTCGGAGCCGGCGACGACGATGCCTGGCGTATCGGCGGCGCGCAGCAACGCACGACGCGCGCAACTGCGATAGCTCCGCCGACCACCAGTACACCTGTCGCACCGGCGAACGGCGGAGAGCTCGGGGCATGCCGGCGTCGCAGACATCCGACATTGCCACCCCGAACCACTCCGCCTCCTGCTCAACCCGTACCGGCCCGTCCGGCACGGGGAGCCACGACATGACCAGAGCGGCCAGCACTAGGGCCTCCCCATCGAGGCGACGAAGCGCCCACCGCGGGCCGTCCTGATTTGGGGCACTCGGTACACCACCGGACTGGACACTCGGGGACGCGGAGACGCCGAACCTGATGTAACGATGGTCCGACAACGTCTCCACGCCCACGAGGACTCTCCAGTCCCGGACACGGCGTGCGACGGCGGCACTCGCCAACGACAGGTCTATAATAGACCCGCCGTTGTGCCGCACGCATGTGTCCACCGACCCCCTGTTCAGGACGACCAGGCCAACAGAGATCGCCCATTCCTCCAGGACCCGACCACGACCGTTCGTCGCCGGCGAACCCCAAGCCACGGATTTGGCGTTGAAGTCGCCGGCGACGACCGCCGGGTGAGGTTGGCCTTGTTCCACCAAGGCCCCCAGCCGAACGAGGAAAGACTCAAATTCGGCGAGGGGTCTGTTGGGAGAAAAGTACACTCCTACTATCCAAATGTCTCCCAACAGAACCGCCACGCATCCCCTGTCCTTCGCTACTTTTTCGAAGGGTGGGGAGCCAGCGGCGCCCCGGCTGATGATGGCCACCAAGCCGTCAAGGTCCCCCGCCCAGTTATCCCGGGGGGGGACAAAATACGGCTCAGCGACCACGGCCACTTGCACCGACCACTGCGCCAGGCTTTGGGACAACAGGTCCTGGGCACTGGCACAGTGGTTGATGTTCGCCTGGAGGAAATTTAATTCCATTATTGGGCGATCTCTACCACATCCATCGCGGCCCCTTGCGGTGGGCTCGCTGACTGCGGCTGGGTCAAGGTCCCAGCGGCAGCAGCACTTCGTGTCCCGTCGCGGCGCCTATCGCGACGGGAGGGGGCGGGACACGCCTTCCCGCCCACCGGATGCTTGGCGGGCCTCCCTGCGGCCGCGCAGACTGCGCAGTTCGGCGCGGCCTCGCATCCGCGGGCTTTGTGGCCCGGTTTGCCGCAGCGATAACAGAGATCGCTGCGGTCCGGTCCTCCGGTGCAGGTGCTCTGCGTGTGTCCGTGCTCAAGGCAACGGAAACAGCGCATAGGGCGCGCCCCTAGCACCGTCACCCGGGCCACTGTCCACCCCACCATCAGGCGGCCCGCCTTTATTTTTTGTGCCACTTTTGTTGGCACCTTGGCCCAAACTGCGCCCAGGCCGGAGCGGTCAGGCCGGATCTGTCCGACCTTGACAGCGTCGACTGCGCACTCGCCAGCAACGCTGAGTGCCGCTGCGACCGTCTCGGAAGTGGCTGCCGGATCCAACTCCGACAGCCGCAGCTCCGTGCACTTGGTGGGCCGGGAGATTTGGACATCCTCCGACCCGCCAAAGCATTCCCTCAGCCTTGCGGCGAGGGAGTCCGCCTTCCGCTCCGACTCAGCCCCGGGCACCTCGTAGAGCATGGCACCCGTGGCTGCCACCTTGGGCCTCAGCCTATCAATGCCGAGGCCGGCGAGGTCCACGCGGTGCTGAGCGTCCGTCAGCACCTTCGCGTAGGTCAACCCCTTGGCCACCGCCGCCGGCGTCAGCGACAGCACTATGGCCGCCGAGCGTGGCTGACGCAGTTTGGGCTCTTTGCGCCTCTGCCTCCTCTGTTGCGTCTGCGGTATAACTGCGGGCGCTGCGGCGGGGTTCTTCCCCCGCTTCTTCTTTCCCACCACCACCGTCCATTCAGTGTCCATGGACACTGGGGCTGGTGGTAGCGGGCGAGGCTCCCTTGGAGCAGTCCTCGCGACGACGGGGGCAGCGGGGGTGGCGACTTTCCCCCTCCCTTTTTTGGGCACCCCTGACGGTCCAGCGACCGCCACGGCAGCTGAGGTGGAAGGCCCGGCCACTATGGCAGGGGCCTTGAGAGGAGCAGGCTGCACTGCTCCTTTCCCCTTCCCCCTCCCCTTCCCCTTAGAGGAAGGCTGGGGAGCTCCCCCAACGAAGCCACCCTGGACGGGGAGTGGTATGTCCCCGGGGGTGGACCTTCTCTCATGGGCCAGTGGAGGCCTCTGGGCCGGCCCTGCGAGGACGGACTCCATCCTGGCCTGCCACTTGGCCTCCACTGCTGCCAGCTCCTCCAGACGGCGAAGGAGAGAAGCGTTTTCACGCTTCAGCTCCTTCACCGCCTCCTCCAATTTGGCGCATTTGTCACGCCACTTTTTGGCCTCGCCTTTGGGGCGAGCGCTCGGTGCCGGTTCCGCCGCCGCAGCGACAGCCACCTCCTCGGCGGGCACCTTCGGTTTGGCGGCAGAGCGAAGGACCATGCCCTCCTCGCTCTCCTCCCTCCTTGCCCTTTGGCGGGCCTCCCTGCGCTTCAGGAGATCGCGCGCCTTGGCTTTCGTTCTTTGGTCGACGGAATCGTCGACCAAAGATGGTCCTCCTCTGCCGCGTCCGGTTGTCGCTTGCGACTTCGGGACCGGCTCCTCAGTGTCGCTCCCTAAGGACGACCTGCTGTTATTCAGCTCTGAGCGTTTCCTCCAGAGCCTACGGCTCCGAGCGGAGGAAACGCTCATACTCGACTCAGAGTCGACGCCTGTGGACATCTTGTCCGCGCCGACTCTTCGTCCGCCATCAACGGGCTTTCGCCCACCAATCTCCGCCTCTCCAGCCGGAACTGGAGTAGGCAACCTCGTCAGTAAAATTTTTGGTTCAATTGTTTTATCCATTTTGAATCCCACGAGTGTGGGGGAAATAAAGAGTCCACCCAGGCAGTGCCCCCTGTACCTGGGTAAGCCTAGCGTAACCCGCCAAGAGGGTCGGCCGGTACTCTGGCGGGGGTCGCACTAGTGACCGAACTACCCATCGGCCATGCATCCCCTCGCGGTGCGCCGCCGCTTGGGATTCGGGGAACTTTTTATAGAGGTTTTCTCCCTCGTGGTCCGGGCGATTAAGCCAAGACCCTCGGTCCAGCAGGAGCGCGAGACATGTCCACGGACCTCCATACTAGATTACGATCTGCAACGGTGACAGCGGAGAGGAAGGTTCCCCCCCGCTGCCTGCTCGGGGCGGTGTTAGCGCACACCGAGCCCGTCGACACTCCCGGATGAACCGGGAGCCGCCCGAATAAACGGGCCCACCATCTAAAAATGCGGCAGCCACCGCAAAAAGCGGCGACGACCGCCGAGACCACTGTTGTCAGGATATTGGCCGTAGCGCCGATCAACTCGACCGACGCTCCGTTGCCCAGGGTGCACCACGTGGAGGTTTCCTGACTTCGCACCCCAAGGGAAGTTTAGTCTTGCGGTCGGTATAGTCAATGTCTTATGTCAGCCATGCTATCCTGATCGACGGATACACTTCAAGTGAGGTACGGTGTCATATTATTGGATGCTGCTTTCGACTGCGCTCGGGCATGCGATCCTAGTATATGGGACGTACTTTGTGGGGTTGTGTGCTCGGACACTGTCGAGGATTGCTCAGACATGTGGTCCTGGAGTTTCGGTACACGCAGGGTCATGTCATGAACGGGCTTCTGGCGTGTGATGTATTTGTTTGGCAAACACTGTTTGTCTTATATTGAGAGGTTGGGTGGAAACATGTTTTTATGTGGGACCGATTCACAACGCAAAGCTATGTCTCACGTATGTTTACGTAGACCTCTAACGAGTCGTGAGTGGCACTCCCCCGACGGGAACTGCCACGGGTGATTGGTACATATATCAGGATGTTTCATATCCACTGTGCTTAGATAGAGGTTGGGTGGAAACATGTTTTTATGTGGGACCGATTCACAACGCAAAGCTATGTCTCACGTATGTTTACGTAGACCTCTAACGAGTCGTGAGTGGCACTCCCCCGACGGGAACTGCCACGGGTGATTGGTACAGATATCAAGATGTTTCATATCCACTGCGCTTAGATTTTGTTATGACTGGAACCGCCACGGGTGATTAGTACAGATATTAAGAAGTTTCATATCCGATGTGCTTAGATTTTATTATGACGGAACTGCCAAGGGTGATTGGTACAGATAGCAAGATGTTTTATATTCGCTGTGCTTAGATTTTATTATGACTGGATTTGCCTCGGGTGATTGGTACAGATATCAGGATGTTTTATATCCGCTGTACTTAGATTTTATTACGTTGAACTGTTGAGTAATTTTTTCTCAAGTCATATGAGCTGTTGTACTTTATTTTGTTATCTTTTTGGACATGTTTTTGTGCTCTGTTTTATTTTTGTACGCAGAGCTGCATTGAAGAGCCTGCTGCATCATCCAGCGTCATGGCGAGTGAAGAAATTTTGGCGACTTCATCGTCAGTTCTGGAGACTGATCTTCAGAGCTAGAAGATGGAGCCCGAGGACGGACTCCTGTCAGGAGAGGCCGTGTTCGGATAAAAGTTTTGTGACGGTATTTGTAGCGGGTTGCCAGATATGAAAACCAGTCGAGACGTCAAAGTAATGACAGTTGTGTGTATAAAAAAGGTGCCCGGCCGCCATTTGGATTCATTCGTGCTCAGACGCTCATTGGAGCTCAGTCTCATCGTCAATCTCGGTTGCGTAAGTTGTACATTGATTTTCATACTGGTCGGTTAGTTGTTGATACCTATCTGTGTAAAAGTATTTCTTATAATAAAAGTGTTTATGTAAAATCAGTGATAAATGTGTTATGAAAAATCAGCAATAAATCGTTTTTATTTAAATCAAAATCGCTTCTGTTTCTAACTTTCTAACAGTACCTTATCATAGGTACCACTTCTAAATCACATGACCCATAAATTAAATGTTTATTTATACAAATACTTAACATTTTAAATGGTTGGTATACTAAGGATCAAATAAAGTAAATTACTTAACTTGCCAGTGTCCTAGTACTGCTCAGCTCGGCGGCCCACGATAGAATGTTCGAATCTGCCGTCCTCCATCGAGCGACGGGTATTTATACCATATCAAAAGTCAAAAACACTATCGTACTAATGACTCTTTATACAATTTAATATAATAATTACCTAAGTGAGTTTGTCTACAATTATTTTCACAAATAATCACGTGTTATGAAGAATAATAACTTTTTATAATTTATAATCTTATATTCTACGCTAATACGCGCATCGTAAAATTTCACTCTCATCGTTTTTTCATAACGCGCCTAAAGAAGTATAACTTCAAAAATGTATTATTTATAAAGTCACACTATTGGTCTCGTGTTCCTGACCTGACACCGGACTGCCTCGGTGGCTTAGTTGTATCACGGTACGACTGCAGTGCTGAGGTCTCATGATAGATTCCCGAGTCGGACAAAAGTGATATTATTTTTTTCTACTCAGTACCAGCTCGGAGCCAGATGGCAATGAGCCGAGCCCCTATCGCATGGGATCTAACATAGATGGCGAAATGTGTTACCTCAATAAACGCTTTCTAGATGTTGAACCATCGATCAGCAGTAATCAATCCATTAAGCCTTACGAATCTCCAGATACTGCGAAAATATTTTTATTCCGAGAGCAATGGCTTCCGATATAATTTATAGACTATCGTCATTCATGGGATGACAGGCCATTAATACATTTCTTTTGTCTTTAGATAGCTACTTACTTAATCTGATCAATGCTTGTTCTATTTTTATGGCCGTTGTGATTAGAACATTATGACGCAGTTTTACAAATTATCGATTACATATATTAGTTTTTACATACATATACATATACACTCACGCCTGTTATCCCCGAAGGGGTAGGCAGAGGCGCAACTAGTGCACCCACTTTTCGTCCGTCCGTGATGTGATAGGAGGCGAGCCTATCGCCATATCGGGCACAAATTCCAGACTCCGGACTGATACTGAATAGAAAAACTCAATATCACTTTGCCCGACCCGGGAATCGAACCCGAGACCTCAGCTTTGCAGTCGTACTGTAATACAACTACGCCACCGAGGCAGTCGATATTAGTTTTTAATTAGTATTATTTAAATTCTCTTGGTAATTATTTATTTATTTATTTGTTATGGTACACAACAGCATATATATATTAAGAAATCATAAAAAAGAACATTCTACCATTTTATCACGATTTTTCTGGTATTGTAGACATTCATGGGCGGCGGTGATCACTTACCATCAGGTGAACCGTATGCTCGTTTTCCTCCTGTATCATATGATCGCAATTGCGAAAAACCATCGTCTTGGTCTTTATTTCTTTACTTTTGTCCTTTTTTATTGCTTTTGAATGGCGAGACAAGCATACCGCTCGTCTGATGGTAAGCAATACGACCGGCCATAAATAGTAGCAATACCATTTACTTTTACTGAGGCATGAGATTAAGTCCCATAATAGTCAGTAATTACGCTGGCTACAAAAGTCCTTCAAACCGGAACACAACAATGCATTCACACTGCTGTTTGGCGATGGAATTAGACATTGCGTCGGTACCTTCCCAAACGATACCTCACGTATGAGAAACCAAACACCAGCAAATTTCTATATTATTACAATTATAACAGAAAAATCCACTCACCCAAGAAAACCAATAACAACATAAATCCAAGCCAGCAGCCGTAGACAAACACTAGTCCGTGTAATTGTGTCGCATGTCGTATCACGGGTGAATAAATAATTTTTCCTTCAATCTTAAATCCACATTCACGTGCAGTTCCTTCCTTTAGTTATTTACGTGTCCAGAGGACAGTGTGGGATTCAGTAGCAATTCGGAGGATAGATAAATCTTTATCGAGTATTGAAACGAGTAACTATTAGCATATTAAGTGTTTTTTTTTTTATTTGCGACATAAAAATACAAAAAATATCCTTCATTCTTACATACTATTAAAATTAAGTTAAAATGTTAACAACACCTGACACAAAAAACGTCTAATTAGTAAAATAATAAAAGTGTCTTTGCCGTTTAAATACCTAGTAACTTTTTGACCCAAGCGTCCTCGCGACGGGGGACCGAACTCCGGACCAAGGAGATGTAAATACTTCTTTCGCGGTAAACCTCCCTCCTCCACAAGCTAGTAGAGAATATAAGAAAAACAATTAAATAAGTATCTGTTAAAAAATATCCCTGTACTTTATACTAACGCGATTTTGCCAAATATTTTCGATATATTGTATCTAGATAATACAAATAACTGAAACCTCTCCCCAAATCTGCTAGTTCTTGCTCAGGCATTCCTGTAAATAGCAACTAAAGTTTCCTCTGAATGCTTCTTAGGGGGCGAATTCTAATGTGCTCAGTTCAATCGGGCCCTGTCCGATCCCCAGTGACCGCATGCACTGAGCTTCCAATATTTACAGTGCGTCTCATGTTACGAGTGCGATTCACTCGTCCGTACGATGTCCTGAGCCCCCACCTCTCCTCCCCTTTTGTCCTTCAGGATCTTCTGTACACCTCGCAGGTAATTAAACCTGGTATATTGCTTCTTTCGTGTACGATTGCGTATTTCATATTGTAAAATTGGTTTATTTCAGTACATTAATGCCTTTTGGGAGTGGAGCGTGAAGTATTTGTAAGTTTGTTTGTAGAGAAGTAAGCTCAGGGAGTACCATACTGATTCTTATAAATCTTTCTTTTTTTACAAATATGGATCTATACAGTCCGCACTGTATTCGTGTAGCAAAGGCAATCATTTATTTTCATTTTATAACTTGATTGCAAAATATACTGTCGCGTGGGCAGTGATTATGACTTTAAATATCCACTTAGAATAAACTAGCTTTTAAAAATGTCTTCCGGGATAAAAAGTAGCCTATGTGATCTTTTAGAATATAATTTATCTCTGTGTTTAATTTCATCCAAATCCGTTCAGCCGTTCTAGCATCTTTGAGTACCTAACAAAAATCTATCGAAACGTTCGCATTTATAATAGTCGTAATATTATAATATTATTTACAGGGCCGCGCCGTCCCTATGTGTGAAGTGTGCGGCGCACACAGACGCCAAGCAATAGGGGCGCCGGAATCAGGATGTAATTCTAACGTTAATTATTGAAATTATATTTTTTGTAGTTGAGTAGGTACAAGTCTCCCAAGATAATAGGTCCTCACGCTTGTGGTTTAACTTTACTCAACTTGA
This sequence comes from Lapara coniferarum, assembly GCA_949316025.1. NCBI lineage: Eukaryota > Metazoa > Arthropoda > Insecta > Lepidoptera > Sphingidae > Lapara > Lapara coniferarum. Next base: position 5,106,198 of record OX438924.1, on the reverse strand, counting down.
ATTTTGACCCCAATGTTTATGAGCTTTGTGTTAAAATCAAAAGAACCGCCGCAGTCGCTGCAATAGCCATCCACAATATATCTTATCACAAATGCCTTACAAAAGGCAATTTTCTAAATAAAAAAACATTATCTACGCTCCACAGTGAGCCAATAAAGGTTAACTTTGAATAATAAAAATATCAATGTCGAAAGACGACGACAAAAATCGGAGGCGCTTCATAGATTTCGCACACAGGCGCTGTCTTGATTCGGCGTGGCCCTGATTATTTTAATAGTTAAATGCACAGTTATGTAATAATTGCCCGTTATTACAGACTATTCGACATAAATATATTTCCACAGAGAATAAAACCGTAGTAAAAGCTAACTCAAACAAACGCCAGCAGAAACTTCTTCACCCCACTCATCAGCGGCTTTAATTTTTAATCACAAATACTAAACTTTATCTATTACAAAACAGTAAACATACACAACAATAACTCAAATACAGCTCGCACAATAAGAGATTCCATCAAAAGCGTTCATAGATTTATTACAAAATCGTCGAGAGCATATTCTGGTTACGATAGGGGATATGCCCTCCGGTGTACTTAGCTTATTTAGTGGAGTTCAAATATCCCTTGTTTTCTTTGTAACAATAACTATTTCGGTAGTAAGTACTTGCTTATAACGCTAACAAAAGACGTGTCGTTTCCATGAATGACATAATTTCGAATTTGCTTTTCATTTAAAAAGAATTAATAACCATCTAATGGAAACACACACACACTCACTCACGCCTATTATCCCCGAAGGGGTAGGCAGAGGCGCAACTAATGCACCCACTTTTCGCCGTTATTCCGTCCCATGATGTGATAGGAGGCGAGCCTATCGCCATGTCGGGCACAAATTCCAGACTCCGAGCTGATACTGAATAGAAAAACTCAATATCACTTTGCCCGACCCGGGAATCGAACCCGAGACCTCAGCATTGCAGTCGTACCATAATACAACTACGCCACCGAGGCAGTCTAATGGAAACGTAATAAATATTTAAAATAAAGTAGAAATAACCGATTACCCTATATGGTGGATATTCTTATTTCGTCCATGTTCCCCCTGAGTCTGACATGACGCTAAGGTTTCGGCCAACGCAGGATAAACAATATTTTTACAACAAAGAAGTCGTTTATATTGTCAACCAAGCTCCTATTTGCTTAGGAAACATCCACAGATTAATAAGGGAGTGAATAAAGAATAAAAGACTCTTTGTGCAGGCCACAATGGCGTTTTTACATCTAATAAATATTATACAGTGTCTTTTGACACGGGAAATTGGTTGAAATAAAATTTTTATGCGCCCAAGTGACCTCATTTCGAAAAGGGGCGAATACTCAAGCGAAAATTTACATTTCGCAATCGTATTCCGGCTACTGTTTATAAGTACATGTGACATGGCACGTATTTCAAACTTTACATTGAAATGACCTTTATGCTATTTCCATTTGAATTGAATTACACAAGTATAAAATTTACCTTTACATCTATCTACTTGGGTAACATGTGCAACATTATAATGTTCATGCATGATTGGCCGAGCTGTTTTCCTAGTACATAAATGGGGTATCTAGTGGTACATCGAATCACAGTTGGTACAATGCGATTCATATAAGAATAGGATTGACTTTGCGCCATATTGTGACATCTAAATAATTAAATATTTAGCCTATTACGTTTTTATTAGACATATGTATATGTAAGAGTCAATTAGACAAAATAAAATAAGCCGTTATTAATATGCTAATAAGTTTTCTACGCAAATGTTGAATTTCTTTTCAAGTGACATTCTATAAATAAAGGTCATTGACGTTCCTATTGTTATTTAAATCACATTGTAATCCCAAAATCTGATGCAAGGTCCAAGTAATTCTCATAATAATAAAAAGTTTTAAATTCCCGAGTCAGAAATCAAACTCAGAATGTATATCGTTACACCAACTACGTTACTTCTGAACATCTGAGGTTTTTACAATCAATTACCTACTTAATAAAATACCCAGTATACAGAATATGAATAATCGTAAATACATCTTAGGCACAAAATAACGAGCGATTTTATATTGTTTTAGGGCGTCCCTATTTCTGAAGAGTCGATGAACTTAATTTAGTGTTAACCATTTAGGCACGTCTGCCCACCCATTCAATTTGACAGAACACAGAAGATTTATAAATGGGTTTACTATTCTATTAAAGGTATGAGAAATGTCTATCTATTTATTCCCGATTAATTCTAAAGGGAAATAATGAGAAAATATTCTTTAATGCAAAATATTTATTTCTTTGAGGTACGGAGCTACTGACTCTAATTCTCGAAGAGCCACTTTTGGGGATTACCATCGGGGATTGGGAAATTTTATCTCTAGTTCAATACAATATTCACAAAATAAAATTCAGGTATATAAATGTCTAGGGTATAGCTAATCCGTAGTCGCATGGAAATAAATATTTAGAAATAATTAGAAAATTCTGTAGACTTTATCCAATAAATTACGTACTTACTTGATTGCAACTGTCGAATATAGCGAGTAGGGCTAAGTCAACATTGGATGTTGACTTAGCCCTACTCCCCATTAACACTACGATTACAATAATTACACCATCATAACTTACAGCTATAATGTAAGCCCAAGTTAGTAAACCTTAACATGTCTTATAATTTTAGTCACGTTATTCATTTCTAAATTTACCATTTCTTTGCTAACGTAACAACTAACAACGAAGCCGTATAGCAATTCAGCATGTTCCGAGCAACCGTGACCAAGGAACAAACAGCTTTCTGAAATATTTAGCCGTACCTCAGTTGTTTTATTCATGGAACCATCTGTTCTCTCGCTTTGTTGCCTCAGTGTGCGCATAAATTGCAACCCCGCGCCGGCTCGCGATGTCCGTTTGTTGCTAAATGTTCTTATGATCGCCGTGAATGATTTCTTTATTTGTTTATATGTATTTATTTGTATGTAACTTATGTTGTGATGTAAGTATTGGCAATGTAATGGCGTAAATGTGGTTTAGTTTGAATTATTTCGTACTTTAGTATCGTTTTTGTGAGTTCTAATGAAACCTTGCTAGTTATACTTGATTCTTAATCTTCCACCAATATGAAGCTCCATTATCGTTGATATACCGCGAGCAGAATTAAATTGTACATACAGTAATAAAGTAGGTATTAGTAACTTAATCGCACTAAATACTATGAACATTCGCATTTAATCAAAGCACAAAATCTGATACCATCATTTTGTATAAACGGGGCCCTTTTCACAAGTTTCAAGTACATTTTATTTGATAGTATATTAGCAGTACTATGAATCACCTAATGTAGATAGTCATTTTAGTCCCGTTTATTTGGGAGCTTAGATTAGAGTGTAACTTTTGTATTTAGACGATCTATACATTCTTTCGTCCATTAACTTAGAAGTTGTAATAGGGCCCCAGTATTGTAACAACAATGAAAGGTTAATAACCTGTCACCTGCAGTAAGCATACACAGTAAGTTAATTAGTCCGGAACCGACTGGAGTTACGAGCTGCCGTACTAAGGCATCCTAGGAATGCGCCGTCTCTCGAGGCTGTCCGCATTGCATTCCCGATACAGGACAATGCAATAGACTCGGACACAGAGCGTGAAATTATACTGCTCGATCAATTCGATGTCTCTGATACATACTCGATAGTAGATTATTTACACACACATAGTCACGCCTTGTATCCCCGAAGGGGTAAGGACAGGCGCAACTAGTTGCACCCACTTTTCGCCGTGCGTATTGCGTCCCATAATGTAATAAGGGGCGAGCTTATCGGCATATCGGGCACAAATTCCAGACTCCAAACTGATGCTGAATTAGAAAAACCCAATATCACTTTGCCCGGCCCAGGGATCGAACCCGAGACCTCAGTACTGTAGTCGAACCGTAATACAACTACGTCTCCTTTTTCTTCTTCTTTTAGGTTATGGCTCCACCGTTGCAGCGGTGATTTTGCCAATGTCTTCATGTATACAACTACGTCACGGACGTAGTATAATTCCGTAAATATAGGTTATTTAGAATTTGTATATTTTTATGATCAATGAATTTGTGTAAGGCGAGATTTTAAGATCGATGATTTCTTTTTCATTCATTTTAAATTATTTTTTTAACCGATCATCAACCACGATTAAATAATGAAAGAAAAAACACGTCCTTGACGTTAATAGTACGTAAGACTTTAATGGTAAGTAATAACTAAGTAGACCATATCGTAAATTAATAACTAAGTAGACGAAGTCTCTATCAAAGAGTATAGAAAAGCCACTATTCCCCAAAGCACAGACGTATTATGTTAAAGTAGCATGCGTCCTTGACTTCCTCCACTTGACATTACTCTTTATACCAAGGCCTTCAAGAAAGTTCCATCGCGATTACATAATTACCTCTATACAGTTCCCGCAAATGCCACGAAACCTATTTGTAATATCGTTTTACTAAGAGTATAAAGTCTTTTGAGAACCTCGAATTTATATTCGGCATGTTAGGTTTACTAGTGGTAATGAACCGTCAGATTTTAAGTTCAATTACTGAGTATTTAGGTTGTACCTATCGATCTTTCAATCCATAAAATCCTGGTGAATTGCCCAAGATTCGAAATTGTGGTCGATAGGTCATTTACTTATAACATGAATTATTATGAGTGATTAAGACCCTCAGCGAACTATGGGTGCACACATTTCGCACATACATTATATTAATTCCAATGAGTTGAAAGTAGGCCCACATTAACCATCGCAAAATGTTATATTCCAAAAATATATGCATGGACAGTATTGAAGAAAAAAAAATACATTATAAATATTAATATTTAAAACCATACCGACACAATTCAATTGACTTCTAACCACGAACTCACTTCCAGCCTTTTTCTTGGAATAAACACAATATTGAGTAAAACAAACAGCCCTCCATTAAAACCACTGTCGTCGGCAGTTGATGAAATTAATTTCTTCCTATTGTAAAGTTTGTTTCGAGTGCGTAACGAAGAATTGTGGTTAAATTTACTTTACCACTTTGTACTCAAGGACTTACTTACCGCTTCCTGCTACTTACTGTTTCACGATATAGTGAGTCTCCTGATTGTATTAGGTAGTGATAACCACCCATGTTTTGAAATGAAATAATTTATTTAAATCGATAAAATTGTAAACTTTATCTACATATTTAAATTCCGTCAAACATTAACTCTACCGCCAATATAGAAAGCAATTTCTACCAGAGGACGGGCAAAAACTCTAGTGTATGTGTTTAAGTCATTCAAAGGTGTAAAGTAGTGTACATTTCATAATACAAAGAAAATTCACATTTAGTTTTTTAGAGCAATTCATTTAGGAAGTTACATTTCAAGCCTCTGACAATCTTGTATAGCAACACGCAAACGCTATCACCTAGTTGAAGGAAAACGCTACACTGCTATATTCGCTGAGTTTAGTGTTTTTTCGGCAATAAATGGTCCCACGACACCTTAAGCCTTCAAAATACAAAAACAAAGCTGTCACTTTATCGTTGTGACTGTCTAAGTAGTGCTGATTCATTAGGTCCATTAGTGCTGTAAACAAAATGTCCTGCAGTGTGGTATTATAAATACGTACATGCACTCGTGCCTTTTATGCCCGAAGGGGTAGGCAGAGGCGCAACAAATGCACCCACTTTTCGCCGTGTGTATTCCGTCCCATGGTATGATAGGGGGCGAGCCTATAGCTAAGTACATCACCGAGACAGGCTATCCATTACAACTATACGAAAAAAAAGTATAGCAACTCACCTGTTCTCTGTGCCTTTGCTGTAGCGTTATTATAATGTGTAACTGGCTTCGCTTTCTATGACTTTGTACAGCAATAAATAATATTCTAGTTGAACCAACGCGAACATCTATAAAAATATTGTAGAAACTTCAACAGTAAACATTGTTAATGAAGTAGGTAACAATAGGTTAAAAAAGGTTTATTATATCTACAGACAAATTTTATTTTTGTACAATATTATAGGGTGAAAATATTTTATATAAACTTTATAGCGTTTGCCTTATCGTCGTAGCGCGTATATTTCGTGTTATTAAATGTCTGTATTTATTCGTCTGTTACCCGCTCATAAAGTATATTACCAGACAGACAAATAGAGTGGAAATACCCAAACAGACCCTTTTGTGGACTTAAGCTGGGAATGTGTGTAATAAAATTTTGGGAAGCAATTATGTCGAAATCATATTATTTAAAATATTTTGAGTAGGTAACATTATTAAAATAAATGTTACTCAATGTGTCGCGATAAAATAAAGCGTGACTTTTATCCCGGAAAAACTTTTTAACGCGGGCGGAGCCGCGGTCAAAAGCTAGTTTTGTTTATAAAATCTAAGGGCTATTTATTGTCTTAAATAAATGCACCTAAGCTCATATTTCGGTTATACTGAATATAACCAAAAAGTTAACACGTGTTTTTATTTTATATTAGCTTTTGCCCGCGGCTCCGCCCGCGTGAATGAGTTTTTCCGGGATAAAAGTCACGCTTTATTTTATCCCGGGATAAAAAGAAGCCTATGTGTTAATCCAGGACACAATCTACCCGTGTGCCAAATTTCATCGAAATCTGTTCAGTAATTTTTTGCGTGAAAGAGGAACAAACATCCATACATCCATACATTCTTACAAACTTTCCCATTTATAATATTATAGTAGGATTGGTCTCTCCGAAACGGTCAATTTAAATTGTATATTTTAAGTAAAGGAGCTAATTATGACAAAAGTTTTTAGAGAGAAAGCTAGCCTTGATTGCTTGAAAAATACCACCTTAATAAAGAGAGTACGACGTGAGTAACCTTGAAAACAACTTATCGGTTGATGGGCAATGAAAACTTCTCAAAACTTATACCTATCCATTCAAATGAATATAAATTATCTTTTGAAAGATGGAGGTACAAAGTCATGTTTATATGAAGACATCTTCAGATTGTCTTTATTGATTACAGTATTCAATTACATAATTATGTCGTAATTTCCTAAGTTATAAATAACTAGGACTTGTCCATGTGAAGACCTTTTTATGTTATACGACGCCAGCGACAGCTGCTTAAAAAATCCTCTCAAAATCTACAAATTACCGAGATACAAGCCTATATTTATTATGTTAATCCACATAGTCCATGTCCTTGTCTATCCTTGTACCAAACATCTAAATCTGTTCTGAGGTTTCTGCGTTTACTTTTAACAAACAAACTTTCATAATTTCATATATCTCTCACAATCAGTTTAGGTTGTCTGGAAGAGACCGCTTTTTAGCGATAAGACCGCCTATTGTCGCGCGGTTCATAGTTACAAACCTACTTATTTGTTAATTATTTATTTTCTTATCGTAAACGTGGTGTACAATAAAGTGTTTTCATTCATTCATTCATTAATTCAAAAACATTTAAACTTTTTGATAATCATTCGCATTTGTAATAGTAGTAAGATAATTTAAACATTGCTGCTATTTTTTTTACAAACAACCTTTTTATCGAATACGTTTGAGACGATATCCGCGTGGCCAGATAGCGATCTGATAGACACCTCGCTATCGATCCGGCGAGTCGCCTGACCGACGCCAAATGACAACAGCCTTGCCAAAACTAATAAAAACGTAGGTACAACACGGCCCTGAGACTTCTTCTTCGCAACTTTTGTTCAAAGTTGCGAACAGTGATACCAAATTTATAACTTATGTGATGGTCATCGAGCAATCCCCAGATAATGCATTAGTTGTACACGATTTATAATGGTTGTACACGACTATATGTCGAAGCCATTGAAGTAGAGAACAAATAGCAGGTTTATTTACCGCCTTCTCCCGCGTTATGTTAATAATCACTACAAGCTTTTACTGAAAAAAAGGGAAGAGGTATTTGGGTCCCTTGGCCTTGTCCTTGGCCGTAGTAATCTAACTCTAAAGGAAATCAAAGAAAATGTCATGTATATTTATAAATGAGTATTGACAGCCTTCCCGACAACTACAAACGGAACAACTCAGCCCTAAAATAAGTTATAATTAAGATTGGCAAACAACCCAGCTCTGAGATCAACGATGTAACTGCATTTTAATTAGCAAAATGAAAGTCGTATTATTTAAATTCATTCTGAAATGAATGCCGCTACAATTTGATTCCGTGGCGCAACGATATTCACCGCAAACATTTTACAGAATGTACATTGCTGAGATCGGCTCATATTATTTCACAGAGTATGTTTTGCAGCGGAATGCTACCGTACCTCGCCGGGTCACGAGTCACGACACATCAAATAATAAATATAATTTTTCATGTAGAATGTGTGCAAGGGCTGGAGGCATGTAATGTGCCCTTCAATATATTAAGGTTAATGTTTGGCTTGCGTGGTAGATTTATATACTAGATTTTGTTCGTGACTTCACTTGTGTGAAGTACTGAACGCGAAAACATCTAAATATATTAATAAACTGTCATATGTTTATAGTAGGAATAAGATAAGAAAAATCATACTGTGAATACGCATTTTTAGTCATAGAATTAAAGTATTCTTCTTCTGATTGCTTTTATCTCTTCGGGCCTTCAACCCATGTAGGAAAATTGGGCCACTGGACTAAGAAATTGCTTAGTATTCAATCATTAAAAAGTTACAAAGCTTTTTCGACAGAAAATATTATTACAACTTTATCCCGTACTAGGTGATGCTCTCGACTCCGCCCACGTGAAAAAAATAATTCCGGGATAAAAATATTTTCCCGGGATAAAAAAGTAGCCTATAGCACTCAGGAGTAATGTAGCTTCCTATTAGTGAAATAATTTTCAAAATCGATTCTGTAGTTCTTGAGATTAGCGCGTTCAACCAAACAAACAACCCAACAAACTCTTCAGCTTATTACATTAGTATAGATTTAAATTTCCTAAATACTAAAACGCAGTGTTCGAGTCCTCAACAAGTAAAATAAACTAGTTTTGTAACTGTCAAACATGTGCCGGAAGGAATGCATAAGTCCACTTGCGAAAAGAACCACGGATTGTCTATATCCCTGTTCTGTGAAAAGAACATTAAAATTTTTACCTTTATAAAACGTAAAGTTTGTAAATATGTCTGGATGTTCAATTGTTGATAACCATATCGCATGTTAATCATAAAAAAGCTTTTAACCCGTCAAACCCCGCTTACGTCCGTAGCGGGGCTTGACGAGTCAATGAAAGGTACATCTCAAGTAGACACAATGTATTGGGCTCTTCATACATTATGTCTACTTGAGATGTAACTAAAACTTGAGATTGATTTATTAATACCGCCCGTAGACTCTCCTTAGTTGCAGCAATACCCTGTGAGAAGACACACTGCGAAAAGACTGACGTGGACAGAACGCAACGATAAACTAATTACTTATAATGTACTAAAATGTTAAACCTATTACTTTCCAATTTATCGGAATGGACCTCTTTCATTCAAAAGGATACTTATTTCGACAACGATAATTCAACAAGGATTAAACACTAATAACGTTCGCAATCCTTTTAGAATAAACCCTCAATAATAATTACATTTTACTCCACCATTATACAAATTCTCAATGAAATTCCAAATAATTACATACATACACACCGACACGAAAGAACAAAGGCTCCACACGAGTAAGCGTCAAACATAGAATGCGGAGTTTAATTAAGTACCTCTGTCACAGCAGACAGCTGCCAACTGCAGGTCCTTTGACCGCCGCGCACAATCTGCACTCAGCCGTTTGAAACATTCCTTTTGCAATCTTAATCACGAGTTGCTAATCGCGTTAAGAGAGCGTGATTTTGACATTTGCGGTAATTAAATAACTTTCCGGTTGGCTGTATACTAGTCTATCTCAGATACGTTTGAAATAGGCTTAATTTTTTAATTTACACTTGCGAGATATTGCAGATTTAATGCCATAAATTACGTTTTATAAAACATTGAACTGTTACGATATTTTATATGTTTTAAGCCCATTTATCCATAAATATGGTGAAACATTAATAAAACACAAAAGACCGTTTCCATATAAGTAAATGTGAGCTAGGATATTGACGTAAATAGACTATAATCAATCTGGATTCCGATCCTATAATCCGTTCCCATCACCAAAATAGATGCAATAGTAACTGCGCCCGAGACTACTTGATACGTGTATAATTTTCTCGCAGATTCCAAGTTACTTTATTGCATATCATGGTGAAGCGTTCGTAAAAGATTCATATGCGTGGTGTAAAAAATATGACCAATTAACGAACATCAATAGATTTTTTAAGGCATTGAATGACGAGACGAGCATGCCCTTCACCTGATGGTAAGCGATACGACCACCCATAAATTGTAGCAACACCATCCACCACCTTGAGTTACAAAGTACTGAGTGGCATTCCACTGCGCTCGTCATCCTGAGACATAAGATGTTAAGTCTCGTACTGTCTACAATATCCTTCAAACCGAAACACAACAGAGCATGCACACTGCTGCTTGACGGTAGAAATAAGGATTGCGGTGGTACCCACCCAAACGGACTCTTACAAATGAAAGACCTACCACCAGTAAATTGCAATTATTGGTAATGATCATTAACACCTATTTGCTCATTTGCCGAATTATGCTATAAAAATATTCCTTTACAACTCTGCCCCCAACAATAAATGATAATAAGGAAAAACGAATGTTCGATATTTTTACCTCCGGCAGAAAAAGAGGGGTATATAATTTTAGTTGTAAGAAACTTCCACTCGTTTTCGACTTCACTATTTCGATTTATTCAGTGATACATCGAAATAATTGAATTAATAAAGTATCAAGACCTATATTTCGTAGTTAAAGGCTCTGTAGGGGTTGTGAAGGGTCGCAGGCAAATGAAATGTCCGAGCGCATCATTGAGTCAATACCGATCCACTCACTCGCATTAAGTGACCTACACAGACAGGGCGCATTTCGTCATATACATACATACAAACGACATCTTGCTAATCTTTTAGCAGTATCCTTATATACCACTACATTATACGGCTAAGATTGATGGTATTTATTGAAAAGTTTTCAATAACGAGACTAGTTTTGGTAACTTTGGTTGGAATTTACGCTTTTATTTCGATAAATAAATTTTACATTGCCTCGGTGGCGTAGTTGTATTACGGCACTACTGCAATGCTGAGGTCTCCGGTTCGATCCCGGGTCGGGCAAAGTGAAATTGTTTTTTTTTATTCAGTATCAGTCCGGAGTCTAGAATTTGTAACGGATATGGCGATGGGCTCGCCCCCTTTTACATGAGACGGAATACGCACGGCGAAAAGAGGGAGCACTAGGTGAACCTAGTGCTCCCTCTTTTCGCCGTGCGTATATCCAGAGGTGAACCTCTGCCTACCTCTTCGGGGTTAAAAACTCGTAATTGTGTGTGTGTGTGTGTGTGTCTGTATATAGATTTTATACAAATTAACTAGTTTAAACTCTATCTACTCTGTGTAATCTGATAGATTTGAATAATTATATAAGAGACTAGCTTTTGCCCACGGCTTCGCCCGCGTTAATAAGTTTTTCCGGGCTAAAAGTACATAAAACCCTTCCCGTTGAATTACTCTATCCAACACATTTATTTGGATAAAGATTAATATTATGACGTTGATACAACTTATTAATTTCGACCAAATTTGATTACCATAAAAACGGTTCTAGTGAGTTAATCTTAAAAGATAGACATATACTATCGCGGACATTTTTTTAGATCATTTCAAGAGAAATAATTCTTTCATACATATATTTTTGGTATCTTGAACCGTTTTCGCAGCGCACGCAATGGAAGCCCTCAAGGATGAATAATTTTCCCCGTTTTTTTTCACATTTTCCATTATTTCTTCGCTCCTAATAGTTGCATCGTGATGTTATATAGCCTAAAGCCTTCCTCGATAAATGGTCTATTCAACACAAAAAGAATTTTTCAATTCGAACCAGTAGTTCCTGAGATTAGCGCGTTCAAACAAACAAACAAAGAAACTCTTCAGCTTTATAATATTAGTATAGACTAGTAGTGCTCGCGGCTCTGCCTGCTTGAAAAAGTTTTTCCGGGACAAAAATATTTTCCTGGGACAAATAATAGCCTATAATAACTCACATAACTCAGGAGTTATGTAGTTTCCTATTAGTGAAAGAATTTTCAAAATCGGTTGAGTAGTTCCTAAGATTAGCGCGTTCAAACTAACAAACTCTTCAGCTTTATAATATTAGTATAACCGACTGACTTGACTTTGACTTGACTGTTTGACTGCCTCAATGGCGTACTGGCGTAATGGCGACTATGAGAGTGAAGGAATAGCGAGTGCACCTGTGTATTGCGCACACACTTGTGCACTACAATATCTCCTGCGTACCTGGCTGATGTCCGTTGAGATTGGCCGCCGTGGCCGAAACTGGCTAGGAGAATTACTACTAACTGGAATTTTCTGTATACCCTAGTACATAACAAATCTCCTAAAAAGTAAACGTATTAAGTGCTAATAAAAAAATAAGCCAGTTAAAGGAACGCTTTCGAGAAATGATTTACCGCGTCAATTCAGTCACATAACAGTTGGTTGTCTGGTGTACTTATATTGTAATTTTTCGGATTCTTAAATAATCCGATATTCGTGCTTTTTCATTTACCTGCGCGGAGATAGAATTACGCGGAACGGAGCGAAACCGAACGGACGAAGCTCGATTGAATTAAAATTTTCACGAAGTCGACCCAACGCAGTGCGGGCAGGAGCGCGGCGAAATAAAAATTTTAATTAAATTTATGTTCAGTGCGGCGGAGCGCCTTATTAAATTTAGATGTGCCCCAATTTCACCTAGTTCCACTAAGTTAATTTCCGTTAGAGCCAGGTGAACTTTAATGTTTGTCTCGTGTGACCTTTAATCTAATTGGTATCTAAGTAATATTCTTACGTAAATGCGTACTATGTATTTCATGGATATATACATAAATAGTGGATATCAAATATTATTTTCATTTTTAAATTACTAATAACTAGCTTTTGCCCGCGGCTCCACCCGCGTGGAAAAGTTTTTTCGGGATGAAAGTCCCGCTTTATATTTTCCCGTGATAAAAAGAGTAGCCTATGTGTTAATCCAGGATATGATCTACCCATGTGCCAAATTTCATGAAAGAGTAACAAACATACATCCATACATACATTCTTACAAACTTTCACATTTATAATATTATTAGGATACACATAAACCTTTCTCTTGAATCACACCGATCATTGGTGAAAAACGAATAAAAATCCGTTCGGTAGTGTTTGAGTTTATCGCGTTTAAGAGAGAAACAGATGCCATAGGGAACTTTGTTTTATAATAAGTAGTGATGTAAGGACATATCCTTAAAAATAAAAAAACACGAGAAAAAAACCGTGTCAAAATTCCCGGTTTATATTTTACCGGAATAAGCAGTTGTCTATGTCCTTCCCTGGGTCTCAAACTATTTCCATATACTTATTTATTTGCGGTTCCACCTGCAAGAAAATATTTTACGGGTTAAAAGTCCCGATTTTTTTCCGGGATAAGATTTTTGCCTAGGTCGTTCCCAAGGCCTTAAACTATTTCCCTAGCAAATTGCATCGCAATGCGTTCATTGGTTTGGGTGTGACGGTTCCACTAGCGAGACAATAAAATCTGGGATAAAATTCCCGGGTAATGTTTTTCCGGAATAGAAGTAGCCTATGTCCTTTTCTGGATCTCAAACTATCTCCATACTTATTGTCTTGTGGTTCCACTCGCCGAAAACTATTTTGCGGGATTAAAGTCCCAGGCTTATATTTACCCGGGATAAGAAGTACCCTAGGTCCCTCCCAGGGTCTCCCTACCAAATTTCATCGAAATCGATTCAGGGGTTTGGCCGTGACAGCTCGCGAGAAAAAAAAACCGGGATAAAAGTCCCGCATTATATTTTCCCGGGATAAAAAGTAGCCTATGTCCTTTCTCAGGCTCTAGACTATCTGTGTTGGCGACGCGCCGGCTCCCATTAGCCGCGTGCCGACCCCTCAGAACAATAGTGTGTGATATTATTATTAAGTGATTAAGTGTTGTGCCTACCCCTTAGAGACTATAGGAACATTATATGAACGATACGAACGTTATATGTGAAAGTGACATTATGTAGTAAATAAGTGCAATGTGTTTTTTGGTCAGTATTTTGTGAATAACTTTTGATAGTATTAATGTGTAGTGTTACTTATTGTTTTGTTTTATAGAGCTAGTTAAGAGCTACAATTTGGTATATAACTTGTGTATGTGTGTTTTATGGTTTCTTAATAAATCGCCGAAATTGTCGTTTGCCATAATAAAAATCAGATTAGAAATCGGGTCAATAGGGCATGGGTCTCTGCACGGTATAGCCGGCGAGTACTTAAGCTCGCGCACTATGCCGTATTGTCGGGGTTCTACCGAAGAAAGAAACACGGAATCAAGACTGCAAGAGCGAGAAGGAAGACTGCAAGAGCGAGCGAGACAGAAGACTGCAAGAGCGAAAAGGAAGATTGCAAGAGCGAAAAGGAAGACTGGAAGAGCGAGAGGGAAGACTCGCAGTATCGAAGGCCCACGACGTACGGTGGCTTCGATACGGTACCCGGGGGTGCTTAGGGACGTAGGAATAGATGTTGGCAAACGACAACGTTAACAAGTATCGGCACCGTTAACAAGTATCGGCAACGTTAACAAGTATATTGTTTCTTATTTTGCCATCCCCTACACTTCACCCTTACAGACTTCGTACTTGTCGCTGTTGCAAGTACGTCGTACACACCCACAGTACAGACAACGTTGCAATCGCACTCGCTTCCCTCAGAAGCTTTAACATCTTGATAGCGCGGGGATCATTACGGGCTGGGTACGGCGACTGAATTTATTGTTAATTCAGATTCACGCCCAGCACGTCTGTGAGTGCCGAACGGACTCACAGGCACCCCAACAATCTGTGTACCAAATTTCATTCAAATCGGTTTAGTAGTTTTGGCGTGAAAGCTTAACAGACAGACAGAATTACTTTCGCATCTATACTAATATTATAAAGCTGAAGAGTTTGTTTGTTTGTTTGTTTGTTTGAACGCGCTAATCTCAGGAACTACTGAACCGATTTTGAAAATTCTTTCACTAATAGGAAGCTCCTGAGTGCTATAGGCTACTTTTTATCCCGGGAAAATATTTTTGACCTGGAAAAACTTTTTCACGCGGGCGGAGCCGCGAGCACTACTAGTTTATAATATTGGTATGGATTGTATGACACAATATACCGGAATAATAATGAAAAAGACAAGAAATTATAAATAAAAAGAGTAAAATAATAAATAAAAATATCGATAAAAAGCGCTACGATATAAGTTAGAAATAAGATAACTTTATAAAGCAGCCGGTACCGACGGAGATGCGGAAAGTTTCATCACGGATCTATCAATATACAATACTAGCTTTTGCCAGCGGCTCCGCCCGCGTGAAAAAGTTTTTCTGGGATAAGAGTCCCGTTTTATATTTCACGGGGATAAAAAGTAGCCTATGTCCTTTTTCAGGTTCTAAAATATCTGTGTACCAAATTTCATTTAAATCGGTTCTGTAGTATTGGCGTGAAAGCGCGACAGACAGAGTTATTAATTTCGACCAAATTTGATTACCATAAAAACGGTTCTAGTGAGTTAATCTTAAAAGATAGACATATACTGTCGCGGACATTTTTTTAGATCATTTCAAGAGGAATAATTCTTTCATACATATATTTGTGGTGTCTTGAACCGTTTTCGCAGCGCACGCAATGGAAGCCCTCAAGGATGAATAATTTTCCCCGTTTTTTTTTCACATTTTCCATTATTTCTTCGCTCCTAATAGTTGCATCGTGATGTTATATAGCCTAAAGCCTTCCTCGATAAATGGTCTATTCAACACAAAAAGAATTTTTCAATTCGAACCAGTAGTTCCTGAGATTATCGCGTTCAAACAAACAAACAAACTCTTCAGCTTTATAATATTAGTATAGATTAGATTATTTCAAGAGGAATAATTCTTTCATACATATATTTTTGGTATCTTGGACTGTTTTCGCAGCGCACGCAATGGAAGCCAGCCCTCAAGGATGAATAATTTTCCCCGTGTTTTTCACATTTTCCATTATTTCTTCGCTCCTAATAGTTGCATCGTGATGTTATATAGCCTAAAGCCTTCCTCGATAAATGGTCTATTCAACACAAAAAGAATTTTTCAATTCGAACCAGTAGTTCCTGAGATTATCGCGTTCAAACAAACAAACAAACTCTTCAGCTTTATAATATTAGTATAGATTAGATTATTTCAAGAGGAATAATTCTTTCATACATATATTTTTGGTATCTTGGACTGTTTTCGCAGCGCACGCAATGGAAGCCAGCCCTCAAGGATGAATAATTTTCCCCGTGTTTTTCACATTTTCCATTATTTCTTCGCTCCTAATAGTTGCATCGTGATGTTATATAGCCTAAAGCCTTCCTCGATAAATGGTATATTCAACACAAAAAGAATTTTTCAATTCGAACCAGTAGTTCCTGAGATTAGCGGGTTCAAACAAACAAACTCTTCAGCTTTATAATATTAGTATAGATTATATAATTTTATTCAATCTCAAGTCTGAAAACCGTAGAAATCAAATATTTTATTCTAAAATATTGATATTATAGGAAAACATTATAAGCAATACTAGTCGATTTAGCTAATGTCTTCATAACTGTCGACTTAAAGATTAATTTCACACACACATTACTCTTAGTAATGTTGGGCTTTTCTCAAAGTGATATCGGGTTTTTCTCCTTACTATTAGCTTGTAGTTTGGAATTTGTTCCCGTTATGGTGATAGGTTTTTTTTTTTTTTTTTTTTTTGTCCCTGACTAAACTCTTGTTAGCCTGACGAGGGTCGGCTTATACAAGAACACCGGTCTTGTGGGTGAGCGCAGAAGGCGCTCGCAACCCTTAAATTTAAGCGACCACGCTGAGGGCGACCCACTAATGGGTCACGACCTCGGCTCAGGGCGGCCACTGAGAGGATAAGACATCAACGTTTGGGGAATATGGTTTTTAACCTAATCCTATTTTACGTGTTGATTGTAGTCTTCGGCACGCGGGCCGGAACTGCTACGAGAGGGCAGGGTTATGGGGAACGCGACGAGGTCCTCGACGGCGAGGACGGTACAGCGGTCTTGTGGAGTGTATGAGCTTTAAATGCTCGTTCTTTTCGCGTAAAGCTAGAGTGATTTCGTCCTCTGGATCGGTCAGGATTGATCGCGGTCGTCTCCATTTGGCGCGGTCAAATGGAGTATATATAGACGCTTTACGGATAAGCGTGTTCGGGTGGTTTACCACCCTGTCGAAATAGCGTCTGCTGGCGCACTGCATAAAGTGCCTGATGGTCGGCATATTGGTGTCCACGTGGAGGTTGCGATTGCGAACGTACCACGGGGCACCAAGTGCATGTCGTAAGAATCGATTTTGAAGCACCTGCATTCGCTGAAGGCGACCGGGCGGTAAATGAGCGAATACGGGCGACGCGTATGTCATTATCGGACGGATGCATGTTTTAAAGATCCTAATCTTGATTTGATCTTTTAATCTTGATCTTGCGGATTGACATCTTACTATTTTTGATTAGGAGCCAGTGAAGCTGGCTCATCGCGAATGCGGCTCGCGCGCGTACCGCATTTACGTGTGGGATGAAGGTCAACCTCTGATCAAGGGTTACTCCTAAATATTTGGCTTGGCCTTTCCAGGGGATAACCTGGTCGGACATGCGGACTGAAAAGTGAGGGATATGGACTTTCCTTTTCCGAGTGAATAGGATGGCCTGGCTTTTGGTGGGATTGACGGTGATTCGCCATTTGCGGAACCACTCACCGAGTTCGTCGGCGGCGGTTTGCAAAGTGCGCACCACTTTGTCGGGGTCTATACGTGAAGCGTATATTGCGGTATCATCCGCGAATAGTGCCAGATGGGCGTTTTGTGGTCTAGGGATGTCGCTTGTGTACAGCGAGAATAGAAAGGGGGACAGGGCGGAGCCTTGCGGGACTCCGGCCGTGATGGTGTGTCGGGAAGAGAGAGTTCCCTCCACGCGATATCTGAAACCGCGATTCGACAGGAAATCTCGTATGGTGTGCACGAGTTATGTGGGCACGTTGAGTGTTTTTTTTTTTTTGTGGCTATCTTCGGCGCATTAGGGACGGCTGCGGGCTTCCTCCGACTCACGTCTAAGTTGTCGTCCGCAACCGCCCCTGCGCGTACCGCTGTTGCGGTCCTTCTCCTGTTGTTGCGGGGGCTCAGAAGCTGTTTTCGGGGACTAGATCGAGGATCACAGGTCTGTGGTCAGAGTCTAACTCTTGTAACACTTGCATGGAACGCACGCTAAGGCTTACGTTCCGTACAAGTGCCACGTCGAGTATGTCCGGTCGGTGGTCGTCATTGTAACTATAGTGGGTAGGTTCTGAAGGAACTAATAGGCTTAGATTGATTGTGTCAAGACAACTCTCTAGGACTGCACCTCGCTCGTTGGTCGAGTTGCAGTTCCAGAGTGTTCTTGGCATTGAGGTCTCCCGCCAAAATGACGGAATCCCCCAGATCAAATAGGGTTTCAAGTTCGATGGAGTGAAGCTCCTTAGTGGGCGAGAGATAGGCCGATATGATGGTGATGTCCGGCGGGTGTCCGGTCATGGCTAGCCTGCAGACCGAAGCCTCAATGTTGCTCAAGCTTATCGGTGATTCTAATGGGATACAGTGAAGGGACCTTTTGTAATAAATGAGAGTGCCTCCTAAACGGCCACTGGTACAATCATTTCGCACCAGTTTGAAGTTTGGGATGTTGGGATCGCGGTGAGAGGGCTTAAGGAACGTTTCCTGGATGAGGAAAACGTCAATTTGGTTGTCGCGGACAAAAGAAGAAATTTCGGCTTTTTGATCCCGAATGCCATTACAATTGAAAAACCCCACTCTGAGGGAGCGAGGTTTTGTCCGCTGGGGGAGTTGTCTGGCGTTGGTAGCCATTTATGAAATTAAAGAGGGGAGACGCACAGCGTTAACTGTAGCCTCGAAGATTTGTTGCTGGATCAGAGCGATCTCAGCGATTAAAAGGGGGTCTTCTACTCCCGTACGGGTGAGTAGACGAGAACGCTCGAAAAGTTTCCCGTGGAGAATCATTATCTCCGGGGAGCCTAATAGTGAGGCGACTGAGGAAGAGGCGTCGCTTGCCTTCGCCGCCACCGTCGCCGACTGAGAAGGGGTGGGAGGGGTGGTGGGTTTGGGTTTGGGTTTGGGCTGGGCTGCCTTTGAAGAAGGAGCCACAGCTGGGGGAGGAGAGGGTCGAGTAGAGGCCGGGGCAGCGGGAGTGACTCCGCTGGGGGCCTGTGAGATGGGTTCAGCGCGCGCCGTGGGAGGAAACCACGGGTTGCGCACTGGCGCAGGTGCCAGTTTGAATGTGGTGGCCTGAGGGGCCGAGGGAGCCGCAGCTTTAGGAGCTTTGGCAACTCTTTTGGGGGCGCGAGGGCATCCGCGATAATTCGCTGGATGGCCGGTTTGCCGGCAGTTTGTGCACGAAGGCGGCTCCGTGCACTGAGAGCGGTCCTTAGGACGGGGGCACTCAGATGTGCCGTGTTCGCCGAGGCACTTGACGCACCTGGCGGGGAGGCGACAGCCACGAGAATTGTGGCCGTATTTCTGGCAGTTGTGACACTGCCCTATCTGGGTCGATTTGTGTGGGGCTTCGACGGTGAAGCCGCCTAGCCCCGAGATATCTTTAATCTCAAAAAGTCTTTTGACGTCGGAAGGGGACTGGAGGATGGCGAGAACCATCTCGTATTGTATTCCCGGCCGGGAGGCGCGGGACTGTCTGTGCATCCTGTGCACTTCTAAGGTGACTATGCCTTTCTCTTCAAGGCCTTCTTTGACCTCGAGAGGGGACATTTGCGTGGGGATGCCGCGAATGACGTAGCGGAAGCGCCGCTCGTCTGGGAGAGAATAGGTGAAATAGTGCCAATGTTTGGCATCTAAGAACTTAGTCAGCGCCCTGTGGTCCGCGATTGAGGCGGGCTGCAGGGCAAGAAGCTTGTGGATCTTATTCCACGAGTTAGACGCGATGTTAATGCGCTGTTTGCGCAGTTCTTCAAATATGTCCCGAATGGACATATTTGAGGGGAGTTGTAAATTCAACCTCGGGGGTTTTTTAGGCCCCTTTGGTTGAGTCGGCGGCGGTGGCGGCGTCGACGCAGACGCGGACGCGGTTGGCGCTGAAGGCGCGGAAGGCGCAGAAGGCGCGGATGGGGAGGTTGGTGCGGGAGCAGCGACACTTCTCTGCTTCTTCCTCCGGCTGTTCTTCACCGTAGTGAAGCCGTCCTCGTCGCGTTCCGACGAGGACGACTCCTCCCCGGATTCGCAGGCGGAGGAAGAAGCAGATATTGGCCGTTTCTTAGGGTTGTTGGAAGAAGTGGCTTCGGGTTGGCTGGGGGACGTGTCCATTTCCTCTTCAGACTCCGCGGAGCCGCCCGAGGTTTCGGTGGTCTCCGTCGAGGTCGTAGCCTCGGACGACTCCGAGGTGTCAGAGGACTCAGACGGCCCCCTGGCTTCCCTAGCCATGGAAATAATTTCCTAACGGACCGAGTTGTCCGTCCGGAACATCTCCCTCACCACTCTCATTATTTCCTCCCTGGAAATAATGGGCGCGGCGAGGGGGGTGCTGACTAATATGGGCGCGTTTTGAGCGGCGACGACAGGCCGCTCGGGAGCCAAATTCATAGGCCTAGAATCAGCCATATTGGCGGGTGAGTCCGAGTCTATGATAATACTTAATTAGGGGCCGCGTGTGTGTTCACTAACCCCGGGTGTGCACCGCCTGTAAAGAACACACAGAAGAAACCAGGCGGGTTCACACAAAACGAAACGAGCGCGGATCGCGACGCGGTATGGGACGCGTTGAACTAAGTCCCCGGGTAGGAACGCCCGGGGGTGAGTGAGTGCGTGTCCCTCCCCGCCGGGTATAGGCGAGGGGGGGTGTACTTAAAATTAGGTGTGCCCTAAGCTTGTATCCCTTTTGCCAGTCTTATTGTGCAAAAAGGGTTCCTAACAGTCCGTGTACCGTAAACGGTATTGGCCGGAGGCCGCACGCTCAACCGATACACGGGATGGATTTTAGGGAAAGGGTAGGGTTGGGAAGGTGATGTACGGGGGAGACTGCGGTGTGCCTCCGCAGCCTCTGGATCCGTACCCGTCGGCTTTGCCTTGCCCTGAGGGGGCGCAGCGCGTTGCCGGTGACGCGACTCGGCTTGTTAGCACCGTTAGGTTTCCGCCGAGCCAATGCCCTGAAGGGGACAAACGTCGATAAGAAACAAATTGGGCTAAACCCTGTCCTGAAAAGGACGCGGCTTGGCCCGAAATAGGCTAACAAAATAGCAAAGGGTTGCCCCTTTGCTACCTGTTTGGCCTTGGCTGTAGCGAGGTCGCTACGGAACGCACCGAGCAGGTACTCGGACGGAACAATGGAATGTCGCAGCAGGTACTGCGACAAACAAAAGGTCCGCTCGAGTCGGCTGCTCAGAACGGAATGATGGTGATAGGCTCGCCCCTTATCATATCATGGGACGGAATACGCACGGTGAAAAGTGGGTGAACTAGTGCCTCTGCCTGCCCCTCCCAGGGTAAAAGGCGTGAGTGTATGTTTGTACACATTACACAATATTTTCTTGTTACCTAGTGCAAATAAAGAACATGTTTAAATGATTAATGTGAATATCAATCATAATACTACAGCAATCCAATTACTCAACAAAAAGCATCTTTATTGATCAATTTATCTAAAAGTACGCCATAAAAGCGATCCAGTTTTTATTTTAAAGGACATTATATAGGAGATATCCACCCATCAAACATTCGTTCCTTCGGATGTAAAAAGGAAAGTTCTCTTTATGGAAACACTTTATCGCCCTTCATACATCCTCATAAAATGTAGAGTCGGTCTTGTGTACGTTCTACAAGTAAAGGAGTTTGTGAAATGACGAATAATTTATGTAACACAATGGCAATGATAATTTTATGTTATATAACATCTTTTTTATCATCCTCGTATGAAGTAAATGTAACGACTCTTCTAGTTTTATATCATGTGACATGGAAATTCTTAAGTTTACTATATTACCTTAAGTGCAGAAATCTTATAAACCTATTTTAGCAACCGTAAGGGCTCTATTTTACAAGTTTAAAGAAATCTTTTATTTAACTTTTATCGTATTAAACAGCTAATGCAGATAAATAATTTTATTGACATTTATTTAGGATCATAGATTACAGTGTTACTTTTGTATTTGGTACCCTCTGAGTAGCATCTACTCAGAGGGTGTTATCCAGAATGGACGCGAATATCGAAAGATAAGGGAAAGTGAAAATCTTTACAGGAGGCTTTTGTCGAAGAACAAGCTGTTCAAAAAGCAACAGAACCGGTTGCCGAGCAAGAGTCAATAAATTGTAATTATAAAACACGAGAACATAGTAAATAGGTAAAAAATTGGTGTTAATACTGTATAAGTGAAACAGCAATAAAGGCTATTTTTATTTTATTTATTTATTTTAGCAACTACTCTGAAGCTGTGAAACTGGTAGTCCCGCTAACAAAAAGACATTTAAGTATTTCTTAGATACGTTGACCACGTATATCTGAACATATTTCACTTGCATTAAAATCGCACCTAAATCCATCAGGTGTAATGAAACTTTATACCGGTATTAACGTAAATGTAATTTTTATTATTACAAATTAGAAGGGATTACCAGAGGTTCGGTGCGGGTTATATAAATTAAACCGAGAGTAAACCCCCAAATATATCCGTTTCGAACAAGTGCTATGCCGGCCACAAAAACTTTTCGCCGGTGTGGTTACCTTTTACACATACATAATATATTTGTAGACCTATTTTGTATGTGATAATATTATTACATTGGTCTTCAAAATGCCAAGCTTACTAATTATAATAGTAATCGTTTTTTTATGAAATTGAATGACGAGGCGACCATGCCTGATGGTAAATGATACGAGTACCCATAAACAGTAGCAACACCGTCCAGCACCTTGAGTTACAAAGTATTGTGTGGCATTCCACTGCGCTCGTCATCCTGAGACATAAGATGTTAGGTCTCATTATGTCCAGGAGTTACACTGGCTACAATGTCCTCAAACCGAAACACAACACACTGCTGCTTGGCGGTAGAAATAGACATTGCGGTGGTATACATCCAGGCGGACTCTTACACATGAGAGACCTACCACCAGTAAAATATATAAATGCAAATGTTTGTGAAGATTTTAGAATATTTGTTAGAACTAAGAAGTGAATCCATAAATCGCTAAGCGTATTTGGAACAACATGGCACCCAGAAATACCACGTTATAGAATTATGTAAAGGTACTTTGTTGTCGCAGAGAAGTACACAGTGGAACTTATGTTCCAGAACCTTTCTTAATCCAATTATAACATCATCCAACGAGACATTGCGTCCCTCAATAAGTTACCTGTACGAATTACCTTTTCATATGATTGACCTTTTACGAGAGCTTATTACGAGAACCCATTTTTGTGTACAAAATTCTTTAAATGCTTAAAAATGAAAGATGCATGTTAATTTGCACATAAATAACGTTTAGAGAAGTGTTAACGACATGAGGACGACTGTGAGCACTAAGCTCGGCTCGTTACGACCCGGCGATAATGCGCTCTCATCAATATTAGGGCATCCAACCTGCGAACGTTCAAGGACTGTGAAAGCTATCTCACACATTTAGGGCGGTATTAATAAATCAATCTCAAATTCGAGTTACATCTCAAGTAGTCTACTTGAGATGTAACTCGAACTTGAGATTGATTTATTAATACCGTCCCTAGATCCCAAGATTAAGAAGGAAATATGTAATGATGGGAATATTTTTGATATAATATGAACATTAGTTTACAGGAACCGGATGACAAATCTCTGATTATAACTTAGTATATTGGTCACAACTTACAGTCTATTAAATAATTACTTGTAAATACTATTCGGTTTTGAATCAATTTTAACCTCGTTTTCGATCTCTGAACCAAAAATTTTAAGTGATCGTCATATAAAAGTCTCTTCATCTGTTTCGGTATTGCGAGACTGAAAGCCCCAATTTCTAGTACCAAAGCCCTAAAAGTATTTAATAATTAGCAACTATCATAGATCTATTTGAATTTTTATTAAAATTTCAAAATATTAATCATATTTTCAATATTCAATTTCTAAAAAAAAGATGAGCTAAAAATTACCGTTGATTTTATCTCACAAGCGACACAATTTAAATTGCGAGCAGAAAAAATTAACGAGGGTAAGCACTGTAAAAGAAGAAAAATTAGCGTCAAAGTATAAATGTTTATGCTAATCCGTTCGCAGTGGGCCGTGTGTGACCTAGTTTGCGAGATACGCGCCCTCTAGCGGAAAAGTGCAGGGGTCGCCAGGTCACCGCTCCTGCTCTCCTATCTCGATATTTTTAAGTAATGTTCGCTGACATTTTTCTAACGTTTAGTTTTAATCGTTATAATTTTATAAAAAAAATACATAAAATTATGTGACCGTTACTTCACTTATATTTAGGATAGTTAGGTGCTGATAAACCGAATTAAATTTTAGACAGCAATATTATTAATTTTTTAACTAATAATTGTGGTTGTTCAGGTTTCAATTGAGATTTAAAGAGAGAAAACATGTTTTTCTAAACTTGAGAATTTATGTCTTATTTATTTTTACCGTCACCCAAGACATTTCAATATTTATAACAAGCTTTTTCCGGCAAAAAATATCCAATCAAAAACGTAAATGTGAAATAAGGAAGCCAAGTTGTAACATTTATAATATGCGTGCTTGTCGACTTCACCGACAAAAGAATTGAAATCTAAATAATCCTGAAAATTATTTATAAACACACACTGACACAAATTAGTGTAAATTTATATTCAAGACTAGCTGTTGCCCGCGGCTCCGCCCGCGTTAAAAAGTTTTTCCTGATAAAAGTACCCCTTTATATTTTTATAAAATGAAATGAAATGAAATAAATTTATTCGAACCCATAAAATGTTATACATTATTTAGATTCAGCCAATATTAACTCTACCACCAGTTCGGAAAGCAGTTCTCACTAGAGAAGAACGGGCAAGAAACTCTAGTGTTGCTCTTTTCAAAATCAGTTCAAGGTAAAAAATACAATTAATAATAAAAAAAAAATAGGACATGATATAAATATATTTGTTATTTTTGTTTAGAGCAGTTCATTTATATACTCGCAAAAAAGGTAATAAATTAAAAAATCCTATACGAGTGCATAACCCTCTCAGGAATCATGTAATAATTTGGTCTGAAATTCTTCAAGATGTCGTTATTAATCTAAGTTTAATATATATCCCTAATACTTAGATGTAGTAAGCGAAAAGGGCAGACCAGTCCACACAAGCAGCACCCGTTCACGAGTATGACGCAAAACGTAGCCTAAGTTGCTCCTTATTACATCAGCTACCTGCTAATAAAAGTCCCGTCAAAATCGGTTCAGCCATTTCAGAGATTAGCCGGAACAAACAGACAGACGGACAAACAGACAGACAAAAATTGTAGAAAATGTTATTTTGGTGTATACACCGTATAAGAAACGGTTATTTAAATATTACAAACAGACACTCCAATTTTATTTATTTGACTTGGCTAGTTTTCACATAAAATATTTCTTTTATTTGGCTAATAAACTTATCTTGTTTATGTTACTGTTTTCATATTGTAAGGTCAACATATCGTACTCTTCTAAAAACGTTGCTGATAAAATATGTCTAAGGGCTTTAATATCTTAAGACAACAATGCAATCTTTACTTCGTAAAGACAGAACTGATCCAAGAGATATGAACTTTCTCTATGTGATTGACTTTGGCAAGTATTTACTTTGACATCGTTCACTAAACCCGGTCTTAGATCAAAGCCCGAGCAAAACACTGTGTACACCTTGTATAATAGGCATACTAAATTATAACTTACTTGGTTTTACTCTTGACTCCCCCCCGAGGCAATTCTTGTGCGCTGGGTCTTCACACCCGATGCACGCCCATGCATGGGGGGACATTTGGGGCTGAGGCACACAGTTCTGTGTGTACCTCTTGGCCTAAAGGGCCCGCAAACACTTCCTGGCACCTTCTCTTTCCGCCCATCGTGGGAACCTTCCTCTCTTCCACTTCCTTCCCAGGCCCCTGCAGTCGTCAAGCCGCGGGATTTCAGTATACCGATAGCGGGTTTCCCCGGTGTAGACTGCAGGGTCACCTACTAAAAAAAATATATCTATACTCAATTTCATCGAAATTGGTTTATTAATTCAGCTGTGAATGCGTAACAGACAGGCAGTCAGATTTACTTTCGCCCAATGATATGGAAGAATAAATGAGTACCAGCACTTGTTGAAAAATTTACTCGCTAAGTACTTATAATAAAATTGTAGACTCTATAAATAAAATTCCGCGGGAAAGGAGTGGCTGGCATACTATACGCATAAACTTATAATTCACATAAATATATGGGATAGTCCTTCAAAGAGAGGAATAAGGGATATTATGATATAAATATGGATTGCATTCATTACTCATCATAAAAAAATCACGTTTAATTAATTTAATTAAATACCGGTCATTCGTCATTGTGTTCTGATTTGAGAACAGACGTCCTCAATACAATCCTACTAATATTATAAAGGCGAAAGTTTGTAAGAATGTATGGATGTTTGGATGTTTGGATGTATGGATGTAAGGATGTTTGTTCCTCTTTCACGCAAAAACTACTGAACGGATTTCGATGAAATTTGGCACACGGGTAGATCATGTCCTGGATTAACACATAGGCTACTTTTTATCCCGGGGAAACATAAACCGGGACTTTTATCCCGGAAAAACTTTTTAATGCGGGCGGAGCCGCGGGCAAAAGCTAGTACAAAATAAGACAGATGACGTAGAGTACGAATTGTATCTGGTGTGACGTCACGAGACATATCAGGTGCCCTTTCATTTTTTTTTTATTTTCTTTCTAAAAAATCGTAATGCTTTTTAATATACAATGGTATTCTAATTACGTCTATAGTAAATTAATAAATTGACGTTTAAAGAAAACTTCTACTTGTAGATGCTTCTTACTTATTTACGTGTCCCTTTTTCGATCTATAATTATATTAGTAAAATATTTAGATATTTTATTTACATATTAATGCGTATCGTTTTTCCGGTGATGTTATATCCTACAGTTTAGTTTACGATCATTCCCTACAGTTTCTGGTACCATATCTTAGCATTCAAATACAAATGAAATACCTATACATAAAAATCACTTCTGATATTTTTACGTAACACGCAATATATTAATATTATTGTTTTGTTGTACGTACAGAAGTTTCATACATTTTCAGCTCTGTACACATTCCTTTTCAGAAAAGCTTTGAGTAAACAATGACGTGCGTGAAATGCAGTCCCCTATTGGATTATAGGCTATGGACTAGCAGGATTATGGACGAGTTCAACGCCCGGCCAGCGGGCCTGGGGGTGCGTGCCCACCTATTACCGATCCCTTTATTTCCTGTCAACGCCCTGTACAGCCGATTATGTAAATACTATTTTTATGGATGAATCCAGGAGTTTGATTTTGGGTATAAATGTTTATTTCGTACTAGCCTTTGCCCGCGGCTCCGCCCGCGTTAAAAAGTTTTTCCGGGATTAAAGTCCCGTTTTATGTTTTCCCGGGATAAAAAATAGCCTATGTGTTAATCCAGAACATGATCTACCCGTGTGCCAAATTTCATCGAAATCCATTCAGTAGTTTTTGCGTGAAAGAGGAACAAACATCCATACATCCAAACATCCAAACATCCATACATTCTTACAAACTTTCGCCTTTATAATATTAGTAAGATATTAGAATCACGTTACTTTTTAGTTATGGTAAAATCTGTACCTCAACAGTATTTAATGACTAGTAAGATGCATCTAATCGTTTGTGTGGTTAATAAAAATTAAAATGCTTGTACGTGGTATCAAAAACTATACCACTTGAAAGTCAAAAAAAAATAAGATTCATCTTAAAGTATTTTCATATATTATAATTAGATATGAGCTCATTACAAATAACCATACTTTAACTTAACTTTTCAGAAGATTTAA
Source organism: Lapara coniferarum (assembly GCA_949316025.1). Taxonomy (NCBI): domain Eukaryota; kingdom Metazoa; phylum Arthropoda; class Insecta; order Lepidoptera; family Sphingidae; genus Lapara; species Lapara coniferarum. The sequence continues at coordinate 5,077,933 of OX438924.1, read as the reverse complement.
AAATAATATAATTTGGTACCTATGTCATTTCAAAGGATGTTTTTTTATGTTTTGGTTTTCTATTTTTAGGTATATGAAAACTTTCATAGACTACTATGACACTCAGAATTTTTTAAAGTCTTTACTTTCCACCTAACTTAACATAATAATGTACTTGGGAAAACGCAATAACAAATCAAAAAGCTGGCCCCCGTTTGTTTCCCTCAGTGGATATCTGCGCAACTTGTTTTACATACGAGATGTTTCAGTAAGAGTTTTAATAGGAACTACAAAGTAAGCATGTTTTAATAATACGGTTCTAAGGAAGGTAGTACGTGGTTACTTTTTTTATTTTTTTGTCCCTGACTAAACTCTTTCTAGCCTGACGAGGGTCGGCTTATGAAAGAACACCGGTCTTTTGGGTGAGTGCAGAAGGCGCTCGCAACCCTTTTAGTACGTGGTTAGTGTGTTTGCCTCTCATACATATATAGGTACACTAAACTCACGTGCTTTATCCCCAAAGGGGTATTCAGAAGTACACTTTGCGCACCCACTTTTCGCCAAACACAAATGACACAAAACATAATTGAAATAAATCAAAAGCGGGTAAATAGTTGTTTTAGTATTTAATAAGTGCATTTTGCTTTTAACTCTAGCTTCCAGGCTACTTAACTATAAAGTATTTTTTTCTTTGTGCTTAGGATCTCATTAGTATGCTCATCATTTATCATATGAATACAGATTTTCCTAAACCTAGACTAATATTATAAAGCTGAAAGGTTTGTTTGGTTGGTTGAAACTAATAGGAATCTGCACTACACTTGAGTGCTATATATAGGCTATTTTCTATTCCGGGAAAGTATTTTTATCCTGGAAAAACTTTTTCACTCGGGCGGAGCCGCGAGCATCACCCAGTGTTCAATATTATTTCTTATGGTAGTGACTAAAGGACGAAACCACAAAATACTCTAGCTCCTCTCTGTAATTCATAGATAAAGATGTATTCTTTGTATGAAAACCTCCACAATAATAAAATACGTAAAGCCTTATCGTTTCCCCAGGCTCACATTGTGCCGCAAGCAGCGTTATTTTCCTTATATAAAACAATATTCGAAATCTAGATGAGTGGATCTCCTGAGTCGACCGCCATCAACAGTTTGGCTTGAGCCCGCTTTGTCTTCAGCCGTTTATATTGAAAAGCTTCGGTACGCAAAAACAGTGCAGTCAGTTTGCAAGTGTTGCCAAAAAACAAAAGTTGGTAAAAGTTATAAAGCAAGTGTTAACTAATTTCCAAAGATTTATTCTGAATAATATTTTTATTTGTCGATTAATTAACTAGTAGATAATATAAAAAGTAACTAATTAATTAATCGGAAGCGATAAAGAATTAAATGCATTATAAATCATGTTGCTGACATAGTATAACGTATTAACTTCTTGTATATCACATGAGATAGTTATATCCAAAAACAGTACTTTATAAAAAGGATCCTAGAGTGATCCCCACTTGTACCACCCCTGACCAATTGGCCTTTATCTCCTGATGGAGTGTTACGTAGCTAAGGCACCGGTACTTTTGTTCCCTCTGACTTATTGCATCAAGAAATACTTCCTAGCGTCGAAGGATCCCGTCTGTTTTGTGATGGTACGTCGAGGAAAATACGCTTTTATTAATCTCTAGGCGAAAGTTTTATAATCTGGAACCATAAAGATTTCATTGTTCTCTATCTGCAGAACGCTTCTTTTGTTAAGAATACCACCTTCATTTGATATACGCAAAACGGCTTTACAATTCAAAATTTCCAAAAATGTTGCAACATCTTGAATCGTCGGTTTCCATATAATTAAACCAAATTATAAATAAACCACAATAGAACCTAATTACGCATTAGTATGAATTGATTAAACATTAATTGCGTAAACCCACTTGTTTTAAGTATATACCTACTATTAATGAGATGAAAAAGTTTCGTGCTGGCGTGCCTACAGATTGCAGAGTGCAGATTATATAATAGTAAATGTTGGTAGTGGTGGCAATTAAGCTTTTACATTAGAACCTCTCCGAGGAATATCTGCTCGAGGCCTGATATTTTTCAGGTCCCATACTGCTTATTAATCAGGGTCACCTCAGTATTAACCTAGTAGGTTAAAGGTCACTTCACTTCAACGATTATATCCTCTGCGCTGAATTCTCAAAACGACTTATAAAGCAGTTTTAAATATTCAACTTTCACTAACGAGCTACTTCAACTTTAGTCCAAGTCTACGTTTTCAGAAATTTATGCAAACTTGAAGCAATTAATCTTACTCATTTAATGTTTATGTTGTGAAAACAAAAAAATATTAATTTCACTTAATTAATTAAGCGATTTAACACGTCTACGAGACTATCCCGCCCTCACACCCACCACTGCAACTCCTGTAAGCCAGGATCAGCAGTGGCACGCATTTTATGACACCGAGCGGTGAAGCTCGGCGAGTCTCAGGGAACACTAATTAGTCTTAACCCGCAACGAAGTTAATCAAACAGAAGAATAGGGAGGAGTTAGAAATATATTTTCCACTTCCCTCCATAGCAAAGCGGGAGACAAAATAATGAACTAAAAAGGTAATTTAACCTTAATTATTTAGAGTTTCACAACTGGAAAAGCCAGATGTAAAGCACCACGGATAAAATTAAAGGGGTCCTACTTGAGCTGTTAAACTTGATTCCAATAGTAGGTATGGCAAAAACGCCGGAAAGCACGGAAATTCTGCCTAGTGTCCACAAGGTCCATGTAGTATACAACTCCAGATGTTATTTGTATACTATCAAACATAATGTTACGCTCATTTTGCCAAAGGCTACACTCCCAAAGTATGTGATGCGCAGATTGTATTGATTTAACACGTCTGTAAAACTTAGCTAGACTTATACATGCATTTTACTTATCTATCATTACATATCGCCTCTGCGTTTGAAATAAAATATTTAGAAAAACCCAACAAAAAGCATCTTGGGCACGGATAAACTAGGGTTCCTTGGACACGTCAACGCATAATACATTCACTCTTTGAAGAAACAAAATATCATTACAAAAGTTTTTAATTCAAAATAAATTCGTAAAGATCGGTCTCTGGTCAAAATTTTAGGTCAATTTTAATAAATTAATAAGTTAAACTAGCGGTAGGAATCGAAGAGGTACTAAAAAGATACATACACGACGCAACATAATGTCAGTAGCTGACGGAGTAGCAAGACTTAAACCATACCTAGGAACAATGAGCTGTACAATCCTCAATTGCTTAGATCAAGCTATTATCCCTCCGTTACTCGTGTTTTTTCCTACGGTATTGTAGGAAAAAAACACAAACTACTAACGGATTACTCTAGTAATCCTATGAAATCTAAATCTTTATTCCGAAAAAAGTACATAGAACTAGTGCACTTACAGTTCGATTACAGCCCTTGATGTAAGTGACGTAATGTAGTTGGGGCGGCAGGGGCGGTCCGCCTCGGGCGGTAGCGTTAGGGGGCGGCAAAATGACAAATATAAAAGCTTTTAAAAAATTGAAAAAATTGCGATATTATACCATATGTCGTGACATAGAAAGGTTCTTTTTGTTCTCGAAGGCTATGGGCGGCTAATATTGGGTCCGCCCGTGTGACAAAACCCACGCTACGCCGCGGAGCCTGTATGATTATCGCCGTATCGTTTGCAATTTCCAACCCCTGAAAGTCGCATACAAATAGCTCCTGACATCTTGGTATAATATCGATCTCGCCGGTTCTATTTCTTCAGTATGTCATTGGACCAATGAGGCGATGATACTTCTAATTGAATAGTTCTGTCACGGGCCATGGCAAAAATTTTTTTCGTACCTCTAATGAATTTTACTGATAAGCCACTTGCCTCCCAAAGAAAATTAAATAAAACACAATGCTATCGCCGTTAATTAATATGTCAAATTGTTACAGAACCCTCAAAAGTGGACAAAATCAGGCATGCGAAGTCAGTAAACAAGGCCCGTATGTGTGGTCACGCACGAGCTGCACCTGTGCTCGCCCACATCTGCATACACTATACAACACGAGATAAATCCTTGAATATTCACTACACTGCAGCATACGTGTCCGGACACGACCTGAGAAAAAGTGCAGCATTTCTTGTTTAACACACACACACACGCACGCACGCACATACACTCACACACACGCCTATCGCCATATCGGGCACAATTCCAGACTCCGGGCTGATACTGAATTGAAAAACTCAATATCAATTTGCCCGACCCGGGGATCGTACGCTGTTTACTTCTGTTGAACATCTAATCCAGAAAATTTACAAACTTTATCGTCATTTATTTTAATTCGTTGATAGGTGTAACTGCACATGTGACCTACAATACGCAAAATATACTCAGTGCCGTATTATTCAAAACCTTGGATATTTAGGACTCCCTGGGTATACACAAATTGCTATTTATCGTCCAGTGTTGTTGACGTACGTAACAACAAACATACAAATTATGTTACACACATACGTGAAGTTTCCATAGGGAACATTACCTAATATTTCCATTCCTACCTAGGTAGGTACTCTAACTTATATAGAAGCTAACTTTTGCCCGCGGCTCCGCCCGCTTTAAAAAGTTTTTCCGAGATAAAAGTCCCTCTTTAAATTTTTCCCGGGATAAAAACTTTGCCGATGTGTTAATCCAGAATATGATCTACTCGAGTGCCAAATTTCATCGAAATACGTTCATCAGTTTTTGCGTGAAAGAGTAACAAAAATTCATACTTACAAACATTCGCGTTCATAATATTAGTAGGAATTTGTCAGTCGCCATTTCCTTAGAGAAGCTTGTTGTATTTACATAGTTGACTCCTCAAGCCCCGCGACGGACACCGGTGTCCATATATATAGGGTTTTCCCATACATCTATATATATATATATATGTAAGCGGGGCTTGAAGGGTTAACGAAAACTACCGGGAGACGAGTGTGTCACAATAAGCATCCCTTAGGTTTTGTTTAAACCAAAGTAAATAAATATATTTACATGTAATATTTTGTTCACGCAACTTTCATAAGAATTTTCAAATTAAAAAGATCCGTTTAGCTATGGGCGTGTTTTGCATTTTTATGCTAAGAAACTCAATTATATGAAAATACACCTTCGTGAAAAACCAAATACAACTTTTTAATTAACTTTGTGAAACTGAAATAACTGAAATGGAAAAAGAATATTAGAATTGCGCCGCGAAACTCTGTGCAATCTGATAGAAAGAAACTAGGCCATGAACACAAACGTTAGAAGAGGTCGCAACTTAACAAAGTTTTACCATTATGACTCGTTAAAAATATTGCTTAGCGTTGCGCGGTTGCGGAGGCTGGAGAGCCTTCCCAACACTGCCGCTCTTTGTAAAATTAGCAGCGAAATCTTAAAACTCTGCGCAATTTTTTACTCAAGCAGAAACAGTATAAAAATTCCTTATTAATGGCAAGTTGTAAGACGTAATTGCGCGGTGTTGTCATAAAACACTCGTGAGTAAGCCCGGCTGAAAGCTATTATGGCTTGTTTATTGTAATGTTTATACGAAAATGTTTTATGTATTTAGTCAATAGAACTGAATATCTATAACCGTTTACACTAAAATGAATTCGAGACTAATAAAATATCTCACCTAAAAAATCAATACCTATACTAACTTACACATTTTATCTAGTTCGAAATATTTGGCTTGAATGTAGTTTTTAGTTTTTTTTACCTATTCATTAAGTATATTTGAATAAATTTTAAAATACTGTCTATCTGTATCTTGATATAAGTACATACATTACAAAAAACCTAATTTTATATGAATTTATTGAATACTCTAACTCTGATCTGAATTTGTTGACTCTGAATCGATCATGGAACATTGAAAGGCTATGAAACATGTGTAAAATTGTTTTATTATTCTAAGTGTAAAATGTTCAAAATCCAAATGATGACATGTCACTAGTAATTATAGCAGTAAGTACTGGATCAAAGCACAGCTGCTAAAACGCTTAACACAAGTTCGACGCGACATCAAAGGGCGCTGTAATCACATTTCAAACTGAATTTTGCCTTTCAGGGCGCTTTCAACGTTTTCGCTTACCAGAATGGAGTGCTGGCGCTGTAAATGTTTTTCGTTGCCGCGTTGTGCATTACTAAAGAACATCACACAATGGAACATCATGACGTTAACCTTAAACGATATGTGTATGAAGCAGCTTTACACGGAAAGTCACAAAAAAGGTTTCTAAAGATGCCCTTGCCGATGAAAAATCGCTCATTATAAACTAAAGACATTAAGCACACAATTAAAATGATTAGCAAGGTCTTACAATCACAACTGCATTGCATAAAATGAAAGTAAAATGGAAGTTTTTCGCTATGCTATGCAACTATCATTGCATAGCATAGCGAAAAACTTCCATTTTTGCGTGAAATTAAGTAACATCTAAGTAGCTGTTGGAAAGTTAAGACTTAAGGCAACTTTAAAAAAAAATCAAAAGTGTCTGCGCGCAAAGACTACCTACTTGTGCAAGAACTTGCAGGTATTGCATGTTTTAGACAGGGCTAACATTTTGTTTTTGAGTTTTTTTTTATGAGGTCCCTCACCGCACCTTTTTTTTTATGGCATCGAATGACGAGACGAGCATGCCGTTCACCTGATGGTAAACGATACGACCACCCATAAACAGTAGAAACACTATCCAGCACCTTGAGTTACAAAGTACTATATGGCATTCCACTGCGCTCGTCATCCTGAGACGTAAGATGTTAAGTCTCATTATATCGTGTAGTTACACTGGCTACAATGCCCTTCAAACCGAAACACAACAGTGCATGCACACTGCTGCTTGGCGATAGAAATAAACATTGCGGTGGTACCCACCCAGACGGACTCTTACATATGAGAGTCCTACCACCAGTTAAACTACCTGCTGGTAGGTGGAGTACGGTTCAGATAGGGTTTCACCAGATGAGAGACGACTACCCCTGCCCAATCGACACAATTATGCCGACCTGCTTGAAACCTGACAAACATAGGCTTTTTTTATGGCATTGAATGACGAGACGAGCATGCCGTTCACCTGATGATAAGCGATACGACCGCAAACAGTAGCAACACCATGCACCTTGAGTTACAAAGAACTGTGTGACGTTCCACTGCGCTCGTCATCCTGACACATAAGGTGTTAAGTATCATTATGTCCAGTAGTTACATTGGCTACAATGTCCTTTAAACCGAAACACAACAGTGCATGCACACTGCTTTTTTTTTTTTTTTTAAAATGGCCATCTTCGGCTCATTAGGGACGGCTGCGGGCTTCCTCCGACTCACGTCTAAGTTGTCGTCCGCAACCGCCCCTGCGCGTACCGCGTTTTGCGGTCCTTTTCCTGTTGCGGGGGCTCAGAAGCCCCCGAAACACCGTGCCGTGTCCACCTTTTGGTGTCCGAGGCAGCGTGAGACACGCTGCCTCGGACATGTCCATCACGGGGGCCACAGAAGTTGGCTAGACTAATGGGTGGGCGGCACGTCCCGCCCACCCGTGACCCCCGGAGGCCCCTATTAGTCGCCTTTTACGACAGGCAGGGGATACCGTGGTGGAATTCTCCAAACGCCCCCAATCCACAGGGCGGGAGACGTCGGTCAGTCGTCCACCCGACGCCTCCTACGTCTCGTCTGGCGGCGGGAGGGATCACCACTGCGCTGGCGATCCCTCTCGGCACTCTCCTTCCGCGAGAGGACCGCCTCGCAGAAGTGGGCCACCGCCTGCCAGGCCTCCCGACCGCCGACCATGGAAGCGACCACGGCCGGCAGCGAGAGGTCTTCTCCGACGACTGTTCTGAGAGCGCTGCGCTCCTCATCCCAGGCTGGACAACACTCCAACGTATGTTGGGCCGTGTCCATTGGGCAGTTGTCACAATAGTGACACACGGCCGACTCCTCTACACCTACCACCCGAAACAGGAACTCACCGAAGCAGCCATGCCCGGTGAGCACCTGCGTCAGGCGGTATGTTGCCGCTCCGTGGCGCCTGTCCAGCCATTCGGCAAAGACAGGACGCACTGCCTCTACGACTCGGTGCCCCCACGACGGGGCCTCCAGCCTGAGACGCCACTCCTCCACGGCGGCTCGCCGTAAGGCGGCCCTCTTGGCCTCCACCTCCTTCAGGGCCGGACGCTCCCCGCGACTGAACGCCTCCTCCCGCCAATGGAATACATCGGCAAGGGATTTGGCGTCCAGGTCCCAGGGCAGAAATCCGGCCAATAGGCAAGCCGCCTCGAAAGAGACCGTGCGGTACGCCCTGACCGCCCGCTGCGCTAAAGCTCTCTGCGGGGCGCGCAGAAGGGCGACGCAGGGGCGGCCCAGGGAGTCAGCCCAAACGGGGCTGCCATAAAGGGCTATGGACCGCACGACTCCGTGATACAGCCTCCGGCAAGGGAAGCCAGGACCTTCCAGGTTGGGCAGCAGGCGGGAAAGAGCGCCCGCTGCCCGGGACAATTTCGTCCTCAACTCCTTAAAGTGGGTGCGGAATCGCCATCGGCTATCCAGGACTAAACCTAGATACCTCATGCTAGAGCCGATGGGGATCCGCACCCCCCCAACGACGATGCCGGCACCGGCATGCACACTGCTGCTTTGTGGTAAAAATAGACTTGCGGTGGTACCCACCCACACGGACTCTTATATATGAGAGACCTACCACCAGTAAAAGATTGATCCCGGAACGCGACACACCTGGCTCAGTGTGGCAGATTATACATGTGTACAGTGCTCGCTATCCGCTTGGATACGTAAATGTTATATACAAAATATTAAAATAGTACGTGTATTTTTAACTATTCAATATTGTTGAAACGTCGAAATACGTTTTTGCACTATTTCATGATTACACACAGTACACGCTCTTTAATCCCAAAGGGGTAAGCATTAGGCAAAGGCGCATCTAGTGCACCCACTTTTCGCCGCATGAATTCTAGCCCATGATGAGATAGGCTCGTTCTAATACATAGGACTTGATATATAATATATTAGATACGTAGGCGTCGCGATGTGAGGACTGAGGCACAGTTGGAAACTTGTTACTTGAAGCACCTTCAAGTCCCAACTTCACGAATAATAATCTAAATAACGCTCGAAACTAAAGTACCTACTACACTAAATTGAAATTCAAATACCGTACTGTGACACGCCATCAAAAATAACGTCATGTAAACTTTAATTTACAACAGAAAATAATTTTAACGCTCATTAGCGTAGGTACCTACGTGGATTTTCCCCTGAGTCACTGAAGGTACACGTATGAGAACTATAACGTCTTAAAAATATTTATTACCATTCTTAAAATAAACACATATAAAATGAAAATACTGCCTGCTTCGGTGGCGTAGTTTTATTCCAGTACGACTGCAAAGCGGAGGTCTCGGGTTCGATCCCCGGGTCGGGCAAAGTGATATTGAGTTTTTCTATTCAGTATCAGCTCGGAGTCTGGAATTTGTGCCTGATATGGCGATAGAGTCGCCCCCTATCACATCATGGGACGGAATAACGGCGAAAAGTGGGTGAACTAGTTGCGACTCTGCCTACCCCTTCGGAGATAACAGGCGTGAGTTTATATGCATATGTATGTAAAATGAAAATAATTTTATAACAAATTTTAAGTTCTGTCGTCATAAATAACACGCATAGGTACCTATATAGAATCCTCAAAGCCCTAAGGTCGTTTTTTTATGAGGCAACTAGGTAATATTAATTCATGATCAATAACATTCTCATAGCATATTGTATGTTGTCTATAACATACCTGCTGGGTAGCATCGTCTAAAATATTGTAATAGGTATTAATAGTACCTTTTACCTACACAACGCGTAACAAAATTACAATAAGATGGAATAGAATACTTATGTACTCGAAAAATAAATATTGAGTAAGACCTTGCGAGTATCTTCTCGACTTTGATGTGTTGGGTCCGCATTGGCTTCAGACGAACCAATATTATATATTCAATATTCCAATAAATATACGAACGAATTTATTGCTTGGTCGGCAATAAAAAAGTCTTTGAAGGGATGTGTCGGATAAATTTTTAGATGCATGGGATATAGGTATTATATAAGTAACCGCATTATGATACAACCGATAACGTAATATTTTACTGGGTAACGTCCTTTTAAGAACTAATAAAAAAATAAAAGGTACTTGTAAACAATATTTCTGTACTAGGTGACTGCATTAGATACAAGAAAAGTTACCGCTCGCCTTTACCTTATTTTATTTACCTAAATTATTTAGGCATATTAGATATCTATATAGTGAGAATTTCAACGACGATACGAAACTGTTTTTCTTATTGGCGACGAAAACAAAACGAAAATAGTTGTTTACCTCAAGATGCCCACGAATCACGAATGAGCTGACGTCGCGGCCGCTTGCTCAGTTTCTCAGCTTTCCACACAATCGGCGCCGACAGGATCGAAAGCGGAAATTCAGTGAATTGACTTGACATTATTCTTTCGCTAAGTTTCATCGGCTAAAAATTCGCCCGTTTCATTTCCAGGGAAGAGGTATAATGTAGTATGTATGGGATTCACAGTTTTTAACATTTGTCTTTGTTTTATGTGCTATTGCTTCCGTCTCTACAATCCTTGGCTCTCCTATATATAATGTTATTTGTTATGCGAATATAATTTCATGTACAAGAATTTACTAAAAAAAAACTCATTTCAATGAAATTGCTTTGAAACGTCAGCTTGAAATAAATTCCCCTTTGAACTTAATGAACGTAATTGTGAAGAAATCCTCGAAGCGAGTTCCATTCATTGCACCCTGCGTTGCGGACTGCGGTGGCATAATCGGCCGACGACTGACACAAATAAGTGTTACCGAAAATTTCAGGAGTTTAAAAATAAAATAGACCTCTACCACAAACGGTCGTCAACTAAAACGATTTATTGGGAATGGCTTGGTACCATCATTAGAAAATTATCGGTAAATTATAAATTAACTTTTATTGAAAGCCAGATTTCTGAATGCAGGATTTCTAATTTACTGGTGGTATGCAAGGGCGGATCCAGCTTTGGCGCCAGGGGGGGGTCACATAGTCGTGGTCAAGTCACAAGAAGTTATAATTTAATTTTGAAAAGTAAAAAGTAGGTATTCTATTAATAAATGTAATTACTACTACAAGAAGTTATAATAAATGTAATACTGTAGGTACTTAAAAATACCTACCTATATTTAAATAACAATTTTTTTTTTAAGTCTTCTCCCGAAACGCGTTACCTAATGTTTCCGTATTATTATAATGCTCCAAAGAGCATTATAATACTACGGAAATAATGTTCTTTGTTTTAATGCGTTCGTTCTTTTAAACGTTCCATTAGAGGTTAGTTCTAGTTAGACATTACGCGTTAGTCGAAAAAAAGCGCGCACAAGTGTCACACGAAATTTGACATCTATACTAATATTATAAAGCTGAAGAGTTTGTTTGTTTGTTTGAATGCGCTAGTCTCAGGAACTACTGGTTCGAATTGAAAAATTCTTTTTGTGTTGAATAGACCATTTATCGAGAAAGGCTTTAGACTATATAACATTACGATGCAACTATTAGGAGCGAAGAAATAATGGAAAATGTGAAAAAAGCGGGGAAAATAATTCATCCTTGAGGGCTTCCATTGCGTGCGCTGCGAAAACGGTTCAAGATACCAAAAATATGTGTATGAAAGAATTATTCCTCTTGAAATTATCTAAAAAAAAGTCCGCGACAGTATGTGTCTATCTTTTAAGATTAACTCACTAGAACCGTTTTTATGGTAATCAAATTAATGCATTATTTGTTAAGAGTTGTATCAACGTAATAATATTAATCTTTATCCAATGAATATATATACGGTACATACACCAAAATATATATATTTTTTTCAATTTTTGTCTGGCTGTTCCGGCTAATCTCTGAAATGGCTGGACCGATTTTTATTGGGAGGTAGCTGATGTAATAAGGAGTAACTTAGGCTACGTTTTATTCCGGAAAAGTATAAAGCGGGACTTTTCCCCGGAAAAACTCTTTAACGCGGGCGGAGCCGCAGGCAACAGCTATACGTAATATGAATGGTAGCGGCCGTGGCGGTGGCGCGACAAAATTCTTTTCGATGCGTTCGTTCCCGAATAATACGTTTGCCATCAAAGTATTATATTAAACTAGCTTTTGGTCGCAGCACCGCCCGCGTGAAAAAGATTTTCCGGTATAAAAGTCCCGCTTTATATTTTCAGGGAATAAAAAATAGCCTATGTATTAATCCAGAGCATGATCTACCCACGTGCCAAATTTTATTGAAATGCGTTCAGTAATTTAGGAGATGTGCAGTAAGATAAACAGAAAAACACACAGACAAACAGAAAAGAATTACAATAATCACTGATTTGTGTTCCATTACTCTTCTGTAGTCAGTGCCTTTCTTTTTTATCACATTTCTTTAAATGTACGGACATACTGATTCTATTGCTTTATTAAATACACTTAGTATAGTACTACTAGCTTTTGCCCACGGCTTCACCCGCGTTAATAATTTTTTCCGGGCTAAAAGTACATACATAAAAACCTTCCCGTTGAATCACTCTATCCAACACATTTATTTGGATAAATATTAATATTATTACGTTGATACAACTCTTAACAAATAATGCATTAATTTCGACCAAATTTGATTACCATAAAAACGGTTCTAGTGAGTTAATCTTAAAAGATAGACACATACTCTCGCGGACATTTTTTTAGATCATTTCAAGAGGAATAATTCTTTCATACATATATTTTTGGTATCTTGAACCGTTTTCGCAGCGCACGCAATGAAAGCCCTCAAGAATGAGTAATTTTCCCCGCTTTTTTCACATTTTCCATTATTTCTTCGCTCCTAATAGTAGCATCGTGATGTTATATAGCCTATAGCCTTCCTCGATAAATGGTCTATTCAACACAAAAAGAATTTTACAATTCGAACCAGTAGTTCCTGAGATTAGCGCGTTCAAACAAACAAACAAACAAACAAACTCTTCAGCTTTATAATAGTAGTATAGATACAATCTTAGCTGGCTGGTATGACAATTCAAATGTTTCGCGACGCGAAAGCTTTGTGAGAACGTCTAACCAAAAATTCTAAAGTCGGCTACATAATTGCAAATATTTATCATGTTTTCTATACATTATAAGAAATAGTATCATACTTATTTAACATATTTGATTTAAAATTGTATAAATATACTGAAATAAAGAATAATATCTTGACTCTTATATCAACGCTTTTACAGTGTTGTATTTTTCAGTTTATGAGCGTAATGTTCCGAAAGTTTTAAATCGCTTGGTAACGAAACGTAAACGATTACTTTAAAAAATCTAAACTTTGGATGCAAATAAAACACAGATTTAAAAATTATGTTGTAAGTATTTTTTACAAACATATTTGAACAATAAGTTAGATATTTAAATTTAGATATAGAAGACTGAAAATGAAGATCTCCAAAGTAAATAATTTACCGTACCACTAAATTTGTGATTTAAGTTTCAGTACACACATTATTTCTTTGTAATGTCCAATAACCAATTTAAATGTTATGAAAGGATAACCGTGAAATTCTATGGATAAATCAAAATGAACGACTAACAAAAGCTATTATAATAAAAAAACCTCTTGATTGTAATGTGTAAGATTTGATAATAATCTAACTCTGTTTACATACAATAACAAAATTCTTGAATATAAAATCAATCGCATTAAAAAATCGAGTATTTGTTGCAACCGATTTTTTGTTCTCTTCCCTACACACTATCCGACCTATAAGGAGTATTGATATCTTACTGATACTTCGAAGCAAATCAATGCCAAAATAACTTTCTACGCCTTTTTTAGTCTAATCAACAAGTTCAAAAACGTGAAAAATAGAGATAAAGGGCCTAAAAATATGAGCGATGGCTCATTCGATTTGTAATCACCTCTAGAAAAATGTTTTTGAAGGATTTTGGTGCAGGTTAAAAATTGCAATTGTTATTAACAAAATACGATGAAAAAAATAAGATATTTCGTTTTTTGTTAATAACTCGAAAAATATTAACATTTAAGCAATTTTGAAAAAAGCTCGTTAAAGAAGAGGAAATTTCCAATAAAAAAGTCCTAGCTCCTGGAATTCTATCTCCATTATATATAATTTTAATTAGACGTTGAAAATAGGGCTCCGCGTGGCAGTTACGGCATGCGCGCACTGCCGCTAAAGAGAGTTCAGCAATAAAAATTATTTATTTATAACATAAAATGTGATTTTAAAAATTTGAAAAGATTGTAGTATCTTCTTAACACTTGAAAGAATCGAGCCCTGAAGAAAAAAAAAATTTACTCACCATTTTTAAAAAAGCCATTCAATTGTTAACTAACCAATTTTTTCCCAATCTCCATTGGCATAAACAATGTGATGAAAGGTATAAATAATTGGCCTATAAATATTAAACTTCCTGGAGCCCTTTTGATGTATGTACATTACAAGATCCTGCGGTAAATTTTCATTAAAGTTTATTAATTTGTTAGTTATGATTTTTTATAACTACTTAATTTTATAAATTTTGTAATTTTTCAATAGTTATAAAAAATCATAATTAATAAATTAATAAACTTTAATGAAAATTTACCGCAGGATCTTATAAAGTACATATATCAAAAGGGCTCCACGAAGTTTAATATTTATAGGCCAATTATTTATATCTTTCATCACATTGTTTATGCCAATGGAGATTGGGAAAAAATTGGTTAGTTAACAATAGAATAACTTTTAGAAAAATGGTGATTAAACTTTTTTTCTTCAAGGTGCGATTCTTTCAAGTGTTAAGAAGATACTACAATTTTTTCAGATTTTTAAAATCACATTTTATGTTATAAATAAATTATTTTTATTGCTGAACTCTCTTTAGCGGCAGCGCGCGCATGCCGTAACTACCACGCGGAGCCCTATTTTCAACGTCTTATTAAAATTATAAATAATGGAGATAGAATTCCAGGAGTTAGGACTTTTTTATTGGAAAATATCCTTCTCTTTAACGAGCTTTTTTCAAAATTGCTTAAATGTCAATATTTTTCGAGTTATTAACAAAAAACGAAATATCATTTTTTTTTTCATCTTATTTTGTTAATAACAATTGCAATTTTTAACCTGCACCAAAATCCTTCAAAAACATTTTTCTAGAGGTGATTACGAATCGAATGAGCCATCCATATTTTTAGGCCCTTTATCTCTATTTTTCACGTTTTTTAATTTATTGATTAGACTATTTAACTCCATTAGGTAAGGAATTTCAATAAAATACGAAACATGTCTTCCATCAATTGTGTTAAAAAAGTTTACGCTAAATTTGAATTAGATTGGACCAAGGAATCGCGTTGCCCCATACAAACTTTGCCCCCCTTTTTCATCTCCTTAGGGGTAGAATTTCGGAAAATCCTTTCTTATCGGAAGCTTACGTCATACAAGGAACACACCTTCCAAGTTTCAGGTCTCTACGATCAGCGGTTTAGGCTGTGCGTTGATCCGTCAGTCAGTCAGGACTAAAAGCCTTTTATATGAATAGATTAATTACATATTTAAAGTACTTAAATAAAATCTATATTGTGACAAAAAATATATAAAAACATTATGTTTAATAATTTTAATTAGTGGTCCACCTAGGTTCTGGACTCCGTCCAGGGGGGGGTCATGACCCCCATGACCCCCCCCCTGGATCCGCCCTTGGTGGTATGTCTGTACGTCACCAAGCAGCATTGTGCTAGCACTGTTGTGTTTCGGTTTGAAGGATATCGTAGCCAGTGTAACTACTGGACATGAGACTTAACATCTTAATTCTTATGTCTCAGAATGACGAAAGCAGTGGAATGCCATAAAGTATTTTGTAACTCAAGGTGCTGAATGGTGTTGCTACTGTTTATGGGTGGTCGTATCGCTTACAAACAGGCGAACGGCATGCTCGTCTCATCATTCAATGCAAACAACGCAGCTTCTTGGTTATTAAAATTCATTTATTAAATTAGTTCGCTGCTTCGTCTATTTGCTTGAATCCATGCACGGAGGAAAGTGTAAACGTAGAGATGAAACTTGCGGTTAAACTATAAGCTGCGTTCTATCATTTGCATTTATAGGGATTTCGGTGTCTAATTTCAGGAAGTTAGGGTGCTTCACCACTGGGAGCGTTGTTTCATCAATATAATGCGTTGTTAAACTACAGAGAGTGTACAGAGCTAGCGATAGCTGTCCGGACATCCTTGGGTGTAGCCGAGTTTAATTTACTTTCGATGAACCAGCCAGCGTAATTAGAAATGGAACGCATTAACATTTTTATAGTTTTTAATAATATAATTGTACTGTCAGCCAGTTATTTTGAAATTAATACAGTAGGCATGAAATGTATTATTAGATCTTTACCTATGAAATTGCCGTTTAGTATACAGAAAGTCTATCAGAAATGAGGAGGTCCGTAGAAGAACGAAAATCACTGACAGCCCAGCGGATTAGCAAGCTGAAGTGGCAGTGGGCAGGGCACATAGTTCGAAGAACTGACGGCAGATGGGGCAAAAAAGTTCTCGAGTGGAGAACACGTACTGGCAAGCGCAGCGTCAGCCGTCCACCTGCAAAGTGGATAGATGACTTGATAAAGGTCGCAGGAACGCGCTGGATGCGCGCTTTTAACAGGTCCGTCTGGAAGTCCTTGGGGAAGGCCTATGTTCAGCAGTGGACGTCATGTGGCTGATGATGATAATGATACAGAAAGTTAGTCACTCTTTAAAAGCTTATATTTAACTCGCAATGTATGTATGTATGTCTGTATGTACCTATGTAAGTATGTATGTAGCTATGTCTGTTCGGGTGGAATCTTGCAAGTCAATTTTGAAGTAGTTACCCTCAACCGATTGTATTGAAATTTTGCATGCACGTTCACTGTGGGTGACAATGCATTGTTAGCTAAGTGACGTCATTCTGAATCCTATAAGGACGGACGAAGATGATGGACAAGTTATTTTTTGTGCAGGTCCACAATATGTGTAGATAATACATAATATAACTTGATCTTGACACAAGTAAATCTCGCGACAACTTAAACCAAGTTTGATTAAATGTAAAGTTCATTTTTTTCTTTTTAGAGCATTTAAATCATTTATAAATAATTTTTATTTCCATCAATCAAAATATTATGTACCTATGCTATTTCCATCAATCAAAATATGTACTTATGCTATCAATGCATCTCTGCCAGCGCAGTGGTAATTTTGCAGCGCTTTCATGTGTACAGGAGCCTACAAACTCATTTTGTAGGTACTGTCTCTCACGTTTCAGTGAGTACACCTCGTGAGCCTATAATATTGAGGCCTAAAACAGCTGGCTAAATATCTAAATATAACACCTCTGCCTATCCCTGGAAATGCACGTGATGTCATAGAATGCTTTGTTCTTTTGAAAGCGTACTGAGAGGTCACATCTCACCGATTTTACTCACGGCGTACAATCGAATAAGCAGTAAGTAACGGCTAAGTGCAATTTACGCGGGTCAGGCGATCCCGCGGGATCATCACGTGCCGACCCCGTTACCGAGCTATGCAATCGATAACGAATCTTTATTATCTACCGCCTTCGTGTAGAATATTAATGTACCGACGTAGTAAACCTAACTAAAGATAATAAAACCATGGTAAAACTATTTAAAAGTACTCACTCGGCCGTGTCCTTGAAATAATTACCTACAGCCGCGCGGTACGTAAACACGACGTAGGGCTGCCCGTCTACACTACTTTTATTAAATCTAAGATTTTTGAGTTTCTCTCTAGTTTTGAGAGAGTACATACATACACACTCATGCCTTTTATCCCCGAAGGGCAAGGCAGAGGTGCAAGTAGTGCACCCACTTTTCGCCGTGCGTATTCGGATCGATGATGTGATAGGGGGCGAGCCTATCGCCATTTCGGGCACAAATTCCAGACTCCGGGCTGATTCTGAATAGAAAAACCCAATACCACTGTGCCCGACCTGGAGATCGAACCCAAGACCTCAGCATAGCAGTCGTACCATAATACCACTACGCCGAGGCAGGCAGTTTTGAAATTGTAAGATATTATTTAAAAAATGAATTTCTTTGAATTAATTTTATAGAATCAAATTTTCTTACGGTCAAATTTTATAAATGTATCTCGCATTTGTGGTAGTGTGAAATAAAACAACAATAATTTCGCATTATATTCGTATTAACATGAAAAACGTAACTTTGTCATAAATAATATATTCCATTTTTAGAAATAGTCAAATTGTGAAGCCGTAATAATTACATGACTCCCATATAATACAAGGCATTTTAATTTACAAAATGATTATAAATAATTAATGAAAACGTGCAACACGAAATAAGTGCTACTAAATTTCCATTCGAGTAACAATGCCCGCGAAAACTCGAGACAAATATGACCTACATTTCTAGACTATCAGTCATTTGGTCGTAGTTAACACGTTCACTATCACACCGTTTGAGTAACTACTATACGATTTTACGTCAAATCAGCGAGCACAGTATGAAAAAATCTATGGTGACATACAGCATTTGCATGATCATAAAAAATATTTGATAATCGTCGGTAATACAATGAATACCCACAGTAAAATCACTAAACGCCATGATTGTATCGTCTAAAACACTTAAAACATTTTCTAAATATAGAAAAAGGCATGTCTCACTCGATTCATAGCGAACGTGTTAAAATACGGTGCAATATTAAAATATCTAAAGTTAAGCGCAAATAATCTAGCGCGACATCGTTTCATTGCAAATGGAAATGTTACAATACTTGGAAAGTACGGCCCTGTATATAGCCTGTTCCAGATGCAAACAAGTTTTGTAATCCATTATGTTTATCATGTTAAGGCGTACTTCAAAGAGCGATTTTCACGCGGCATAAACAGCAGTGGGCTGCGAGGAATTTCAAAGTAAGAATATGCTTTCTGCTTATAATTTCGATGATAAAACGTAATTATCTGTCGTGCTAAGCGCTAAAGCGGTATGTCAAATAACGCTAGTTTCGACAAAATTGAAGTTTTGTGAATATAGTTTTCTTTTCACTCTTTGTGATTTGAAATAAAACTGAGATAGGTAAAATTTTCTTAAAGTTTTTTACATGCTTTAAAGAGTTACCGTTATTTGGCTTACTAGCTATATTGTTCATTGAATGTGCATTTTTTAAGCTATCTGATGCCAGAAATATCAAGTTTACTATATTTTATTGAGATACGGCTTTTGAGTTTAGCACGGCGGTATTAGCCAGGAATTTACGCTTATCGTATATTATTCGTATCGAGTAAGTTAACATTTAGGTACTTTTTTTGACAATACTATAAGTACGTCAAAAAAACAGTTTCGTACTGTCAATTCCCATACATTTTAAGTTTACCGTTACAATGGTTACACGTTTACTATTCGATGTTTATACGCGCGCAATACTCATACTACCGTATTTTAATTCCAAATACGCTCAATGAGGCGCTGTTAAAAGTTCCAAACAAAAATCTACTTAAACGAAACCACTACGTTTACTATACGATAGTGCGTAAGTTCTTGGGGTACTGATACACTGAACGTTCTTAAAAATATAATATATATTATTAGCATGTTGATTTTAAGGCAAGTATTTACTAGCCGCCGCAAATCGCTAGCTGAAGAATTCATTGTCATGGAATTGGCAAATTACGAGCGATATCAACGCGGGGCTTTTTCTCTTGGAAGTACACCTTTACAGTTGAAGTAAAGGTTGATTGAACATGATGCAACGTTTAAAGCCATAAAACATTTGATTTAGCGCCCATTCTAATACTACATATTGCAAGCGAATTAAGTCATGATTTATTCAGCCAATCAGAACGAAGAAAATAACATCAACTATTAAACAATTTACTAACGAAATATACACACACAATGAGTATTACATCTATTAGACTCATGAGTAAATGACAACGTTACTCCATTTATTACTAATAGACTTCTGTTCGCGGCTTGGCCCCCGAGAAAAAGTTTTCCTAGATAAAAATATTTTCCCGGGAAAAAAAAATACCCTATAGCACTCAGGAGTAATTTAGCTTCCTATTAGTGAAAGAATATTCAAAATCGATCCAATAGTTTTTTAGTTCATACATTACAAACAAACAATCAAATCTTTCCTCTTTATATTATTAGTATAGATTTCAAATAGACGAAAGTCCATCAACATAAAAGCAAGTTTCCAAAACGTTGTCACCTACTTCGGAGTCGCAATTACAACAGACGAGTCTGCGTCGTGACAATGACTTCACTTATGTATAGAAAGTACATAAGTCGATACTTCCACCAGTTTCACTGACGCCTTATTTACAAGAAAAATATTTTCACTAACAATGGAAGATATTATTACAGCATTGGCATATAAAATAGCGTCTTATTAACAAAATTCATGTTCTGACGCACGCGCACAAATAGTCAAATCATAAAATATGTACAACACTACTAATAGAATATTTAATCTTATATCGTAGAGTTAAAGTTCAGAATTTAATTCTCATGTTATTGACACTATTAAGATTAGTTAGACATTAAATTTCCAATTTATACAATGATGAGTAAACGTAATTAGCTAAACATAACGTCGATTGAGATATTATAAAAGCTACCAATTATAGCAACGCCAATATTGTTGTGTAATGCCTTCCCCATACTTGCGAAAGATTCAACTACTTTCCAGACTTTTTAGTCTGTGAGGTCTAGATTTTTCTTCGTGTCCTTATGTATATATGGGTTCGACCCAGTTCCAAGACACGACGCCTGCCAGGGGCCGAATGAACGCCAATTATCCCTTAATGCATCATGATAGGGTATTGCCACGCCATCTTTTTTGTGACCATAAACAATGTCACGTGATCATAAACGGATGGAAAAAAACACGATGCGTTTCCGCTTCGTTTTATTGTCATTGGTTGAGAGACTGATGTATCGGTATTTTGATGTTTGTGATTGATTGAGAGATGTTTTTTTTTCACATCCTAAGCCTCCTGTTGTATTTCGATTTGAAGAATACTGTAGCTAGTGAAACTACGGACATAATGAGATTTAACGTCTTATGTCCCAGGATGACGAGTGCAGTGGAATGCCACACAGTACTTTGCAACTCAAGGTGCTGGATGGTGTTGCTACTCTGTATAAAACTTTTACAGTCTACCTTCACTCGCTCGGTCCACGCACAATGCGAGTGCATCGAGTAGCTGTGGGCCGGGAGCTAGTGAGTACGCAAGGTGATAAGTACTATAACTTTGTCGTTTTCGAACACTCGTTTACATTAGTTAAGCAAAAAATATCGTTGATGTAGCTTCGAATATTAGGTGCCAAGACAAACCCTTCTAGGTTTACTGGTACCGGTGAAATGAAATACATTTGTAATATGTAATGTAAAGGATTTTATAAATAAATAGAAATACTGTTTATGGGTGGTCGTATCGCTTACCATCAGACGAACGACATGCTCGTCTCGTCGTTCAATGCAATAAAAAAAAAGATGCAAGTATGGGGGAGACGTGTTTCAATTTGCAATAAAGCAACGTGTAAATACTACCATTATATCGATACACACAAAAGTTATAGAGATTTCACATCGAAATATTGTAATGATGTCGGATGCCTGCACTAACTCTACGTAATAAATAGTATTTTCACTACATTATCGCTAGTTTCACAAAATAATTGTGAGGAACTCTAGCACCTCTGTCGTTGGTACTGCGTTTGTTCGACCGCTATTCGTGAGATTATATAAAGTAATGAGATGATAAATGTCTACGTGATGTAATAATATTCGATATAATTCTTCATAGTAGCATCACTTGCATTTACAATTTACATTTAGCTATAGATTTAGAAAACTTAGCTGCCCCCGAATTTTGCCAAATAACCAGAGGCATATTTACACTTTTTGAATGCTCCTCGAATCATTCGCTTGTAGGGCATGACTGAAAATATATTTACAATAAACACAATTTCGATCTACAATAGGATTGATTTAAAAACGCAAGTCCGTGACAACAACGCATGCAAGCACGCTGCAATTCTTAATCTACATGATTAGTTATTAGAACACGATGGCGCCAAATCTATTACTATTTGAAGTTAATTCATTAATTTTAAAAAATCTATCATGTGATACAATTCCTAGCATCAGTATAATACAGGTTGTTCTCTATGGTGCGTTTGGCGTCATCGTTTTCCCCTTAATTATTATGACTTGGTAGCTCACTGTAGTCACCGTTATAATCACAAGCTCACTGCTGAAGCACATCGCACGACAGTCACTTTCTCCTCGAGCGCTTGTGCTTGTGGCTCTTGTGATATTATGTGAACTCATTAAACTGCGCCAGCGCCGTCTTCACCCTGCAACAACGGTTTAGATTAAGATGATTTTCTAGAGGAATTCATTAATTGATGACTACATATTCCGGCGATTTGAAGTTTATAATGTGATTTAATTGGCAGGTCGGAGAGGGATGACAATGTGAATATGTGCGGACAGGGTCGCGTCAGGCAGGGCGCGCAGCACGCCGAGGTCGGCGAGGCGCGCCTGTAGTGCGTGTGAGTGTGAGTGAGTGTGAGTGTGCGTACTTGTCGTGCAGGTGGTCGGCGTGGTGCTGCGCGCGCAGGTGCCGCAGGGCGCGCAGCACGCCGAGGTCGGCGAGGCGCGCCTGTAGTGCGTGTGAGTGTGAGTGAGTGTGAGTGTGCGTACTTGTCGTGCAGGTGGTCGGCGTGGTGCTGCGCGCGCAGGTGCCGCAGGGCGCGCAGGACGCCGAGGTCGGCGAGGCGCGCCTGTAGTGCGTGTGAGTGTGAGTGAGTGTGCGTACTTGTCGTGCAGGTGGTCGGCGTGGTGCTGCGCGCGCAGGTGCCGCAGGGCGCGCAGGACGCCGAGGTCGGCGAGGCGCGCCTGTAGTGCGTGTGAGTGTGAGTGAGTGTGAGTGTTACTTGTCGTGCAGGTGGTCGGCGTGGTGCTGCGCGCGCAGGTGCCGCAGGGCGCGCAGGACGCCGAGGTCGGCGAGGCGCGCCTGTAGTGCGTGTGAGTGTGAGTGGTGAGTGTGCGTACTTGTCGTGCAGGTGGTCGGCGTGGTGCTGCGCGCGCAGGTGCCGCAGGGCGCGCAGGACGCCGAGGTCGGCGAGGCGCGCCTGTAGTGCGTGTGAGTGTGAGTGAGTGTGAGTGTGCGTACTTGTCGTGCAGGTGGTCGGCGTGGTGCTGCGCGCGCAGGTGCCGCAGGGCGCGCAGGACGCCGAGGTCGGCGAGGCGCGCCTGTAGTGCGTGTGAGTGTGAGTGAGTGTGAGTGTGCGTACTTGTCGTGCAGGTGGTCGGCGTGGTGCTGCGCGCGCAGGTGCCGCAGGGCGCGCAGGACGCCGAGGTCGGCGAGGCGCGCCTGTAGTGCGTGTGAGTGTGAGTGAGTGTGAGTGTGCGTACTTGTCGTGCAGGTGGTCGGCGTGGTGCTGCGCGCGCAGGTGCCGCAGGGCGCGCAGGACGCCGAGGTCGGCGAGGCGCGCCTGTAGTGCGTGTGAGTGTGAGTGAGTGTGAGTGTGCGTACTTGTCGTGCAGGTGGTCGGCGTGGTGCTGCGCGCGCAGGTGCCGCAGGGCGCGCAGGACGCCGAGGTCGGCGAGGCGCGCCTGTAGTGCGTGTGAGTGTGAGTGAGTGTGAGTGTGCGTACTTGTCGTGCAGGTGGTCGGCGTGGTGCTGCGCGCGCAGGTGCCGCAGGGCGCGCAGGACGCCGAGGTCGGCGAGGCGCGCCTGTAGTGCGTGTGAGTGTGAGTGAGTGTGAGTGTGCGTACTTGTCGTGCAGGTGGTCGGCGTGGTGCTGCGCGCGCAGGTGCCGCAGGGCGCGCAGGACGCCGAGGTCGGCGAGGCGCGCCTGTAGTGCGTGTGAGTGTGAGTGAGTGTGAGTGTGCGTACTTGTCGTGCAGGTGGTCGGCGTGGTGCTGCGCGCGCAGGTGCCGCAGGGCGCGCAGGACGCCGAGGTCGGCGAGGCGCGCCTGTAGTGCGTGTGAGTGTGAGTGAGTGTGAGTGTGCGTACTTGTCGTGCAGGTGGTCGGCGTGGTGCTGCGCGCGCAGGTGCCGCAGGGCGCGCAGGACGCCGAGGTCGGCGAGGCGCGCCTGTAGTGCGTGTGAGTGTGAGTGAGTGTGAGTGTGCGTACTTGTCGTGCAGGTGGTCGGCGTGGTGCTGCGCGCGCAGGTGCCGCAGGGCGCGCAGGACGCCGAGGTCGGCGAGGCGCGCCTGTAGTGCGTGTGAGTGTGAGTGAGTGTGAGTGTGCGTACTTGTCGTGCAGGTGGTCGGCGTGGTGCTGCGCGCGCAGGTGCCGCAGGGCGCGCAGGACGCCGAGGTCGGCGAGGCGCGCCTGTAGTGCGTGTGAGTGTGAGTGAGTGTGAGTGTGCGTACTTGTCGTGCAGGTGGTCGGCGTGGTGCTGCGCGCGCAGGTGCCGCAGGGCGCGCAGGACGCCGAGGTCGGCGAGGCGCGCCTGTAGTGCGTGTGTGAGTGAGTGTGAGTGTGCGTACTTGTCGTGCAGGTGGTCGGCGTGGTGCTGCGCGCGCAGGTGCCGCAGGGCGCGCAGGACGCCGAGGTCGGCGAGGCGCGCCTGTAGTGCGTGTGAGTGTGAGTGAGTGTGAGTGTGCGTACTTGTCGTGCAGGTGGTCGGCGTGGTGCTGCGCGCGCAGGTGCCGCAGGGCGCGCAGGACGCCGAGGTCGGCGAGGCGCGCCTGTAGTGCGTGTGAGTGTGAGTGAGTGTGAGTGTGCGTACTTGTCGTGCAGGTGGTCGGCGTGGTGCTGCGCGCGCAGGTGCCGCAGGGCGCGCAGGACGCCGAGGTCGGCGAGGCGCGCCTGTAGTGCGTGTGAGTGTGAGTGAGTGTGAGTGTGCGTACTTGTCGTGCAGGTGGTCGGCGTGGTGCTGCGCGCGCAGGTGCCGCAGGGCGCGCAGGACGCCGAGGTCGGCGAGGCGCGCCTGTAGTGCGTGTGAGTGTGAGTGAGTGTGAGTGTGCGTACTTGTCGTGCAGGTGGTCGGCGTGGTGCTGCGCGCGCAGGTGCCGCAGGGCGCGCAGGACGCCGAGGTCGGCGAGGCGCGCCTGTAGTGCGTGTGAGTGTGAGTGAGTGTGAGTGTGCGTACTTGTCGTGCAGGTGGTCGGCGTGGTGCTGCGCGCGCAGGTGCCGCAGGGCGCGCAGGACGCCGAGGTCGGCGAGGCGCGCCTGTAGTGCGTGTGAGTGTGAGTGAGTGTGAGTGTGCGTACTTGTCGTGCAGGTGGTCGGCGTGGTGCTGCGCGCGCAGGTGCCGCAGGGCGCGCAGGACGCCGAGGTCGGCGAGGCGCGCCTGTAGTGCGTGTGAGTGTGAGTGAGTGTGAGTGTGCGTACTTGTCGTGCAGGTGGTCGGCGTGGTGCTGCGCGCGCAGGTGCCGCAGGGCGCGCAGGACGCCGAGGTCGGCGAGGCGCGCCTGTAGTGCGTGTGAGTGTGAGTGAGTGTGAGTGTGCGTACTTGTCGTGCAGGTGGTCGGCGTGGTGCTGCGCGCGCAGGTGCCGCAGGGCGCGCAGGACGCCGAGGTCGGCGAGGCGCGCCTGTAGTGCGTGTGAGTGTGAGTGAGTGTGAGTGTGCGTACTTGTCGTGCAGGTGGTCGGCGTGGTGCTGCGCGCGCAGGTGCCGCAGGGCGCGCAGGACGCCGAGGTCGGCGAGGCGCGCCTGTAGTGCGTGTGAGTGTGAGTGAGTGTGAGTGTGCGTACTTGTCGTGCAGGTGGTCGGCGTGGTGCTGCGCGCGCAGGTGCCGCAGGGCGCGCAGGACGCCGAGGTCGGCGAGGCGCGCCTGTAGTGCGTGTGAGTGTGAGTGAGTGTGAGTGTGCGTACTTGTCGTGCAGGTGGTCGGCGTGGTGCTGCGCGCGCAGGTGCCGCAGGGCGCGCAGGACGCCGAGGTCGGCGAGGCGCGCCTGTAGTGCGTGTGAGTGTGAGTGAGTGTGAGTGTGCGTACTTGTCGTGCAGGTGGTCGGCGTGGTGCTGCGCGCGCAGGTGCCGCAGGGCGCGCAGGACGCCGAGGTCGGCGAGGCGCGCCTGTAGTGCGTGTGAGTGTGAGTGAGTGTGAGTGTGCGTACTTGTCGTGCAGGTGGTCGGCGTGGTGCTGCGCGCGCAGGTGCCGCAGGGCGCGCAGGACGCCGAGGTCGGCGAGGCGCGCCTGTAGTGCGTGTGAGTGTGAGTGAGTGTGAGTGTGCGTACTTGTCGTGCAGGTGGTCGGCGTGGTGCTGCGCGCGCAGGTGCCGCAGGGCGCGCAGGACGCCGAGGTCGGCGAGGCGCGCCTGTAGTGCGTGTGAGTGTGAGTGAGTGTGAGTGTGCGTACTTGTCGTGCAGGTGGTCGGCGTGGTGCTGCGCGCGCAGGTGCCGCAGGGCGCGCAGGACGCCGAGGTCGGCGAGGCGCGCCTGTAGTGCGTGTGAGTGTGAGTGAGTGTGAGTGTGCGTACTTGTCGTGCAGGTGGTCGGCGTGGTGCTGCGCGCGCAGGTGCCGCAGGGCGCGCAGGACGCCGAGGTCGGCGAGGCGCGCCTGCCGCGCGGCGGCTCCCGCCTCTCCGCGCCACACCAGGTTACCCGCCGCGAACACTGCTGCCTCTTGTAACTTGCTCTCGGGATGCGCCTGCGCAGAAAAAGAAGACCTTCACAACAAAAAATAGCATTAAGGTATGCCGATTATAAATTTGAAGGTAACTTTTGTGATATCCTTCTGTCAATTTTCATTAAATACTTGTAAACGAGTAAATATCGATAATTACCAGATAATCAACAAGTTTCCTTAGCACGTCCTCGTTTGCCATGATGAGATCCTTAGCTTTCTCGCCGTCGCCAATGTTGCCTAATATACACAGCGCTTGTTCCTTAACTTCCGCCGGATAAGATCCCTCTAACACAACTATCACAGCCTAAAAAAATAGTTACATTTAAAGAAATAACTTGTTCCAATTTACTTTTTGCATTTAATACAAGGTGTTGCAGAACGTCGTTATTAACAATTAAGCGATTTCGAAAAAAAAATACATAAATCAACACCTACACTTAAAAATTTTAGGTAACATCTTTTGTTATTTTCATAATATTATGTAATCACAATTTTGTACTACTTTATGTCCAGCCCAATGTAACGAGAAAAAATTTGTAGCCTCAATTATTTTTAATATACTCAAAACATCCTGTATATTTTTAATATACTCAAAATACCCTGCAAATTTTACTGGATGTTGTTGCAATAAAATATTTATCATATACCTGCATGACTTGCGAGGAATATTCGCCCATGATCGCATCTATGTGCTGCCTGGTGGACAGCAGGTTCCTCAACAGGCCCAGGGTCTTCATTATCACGCGCGTGTCACTGTCTCCGAGCAACCGGAACATCTGCTCCGTGCCCAGGCAACATAGAATGCGTTGCTTTACTTTCTGTTCAGCCTGAAAAAAAATTATTATACAATCTATACTAATATTATAAAGCTGAAGAGTTTGTTTGTTTGTTTGTTTGTTTGTTTGTTTGTTTGTTTGAACGCGCTAATCTCAGGAACTACTGGTTCGAATTGAAAAATTCTTTTTGTGTTGAATAGACCATTTATCGAGGAAGGCTTTAGGCTATATAACATCACGATGCAACTATTAGGAGCGAAGAAATAATGGAAAATGTGAAAAAAACGGGGAAAATTATTCATCCTTGAGGGCTTCCATTGCGTGCGCTGCGAAAACGGTTCAAGATACCAAAAATATATGTATGAAAGAATTATTCCTCTTGAAATTATCTAAAAAAATGTCCGCGACAGTATATGTCTATCTCTTAAGATTAACTCACTAGAACCGTTTATATGGTAATCAAATTTAGTCGAAATTAATGCATTATTTGTTAAGAGTTGTATCAACGTCATAAAATCCAAATAAATGTGTTGGATAGAGTGATTCAACGGGAAGGTTTTTATGTACTTTTAGCCCGGAAAAACTTATTAACGCGGGCGAAGCCGTGGGCAAAAGCTAGTATTTAATATTTCGAAATTTGTGTTTTAAAGGTCTGATATAAGTACTATGCTCGTGTTTCCCCACACGAGAGGGGGGGGGGCAGAGGATGGCAGCTGCCCCAATCCCTTGAATTTTTATGTCTTTTTTTTTATTCTTAGCTCGGCAAAGTGACTTCACTGCACCTGATGTTAAGTGAAGTGAAGTCCAAAAAAAAATTACAAACGTCAAGGGACAAAATTATCCCCTAACGGTCGTCACAGTTATGCCGGCCTGCTAATTGCTTCTTCACGCTCTGCTTGAAGGACCCCATGTCATAAGACGAAGGGAACACGTGTGTCTACATACTATTATACTTAATTGTGTTGAAATAGGGACTACCAAAAGGTGATTAAGATAATATTAATATTAAAATAAGTAAAGAGCAATACCTGAAAAGCCATGTTCATCAGCGCCCATATTCCGTTGAGCCTCAGCGCGGCCTCGGGCCTTTTCGTTAAGTTGCACAACATTTCTACAGCACCTGATAACAAATCTTTATAATGTTAATCTAAAACATCTGAAATTTGCTTCTAACACATGGTAATATAGTATACTTATATATAATCATTTGTAAACTGACACCATGATACAGGTTGTCCAATTTACTCAGATCAATATGTCTATGTCGGGGTAAGTTCGAAGCATGGGATAAGACCGTTACTAAAATGCCTGCTTAAATCAAACTAGAACTAATCCAGTGGCTATTTCATTGTAGCATATTACAACATGGTAATTAAATGTTCTCAGATTTAGCCGTCTTAAATCAACGATCATCCCCTGTGATCCGAACTTGCCCTAACATACTACATATTACCAATAAATGAACCACACCTTGATCCAACATCGGCTCCTTGGCGGGTGAGAACTCTAACAAGAGATTGCAAAGCGTAGAAGACCCGACGGTAAGTAGTTCAGTTCCGGGAGAATCTGTGAGGAGTTGCATGAGTGGCTTCCACACAGAATGATCCTGTAAGAAACATAACTCAGATTAGATGTAAATAAGTAATTAAAATTATCAATTTTACATTTTGTAAATTTTTTTCAACAATGATAATGTTAATCAAAGCTGTAACATAGATTAGCAACATGTATGTTTTTTTATCTTTAATATTCTTACGGGCTTTTGCAAAAAGAAGGTATCACCAGAAGGTAAATGTAATCTTATTGTTTCTAGCCACTGCAGAGTTGTGAAACTGTTATCAGTTCATAAAAAAAACTTTTTATAAAAAGTAGAAAAAATAATTAATCAGAAACTATAGAGTTTAGACGTTATTCCTTCAGTGAAGAGTTACCATTAATCCTAGTTGTAATTAGGTTTATTGTTGATTCTCTTTATCTGTCACACCCTGTATAATACTTGAAAAATTAAATCCTTATTGATTGTTATTAACTTAGAATGTATGAGTAAATTATTGTTACCTGAAACGTAGTTCTAAGCTGTTGCACTGATCTGGACAATGAATGTAAACACCTCACTGCCGCTAACCGCACCTGAAATAACATGCTTTCATTAATATTTCATTGTTACTAGAATCTCTCGCTCTTAAGAAAAATCGCGAAACCAATATAATAATAGCAGCTTTTCACTATGGTTATTTACAAAAAGTCTATTCAAAGAGACCTAGCTTTTGGTAGCAGTTTCGATCACGTTAAAAACCGTATGAAATCATAATAATATATAACCTATCATGTAATATCCGGCAAATAACTATCACGCAGAGGTGATTTTTGGGCTCGAGAGTAGCTAGTGGCTAAGCTACACTCATTAATAAAAACCCCTCACCACGCGTAAGTGTGCTCAAGTCGTTTGTCAGCTATTTTATCAAAACAGTGCATCTTTTAGTAAAAGATATTTCAAATCGTATCGGTGCAAAATGATTTTTTTTATAGCATTGAATGACGAGACGAGCATGCCGTTCGTCTGATGGTAAGCGATACGACCACCCATAAACAGTAGCAACAACATCCAGCACCTTGAGTTACAAAGTACTGTGTGGCATTCCACTGCGCTAGTCATCCTGAGACGTAAGATGTCAAAATGTTACCACTCTACAAATACCACCACTTCAAACTTCAAACCAGTGCTGCCAGCCCTACTGTTCTAACAGTAGATTTACTGGTTTTGCTTTGTCGTCCCTGTTTTTTTGTATGTATATGAATTTTAGAGTCGAATTTTTACTGTTTTTTTTTTTGTGTTATTGGTTTTTACATGCTTTTTACACACTAAAATGGTGCAGGATCTTTTTTAACATGTTTGCTACTTTTCAGGTGTTACGGACGGAAAAGTCAAAATACCCGATCTACTGTTTTCTCCTGTTTTTTTATAACTCATCTGTTGTTTTTTTTGTTTGGCAACAGTGCTTCAAACGTTCCACAAGATTACAAGACAATTACCGCTGGCTCAGGGTTGTTCATCCCGTCGACGACGTGCACCATCAGTCCGTGGGTCTCGATGATCATCTTGCGTATGTCCTCGTCGTTGGCCCCGAGGGACGCGAAGCACTTGAACGCGCCCTGCTTGGCGGCCGGAGACTCGCACGTCACTATGTCTGCCAACGAACTCATCAGGTGGTTCGATATCGCCGCCAGTCGCTGCAACGCTGTGTCCACCTGCAAAGGACAATATATTTATTGTTAGGATAAAAGTTTTGTAACGGTATTTGTAGCGTGCTCACCGGTTGCGAAAACCAGTCGAGATATCAAAGTAATGGTGGGAGTGACAGTTGGGTGTATAAAAAGGGTGCCGTACCTACATTTCATTCATTCGTGCTCCGACTCTCATTCGGGCACAGTCTCACAGTCGATCTCAGTTGGCTTTCCTGCTGGTCGGTTAGTCGCCGATATATTTGTTAAATGTGCTTATGTAAAATCAGTGATAAAATATGTGTTATGTAAAATCAGTAATAAATGATCGTTTTTATTTAAATCAAACTCGCTTCTGTTGCTAACATTATATTATCTGAGGGCCGATTTCATCGCTTGCTTCATAAAATTTATGTATAAACTGGCTAAACACAAAGAAGTTTTTGTTTAGGTGCCGGGCCTCTACATTGAACCAGGCTCAAACTTTATGGACATTAAAGGGACAACATATGCTTCTGCGATCCATTAAAAAATATTTTTACACCCCTCCATTTATAATTAACTTTTTTTAATAATGTTCATATGAAGTGTAGTTTTAAACAAAACAAAATGACATAAATGTCAACATCAGAGGACCTTAAAATTGTACAATTTAATGCAATGGGCTAGTTATTAGGAATACTATCCAAATATATATATAAAGTATCTTGGTTAGAATTTTAAGCCCGTTTTTGAACATGTCCTTTCACACTCTAATCTCGGAGTATGCTCCGATATCTATGGATAAAGGCCTTAAATGGAGAAGTGCAGCTCAGTATTTTTTGATAATAAGTTGTACTAGAAAACTTGGTAAGTCAAGCCTAATGTGCCAAATCACTTGATAAAATGCGGAACATTGTAATGCATAATTATGGTACTGCTACTGTCAGGGTCAGTCATAATAGTGTAATTGTTTGTTTCAATTTTGCATTCATCATCATCATCATTTGTGTATTGCTCATGTATAATAGAAAATAATATCAAAAAGGAAATCTGATAGAAAAATATTGTCAATTGACTGAACAATACTAGTACTTTAATTTGTATTATGAATATTAAATCAAGGATTGAAGCACGTCGATCAGTTCTACAGCATTCCTCATGCTTTGAGCTGACTACAGGAGCCATTCGAGCAGTTAATTTCAAACTGAGTTTGTATATATTTATTTTATTTATTTTATTACACTTTGTACACAATATGGTATACAGGCGGACTTAATGCCATGGGCATTCTCTCCCAGTCAACCTTAGGGTGGTGTAGAGAGGGACGGACGCAGGTGCAAAAAAAATAATAATATATATTTACTCCACGCACTAATAATATTATTTTCCTTCTCAATTGAAAGTTATAACTTCTTTTTGTGTTTCACTACGACCATCCTCTAGAAAGTCTAGAATCTAGACAATATCGAATACATTCCAATCGTATCAATTCCCAGTACTTACTTCAGCTAAATAAGCAAGAGTTTCGGCGGCTGTCGCTCGTATGTCTTCGGGCATTTCCTTTGTACATAGACGAGCTAAACATGGCAACGCTCCAAACACCACTCTGGGAACAAAAACTTGTTTTACATTCAAATATTGTAAACAAAAGTTACTAGATTCTAGTCAAAGTCTATAACGTAACGTGTTTATAATATTCTTCTATAAAAATAAGCTTTGTTTCAGTTGCATAAGGTTTTAAAATTATAATAGTTTTATATGAAAGATATATTGACAATAAAAGAGGAAAAGCTCCACCTTTTTCTCCAGCAACAGGGAAGAAGGGCTGAATACAATATTGTTAAACTGTTAAGGATTGCATTAAAATTCCAACCAAAGTACTCTGGCTGAAAGGTTTTATTATTATACAATACACTTTCCGACACAATTTATTGTAATTTTTTATTGTTCTCCTGGATATAAATGTGAAAATCAAATACCAGCCCTGTATTATATACTACCCGCTGCTGAGCACGGGCTTCCTCTACAACTGAGAGAGTTAAAGCCTTAGTCCACCACGCTGGCCTAGTGCGGGTTGGCCGACTTCACATACCTTAGAAATTCAGAGAACTTCTCAGTTATGTAGGTTTACTCACGATGTTTTCCTTTACCGTTAAAGCGAGCGATAATTCACAAAGAATACAGACATAACTTTTTAGAAAAGTCAGAGGTGTGTGCCCTTGGGCTTTGAATCTGCTTTGAATTTGAATTTGATAAAGACAAAATAAGTAGGTACGTAAATGAAGGACGAATAACTGACCAAGTTCACCACGCCGTAAAATTCGTTGTGTAGTAGTTTTGTAATGCGAAGAATAATATGTATAGTCAGTGAACAGAATAGAGCTCACGAGTCATGTATGACACTACATAAATATAAATTTGAGTCTAAATAGAACACTCATACAAAGAACATTGTCTTAAATCGCTAAAACATTGACGCAATCGGCGTAAACGCATCATAACTATATAATTTCCGTACCGAAGATACGGAAATTTTGAGTCATTGCCAAAGGAGAACGCCGTTGCATCGTCGAGGTATTAAAATAAATGCAATCAGCACCTTCAGTGCATGCATAACAAAAGAATACGAGATAACTGTGAATTAATATAATGTCACCTTGCAGCGAAAGATATTAATAGACGGTGACAAAACACCCCAGCGTGGATATTTTCGAAGACATTAACACGGTTACATCCTTCTGAGTTCTCATTTAATGAAAATCAACAATAAAATACAGAGTATGAAACTCGGCAATTTAAAAACCTCTACTTTTATTAAAAGAATTATTCAATGCATTCCTACAAATCGTTAATAACAAAAACTAGAGAAAGTTTAGCAATATTTTTTGCTATAGCGTTGATAAACAACAAATGCTGGCTTGTGATCAAATTTTAATTGAAGATAATCTAGTAAGTAGTTTACAAATATTCAAACAAATGAAAACTACTTGTAGCGTTATCTTCCGTATGTTTAGTGCTTTTGATCACAAAATGAAATTATTGGAATACCAGTTCTACTACTACTTGTCCGACTAGTCAAAGTTATAACTATTATTAAATACCTTTATGTAACAATTGATTAAAACATGAACCTTCATTGGAATATTTAAACCGACTAAGTAATAAGTATTTTTTTTTCTTTTTCTATTTATAGAAATTACTGCACTGTTTTGCACTTTCATCTTGTAAATCTTAAGATAATTATGTTACTTTCTTTTTTATTTGTAATTGAATAAAAAAACGCGAGGGATTCGCTCGTCTCGTAATTAATTTAAAGCACAAGTTTACCTTGACTGCCCTGGTGGCGTAGTTGTATTATGGTACGACTGCAATGCTGGAGTCTCGGGTTCGGTCCCCGGGTCGGGCAAAGTGATATTGAGTTTTTCTATTCAGTATCAGCTTGGAGTCTGGAATTTGTGCCCGATATGGCGATAAGCTCGTCCCCTATCACATCATGGGACGGAATAATGGCGAAAAGCGGGTGCACTAGTTGCGCCTCTGCCTACCCCTTTGGGATTAAAGGGCATGAGTATGTGTGTGTGTGTGTACAAGTTTACCTATGATCGTCAGGTGGTAGCGCCCCGGCTCGATGTATGAAGGTGAGACACCGCGCGGCGCCCAACGCGACCGGCAGCGGTTTGTCGCGCGACACCAACCGCGACAACAACTCCGGGATGGTCTTGTCGCCGTGCCTAACAACAAAAATAGGGTATTTGACAACTTATTTCAAAATATATTTACTAAAAATCTATGTCGAAAAAATAACGGCTAAAGTTTCAAAATCCATGCGATAATAAAAAAAGTTATAAAGCCATGAAATTTGGTGGAAGGGTAGGTGTCAAATAACAGTAATAGCAAACTGTGACGTCACCGATTATCACAGGCCATAGAGATGCGTGCGTGCAGAAAGAGATAGCGCGATAAGCCCACCATGCCCATACTTTCGCTCACAACAATATTTCAAAATATATGAATAACTTCATTATTCTTCAACCAATTTTTGCGCGAACACCAACTAATTTCTCGAAAGAATTTGTTTTTCGTATTATTTTCTGTTACATATTAAACAATGTAGCTTTGCACCTCACCTTCTTCCCTTTTCAGGGCGTAAGCAGAGATGTAACACTCCACATAATATGTAAGGTACCACATAATAGGAGATGAGCCTCTATACCTTTCGATACAATGCTATAAAAAATTCTGATTACGACACTATCTAACTCATTAGTGCCACGTAAACATATTTATAGAACATTAAAAACGGTAACAATACATATTATCAAACCTAACCAAGCACCAATAATATTATAGAAATTAATATAAATCAATTTGGATGCAATTGTACAAATTAATTTGCTTATTTACAATATATCACTTTCAACTATATCGTAATTCGTATCGTTAACGGAAATAATCTATTAGCTATGCGAACCACGACACGACGTTTTGACCTTATATTAAATGCAGTAACGTCCTAAGAAAAGTGGTCCTACGATAAACTGACCAAATATGCAAGTCAGTATAAACAAAATATACCTACTTCGAGACTTAAAAATGCATTATTGTTTTTAAATATTTTAAGCAAAATAGGTTACATATTCCTAGAATCAATTATTTCTGACAATATATTATATTCAACGATTTTCAATATTACTACGCGGAAAAGTATGTAGATCGAAGACGGAACATCTTACTATCTCGCTCACACACACGCTTCATAGCCATGATGACGTCAATCGTGCATCATGTATACGATGTCATGCACACTTTCTAAATGTGTTATTTATTTGTAAGTCAGTAATTATTTTTGGTAAAAAGATTTGTCGTATGCGGTTTTGTCTAATGAAGTAACTAACAAAATAAATCATGTTTATTCCTGTTACAGTCATATATGAAAAATATAACTACACCGACTACAAAATTACATAGCATGATTATAGGAAAAATGTGATATGAATGATGAATCGTCTCCCAAAACATTTAAATAGTAGAATCTCAGAGTAAGTATATACCTATAGAGGGCTAATAACGCATCGTGCGCCCACTACCCAGCGTAGGCAGGTGAACTATAGCTACTTATATAGAAATGTTGGCGACTGCTAGGGATGGGCACGCGAGCAGCACCAACGCAACAGTTATCGATAAGTACAGGTCCGGCGGCGCGGTACATGTTGTTGTTAAAAAATTGTGGTTCTACAAAATATGGCCTTGTGAGTAATTTTAAGCGTATTGCCTTGATATAGATAAAAGCTATGCTGCGAATTGGTGTAGTGCCATGTGGAATGATTTATAAACACGGTACCTCAAGAGCAGTTTTTACAAGCATTAAGAACCAATAATATTAATGGATATCCATTATAATTGAACCAATGGATATAAACCGAGCATCGCACCATGGATTTCTTAGCTAGTCTCCCCAAGCCTAAAATAGTCACGTCTAGTTTTTGAAATATTTATTACCAATGTTAAAAAAATGACAAAGAAATATATCTTAATGATTGCCAACTTATACTGTCAAGACCCGCGATAGAAGCTATGCAATAGCTTAAAAATATCATCGTAATCAGTCAATTTTTAGGAACAGTAATTATTTCTTTCATTTCATAAACAAAAACGCAATTATGAATTGGCTTAAAAATCACACACAGACAAAAACAGTTACCTAAGCTACATTATATTAAGCATCGCCTTCGATAGTAATAAATACGTATGCATATGAAAATATTACATCGATTCTGGTATCGACGCATAACATCACTATCGAAAAACCGGGATGCGGGGCAGTGCGGGGGGTACAAGCGTTCGCCTCCCGAGCGTCTTTCATACCGCGACGCCTGATTTCAATTTTACCTAAAAATATATTGAAATATGGCTTGCCTGTGAAACGTGATATTAGAATTCTGTTAAGTGTGTTTCCAAGTGTCGTTTTTACAAGATTCCACAGAACATTTAACCATTTTGCAGTATTAATAATCAAAAATTCGCATATATCTCACTCGCGTGTGCTCACGCCGTTCCTACTCGAGTGACTACAAGCGCTTGCGGCCGGCGCAGGACGATGTTCCCACCCGTGCCCATTGTTCCCACTTGCATACGCGCTCTCTATAGGTATATACTTACTCTGAGAGTAGAATGGCGATGGTTATGTCATCTAAGAATAAAATATATTT
Source organism: Lapara coniferarum (assembly GCA_949316025.1). NCBI lineage: Eukaryota > Metazoa > Arthropoda > Insecta > Lepidoptera > Sphingidae > Lapara > Lapara coniferarum. The sequence goes on along the minus strand of OX438924.1, from coordinate 5,041,056 downwards.
TTTTTGTCTTGTGGAGTGTAGGAGCTTTAGATGCTCGGTCTTTTCGCGTTAAGCCAGAGTGATTTCGTCCTCTGGATCTGACAGAACTGAACGCGGTCGTCTCCATTTGGCGCGATCAAATGGAGTATATATAGACGCTTTACGGACAAGCGTGTTTGGGTGGTTTACCGCCCTATCGAAATAGCGTCTGCTGGCGCACTGCATAAAGTGCCTGATGGTCGGCATATTGGTGTCCACGTGGAGGTTGCGATTGCGAACGATCGCGAATGCGGCTCGCGCGCGTACCGCATTTACGTGTCGGATGAAGGTCAACCTCTGATCAAGGGTTACTCCTAAATATTTGGCTTTGTCCTTCCAGGGGATGACCTGGTCGGACATGCGAACAGAAGTGCGGGGCTTGTTGTTTTGTCTCTTACGAGCAAACATGATGGCCTGACTTTTGGTGGGGTTGACGGTGATTCGCCATTTGCGGAACCACTCACCGTGTTCGTCGGCGGCGGTTTGCAAAACTCGAACCACTTCGTCGGGGTCTCTACGTGAGGCGTAGATTGCGGTATCATCCGCGAATAATGCCAGATGGGCGTTTTGTGGTCTGGGGATGTCGCTCGTGTACAGCGATAAAAGAAAAGGGGACAGGGCGGAGCCTTGCGGGACTCCGGCCGTGATGGTGTGTCGGGAAGAGAGAGTTCCCTCCACGCGATATCTGAAACCGCGATTCGACAGGAAATCTCGTATGGTGTGCACGAGTTGTGTGGGCACGTTGAGAGTGTACAGCTTGAAAAGCAAGCCGTTGTGCCACACCCTGTCGAATGCATTTTCAACATCGAAGAAGATAGCACCCGTAGGCATACCTTTGCGAAATTGTTCGTGAACTTACTCCGTGATGCGGAGCACCTGATTGACACAACTGTGTCTAGCGCGAAAACCAAACTGTTCCGAAGGGATCAAATTTTGATTGTGGGCGACTATTTTAAGACTGAATAAAATATGTTTAAATTACTCAGAAGAACTTATAATACAAAGGGCTTCAAGTTGATGTATAAAATATAGATAATAAACATTACATGAGACGCCTTTCAAAATAAATACAGATCTAACGGTTTCAAACAAAAACATATTTTGTAGTATAATAAATACAGGCGACTGAGATATTTCCTGAAGTTTTTGTTTTTGCATCTTTACAATTTGAATAACATAGTATGTTTTCGATTTATCAGCTGCATCATGTTTTCATGTGCACATGCGTACCACATGCATTAGTTGACTTTATATGTAAATAAGTATGGAACAACAATGATTCATATTACTATGGAGTAACTTATTATTGTTTTATAATAAAATATATATATATATTTTTTTTCATAATATCACTAACTCACATGCATTTTTTATGAATTTCAATTGAAGTAATCCATAACAGCAAATTTTTTATTATAATAATTCTGAAATAATGAGACGAATCTATGGTTTTCGTTTCAAATAAATTGACATTGTTCATGAGGATTTCTTCGGAGTATTTATGAAATTAGTTTACTGATATAGAAATATATTACTTTTAAATAGGTGATCTGGTTTTACATGTATAGTTTATAATTTCTAAAGGTAAAAGTATGTAACATTTGTTTCTGAAAACGTTAATTTCACATGTTATGACAATTGAACTTGAGGCCATAATTCGTTACATTATATGGACATTCATTTTAGTAGTACATTAGAAGTATTGAAGTTGTAAGTTGTGCTTATAATTTTGGTTGAAATACAGTACCGCCGTGTTAAGCTCAAAAACCGTATCTCAAAAAATATCGTAAACTTATGAAAAATATAATCAAATAGCCATATATTTAAAAAAAAACCTTAAGAAAAAGTTCTCTATTTCAGTTTCACCTCAAATTTCAAAGCGTGAAAAGAAAACTATATTTACAAAATTTCACTTTTCTCGAAACTAACTTTCTTTGACATACCGATTTTGCGCTTAGCACGGCAGAGTAGTAGTGACCTGGTATTGAGCGCGACCTGCGCCACATTGGCGTTCTCGAAGCACATGGCGGCGAGCAGGTCCAGCGCGGGCAGCACGGCGGCGGGCGCGGCGGGACCTGTGGGACCTGTGGGAGCGGTGGGCCCCGTGGCCAGTAGCGCGGCGGCCGCCCCGCACGCGCCGGCACAGCGCAGCGCCTCCTGCTCGGCGGGGCCCGCGCACCACAGCGACAGGATGCGCGCCACGCATGCGCGCGCCGTCGCTGAACCCGACCGAGCTATTTCTGCACACAATTCGCTATTTTCTCATATTTTTTTAATAAATTTATCGAAATGTACGGCATTTACCATCTAACTTGCAAAGCGCGATCAAAATCCGATAAAAATCAAGGTGTAAGCCTTTGAAACCCGGTGGAAGGACCAAATGTCGAAAAACAAAAAAGAGACGCAATAGTATCGAATTAGGTACATCATCGGTAACTAAAAGAAATGAAAATGTGATATTTATTTTTACTATTATATTTAGGTTTTGTTGAGAATATCATAGAAATTTTTCAACTGTCTATATTAAATTTGTCCAAAAGCATAACACTTAGGGTTTCAACTTTTAGTAATGTTAACTTGGACGTCCATGGTGCTTTCACTAAAGAAAATGTATTAATAGGCATGCAGGACATGAGGCACTTATCCAACCTTTTGCGAGACTATTTTACTAATTATTACAAAGGGAACAATTTACACCTGACATTACGGAACGATTGGCCACCTTATTATAGAATAATAATTGTAAAAATCAAACATAGTAAAATACTGTATTCTCATTAATAACACCAGTTTGTAACTCACGTGTGAGCCGAGCTAGAAGCCTCATGTCGGCTGGCAGAGCACTCACAGGCGCCGGTGGATGCATGAATATGCTTCGCAGTGCACATAGCGCCGCCTCGGCTAGCTTTGTTCCAACTGGCACCACTTTCAGTAATTCCACTAAGGCAGATGCAGCGCCCTGTTCCACTAAAGATGCTACGTTTGCTGGTGTGCCTTTTGCTAATGAACCTGTTGACAATAAAATCAAATAAAAACATAGTATGACTTTAAAGCTAGTTATGACACCCATATTGCACTAGATATGTTAAGCCCCTTATAATACAGAACCAGCCTATTATCATTTACCAATTTACCAAATATAAAAAAAAACAATATTACTTCACTCGATCTAGGGATCGAACCAAAGACCTCGTCAAAGTATATGTACCGCAATATGCCGCAACCAAAGCAATTTTTTTTTCTTATTGCTTTGAATGACGAGACGAGCATGCCGTTCGCCTGATGGTAAGCGATACGACCACCCATAAACAATAGCAACACCATCCGCATCTTGAGTTATAAAGTACTGTGTGGCTTTCCACTGCGCTCGTCATCCTGAGACATAAGATGTAAAGACTCATTATGTTCAGTAGTTACACCGGCTACATTGTCCTTCAAACCGAAACACAACAGTGCATGCTGCTTGGCGGTAAAGTAGACATTGTGGTGGTACCCTCCCAGACGGACTCTTTACATATGAAAGACCTACCACCAGTAAAAATCTGTACATATAAAAATGAATCCATATTTTCCTTGGTCGCAGCATCACGCGTGAACGGCTGGACCGATTTCGTTAATTCTTTTCAGGAGAAAGTTATGAAAGATAAAAATAAGAAAATTGCGCGGAAAATTAGAAAACTTAAGAATACTTAACCACCATATTGAACGTGCATGTCACTGAACTCCTAAACGGCTGGACCGATTTTAATGTTTTTTTTTTTTTTTTTTTTTTGTGTGTCTTCAGGTGGATTCCAGAATGGTTTAGATTACAATTCTATCCGGTAGGTAGCGCTGTACTTGGGTTCTAGGCTTTTGTTTCCTTTTAGGACAGAACAACGTCTGTCGGGGCCGCTACTACCTTATATATTATGTAGTAGTTAATTACTTTTATCCTCAAACGTAAAGCAAAAGCCCAATCTTACACCTAGGGTTCCCGCCCTGTGGATTGGGGGCGTTTGGAGAATTCCACCACGGTATCCCCTGCCTGTCGTAAAAGGCGACTAATAGGGGCCTCCGGGGGTCACGGGTGGGCGGGAGGTGCCGTCCACCTATCAGTCTAGCCAACTTCTGTGACCCCCGTGATGGACGGCAGCGTGTCTCACGCTGCCTCGGACGCCAAGGGCGTCCTTCGGTGTACGGGGGCTTCTGAGCCCCCGCAACAACAGGAGAAGGACCGCAACAGCGGTACGCGCAGGGGCGGTTGCGGACGACAACTTAGACGTGAGTCGAAGGAAGCCCGCAGCCGTCCCTAATGCGCCGAAGATGGCCAACGCGGAGTTTTAGTTGGTATGCCGTGCGGTGTACATAGGTTAGGGACTCGGCCCGGCGGTCGCCCGACGTTTTCCATCTTTCCGGCCGGCTCAACGTCGGGTCGTAAGGCACGGTGAACCCAACATAACCGCTAAGTCGTTCCCCTTGAACACTGGGCGGTAGTAATAAGTCACTTTCTCCGCGTCAACAAAAAAAAAAAAAAAAAAAAAAACACCTAGGGTTCACCATGCTTATTTCCATACTATGATGACATAGAGGAAACTTTGGTCACTATGTCAAAAAGTCGTTTTAATTGATGCAATTTGTATGTACATTATAAATAAAGTCCACCACCGCATCTGCCTGTCTGAGAGTGATAAACTCAAAAACTACCAGCTTTAGCTTAGACAATTTCTTGTAAATTAAAATAGAAAAAATTATATAACTCACTGCTTTATCATAACAAAATGTATTACTATTTAAGGAATCATTTATAACCTATCGACTGCCTCGGTGGCGTGGTTGTATTACGGTACGACTGCACTGGTGAGGTCTCGGGTTCGATTACTGGGTCGGGCAAAGTGATATTGGATTTTTTTAATCAATATCAGCCTGAAGTCTGGTATATGTGCCCGATGTGGTGATAGGCTCGCCCCCTATCACATCATGGGACGGAATACACACGGAGAAAAGTGGGTGCACTAGTTGCCCCTCTGCCTACCCCTTCGGGGATAACGGACGTGAGTGTGTGTGTGTGTTATAACCTATCTAAACCAGATACAAGGTTCTTCGCACTGTGTTTACAGTTTACACTTAATGAATACATCAATACGGATATTAGTATAGGTATGGTGTTACATCCTAGTTAATTAGCATTAATGATCACATATGAATGGGTCATTGTGTTAATTTTTATTTAAATTATGATATCTCAATGTTAATTAATAACAATTTGATATGATATGTACCTTCAAGCTAAGTTCAAGGAGGTTTACATAAAATAATAGGGGTCGTCCATTAATCACGTGAGAGTCGAAAGGGATGGGGGGTTCGGAAAAATCACGAAATATCCCTAAGTGTAATAATATATCACGTGTATTTATTTTTTCTTTGAACGTGGTATATAAATTAAATGAGATTTTACTTACCTACCTCTATTTGATAATGCACTAAATTTTTTAAGATGCTTTGTACTAAAAAATACACGTAATATTGGGTCGGGGAGGGGGGCGGGCGGTGGATAATCTAAAACCATACCACATCACCGGGGGCAATATAGCATTTAGTATTTTAGCAACTTTTAACACCCTCAGGTTAAATCTAGCTAAAAAACACGTGATTAATGGACGACTCGTAGACTATAATATTCTCCATCAGAAACAATAAATCACTTCATATTTTTATAAGCATTAAAAAATATGGCGTTTCCGTTCATTTATGTAATGAATAAATTCCACGTAAAGAGTGACAGTTATTGACCATGGACTATAGTAAATAACAAATAAAGTATTCTTTTTTGTTATGGAGATAGTTTGAGACCCAGGGAAGGACCTGGCTAGTTTTTTATCCTGGGATAATATATAGCGTGACTTTTATCTTGGAAAATGAAACTCACTAAAATAAATCCTAGGGCAGAAAAAAAAGAAAGCATATTGTGTTCTGCTACCGAGGCGAAGCTGGGGCGGGTAGCTAGTACAACAAATTTTGAATCAAAAGTAGTTTTAATCAAATAAGAGTATTTGATAAGTAATAACTTGTTTTAAACTAATTAATACAATATCCATCGACGCCATCATTGACGATAAGGTGTTACAAATGAATAGGTCAATCAACAAAAAGGTAAAACTGATAATATAGACTTTAGGCACACGCACATTTATTATGGGCGGGTCGCACCGCATCGCATAACAAAAATAGTTCTAAACCCCATTCGTAAATTTTATACATATAAGTATCTCACTAGCATAGTGGGCCGCTTGTAGTACAGTTTAATGAAAAAGCAGGAAAATATTCGTTTATAAAGAATAAGCTTAAATCAGTTTTTTTTTCTTTATGTTTCATACAGCTTTCGCTTTGGGCTGCCTTTAAGACTCCACAACGCAATAATCGAATCAGCCAGTCGTAAGCAGTCCAAAGGGAAACTTGTATGAAATAAACATTATTATGTTAATGAAAAAGTGGACCATAGCCTAGTTGGGAATGGAATGGTCTGCCGAGGCAATGTCCAGAGGTTCGAAACCCAAGGCACACACCTCTGACATTTTGAAGTTACGTGTTCATTGTTTATCAATTGTGATTCACTTTAATGGTGATGGATAACATCGAAAGGAAGCCTACATACCTGAGAATTCTTCATAAGAATTGAAGGTGTGTGAAGTCTGCCAACCCACACTAGGCCAGCGTGGACGATTAAGGCCTAACCCCTCTCAGTAGTAGAGGAGGCCCGTGCTCAGCAGTGGGCAGTATATAATACAGGGCTGATTGCATTGCATTGCATGGTAACAATCAAAATTAAAAAAACTGATTTGGTCCTATTAACTTACAATTTCATCACAACTGTACTATGCTGATGAAGATCAAAATAATAATATTTATTCCAAGATTAATAGGGAATCTCTTTTATTTAAGGCATACACTGTTTTACACAAAATGCTTGATATCAAAGAAAGTTTAATAAATTATTATATAGAGTTATCCTTTAGAGGTGAGTTTGTGTATATATCCAATATATTATATTGAGGCGATTCGCAACGGACTCCATCGCCGCAAAAATACGCCTATACTCTGTCGGTTTAGGTATTTAACTTAATGTAAACAAATAATGCCATATGATTCCTGGGTAGTCAACCTTTTCTAACGAAAGTGTTTACGAAGACTGCTGCGTCAATGAAACTATGGCGTACAACAAACATTAAAATGATTACTTTCACTTTGGAATCAAAACAAATGACTAAAAACCTCTATTCATCAGAAACAAAGCAAAAAATATAATAAATAAACAAATTTCTACAATTCGGAAATGTATCGATAACTGTTGTCTATTTAACTGATTAAATTGAATGGCAGTCAGTTAAAATGGTGTGCTACGTGACATTCACACTCTGAAATTTTGTAGGGTTATCTATTACGATCTATTGGAAAAATGTTTACCGTGCATGTCGTATTAGGTCTTTTACAGTTGACAGATCGAGATCTTATATAAGTTTTGTAATTTTTCATAGTTAAGTGTGTTTGTACTTATAACTATACATATATACATATACACTCACGCCTGTTATCCCCGAAGGGGTAGGCAGAGGCGCAACTAGTGCACCCACTTTTCGCCATTATTCCGTCCCATGATGTGATAGGGGGCGAGCCTATCCCCATATGGGGCACAAATTCCAGACTCCGAGCTGATACTGAATAGAAAAACTCAATTTCACTTTGCCCGACCCAGGGATCGAACCCGAGACCTCAGCTTTGCAGTCGTACTGTAATACAATTACGCCACCGAGGCAGTCTTATACTTATCTATACTAATATTATAAAGCTGAAGAGTTTGTTTGTTTGTTTGTTTGTTTGTTTGAACGCGCTAATCTCAGGAACTACTGGTTCGAATTGAAAAATTCTTTTTGTGTTGAATAGCCCATTTATCGAGGAAGGCTATAGGCTATATAACATCACGATGCAACTATTAGGAGCGAAGAAATAATGGAAAATGTGAAAGAAAACGGGGAAAATTATTCATCCTTGAGGGCTTCCATTGCGTCCGCTGCGAAAACGGTTCAAGATACCAAAAATATATGTATGAAAGAATTATTCCTCTTGAAATGATCTTTTTTTTTTTTTTGTTAATTTTTTACTACAATCTGTCTCCTTTTTTGGGACATTCAGAAGTATGTGGGACTTATTTTGATTGGCTTGTTGGGAGTGTGGCCTTTGTCACACACCCTTTAATTTATTTATGTCTGGATCACAGGTTGAATAGGTCTTGGGGTATTCTACGCTTGAGGCGACGGGTAAGTTCTTCGTTGTTCATCAATGTCTGAGCTAGGGCATTAGGGTGATTTATTATACGTTCTCTGTATGATTTGATGTATCGCTGTATTTCCTGTCTAACCGTAGGGACATGTAGATCTTTGTGTAGTAGTTCGTTTGGAACAAACCAAGGAGCATTGGTCAACATTCGTAATACTTTATTTTGAAACCTTTGCAGTATTTCAATGTTTGAGTGAGATGCTGTTCCCCATAATTGGATGCCATATGTCCATATCGGTTTTAGTATTGCCTTATATACTAGTATCTTATTATCTAGGGATAGCTGTGATTTGCGTCCAATAAGCCAATACAGGTTTCTTAATTGTATTCCCAGTTGTTTTCTCTTCATGAATATGTGTTTTTGCCAAGTAAGTCGTTTGTCCAAATTTAGGCCCAGGTATTTCACATGATCGCCCTGTGGGATATAGACGTTATTTAATTTTACTAGGGGACACAATCCTTTTTTAAGAGTAAAGGTAACATTTACAGATTTTGTTTCATTCGCCTTTATTCTCCACATTTTGAGCCAGAGTGATATTTCATCAAGTCCTTTCTGAAGTAAATCAGAAGCTTCTGTTGGGTCGCTGTGGGAGACCAGAATGGCTGTGTCATCAGCAAATGTACCAGTGGTAATTGAGGTAGAAGTTGGTAGGTCTGATGTATACAGGAGATATAGGATGGGCCCCAGTACACTACCTTGAGGTACTCCAGCCTCTATAGAGCATAGGTCTGATAGTTCTTCACCATACTGCACAAGAAAGTGTCTATGTTCGATAAATGACTTTACGACCTGGTATATGTAGTTTGGTAGGGTCGGTTTCAATTTATAAAGCAATCCTTCGTGCCATACGCGATCAAATGCCTGTGATATGTCAAGAAAAACTCCGTTACAATAAGTTTTTTTTTCTAAGGATTCCATGATATATTTGGTGAGTCTGTGAACTTGCTCAATAGTAGAGTGTTTACTGCGAAATCCGAACTGGTGGTCTGGGATAAGATTTTTATGTTTGATAATGGGTATCATACGCTTTAGTAGCAGTGTCTCGAAAATCTTTGATGGAGTAGGTAGCAAACTTATGGGTCGGTATGACCCAGCTTCTTCTGGTTTTTTGCCAGGTTTGAGGAGCATGATTATTTGAGCTACCTTCCATTGTGGGGGAAAGAATTGGAGTGACACAATGGTGTTAAACAGCGATGTGAGGTAAGTCATCCCAGAGTCCGGTAGTTCCTTAAGGATTCGATTAGTTATCAGGTCATAACCGGGTGTTTTCTTCGGATTCGCGTTTCTTATTACCCTGATAACTTCTTTTTTAGTAAATTTAACAAAAGATTCCTGTTTTTTATTTTCTGTGTTCAGGGCATTAAGAGAGTCGTAGATTTCCTGCAAGTGTGTCGCCGGTCCTTCGTACGAATGTGGTTTAAAGACGTTTGATAAGTGGTCAGCAAATATTTTTGCCTTTTCCATGTCTGTGCGTGCCCAATCACCACTAGAGTTTCTTAGAGGAGGATGTGCAGTAATTGGTCGTTTCAGTTTCCTAGTAGCCTTCCACAATGAGTAGTCTGAAGAGTTCAGGTTGGTGAGATAGTTCTGGAAGGACATGTTACGGTCCCTTTCAAGGATTTGTTTTAATTTTTTAGTGGCGAAGTTAAGGTGTTTCTTGCTAGTAGGGCATCTGGTCTGTTGCCATTGCTTACGTAAATTACGTTTGTGAGTGATCTGATCTATAATATTTTTATTTATATGTAATTGTTTATGTGTGAATTCCATGGGTGGGGTAGATTCCCAAGATGCTTCCTGCACACAAGTGTTAAAATGTTCTATAGAGTCTATTATGTCAGTTGCTGATTTCAGTCGTACCGGATTGCAAAGCGATTCATCTACAAGATATCTAAATAGTGTCCAGTTGGTTTTACTGTTATGTAAAGTACATTTTTTAGTAATCTCTTTGACGTCAGCATGAAGTTCTATTAAAATTGGGCAGTGGTCCGATGATAGGTCTAAACAATTGCGACAGGAGATGTTAGTTTTTGGTATCCCTTTTGTTACACAGAAATCAATTACATCCGGGATTTTCCCTTTGTCGGTCGGCCAATAAGTTGGTTCTCCTGTAGACACTACGTCCATGTTTTTTGCTTGTATGCACTTGAGGAGCTCTCTTCCTCTCGGCAATATTAGTCTGGATTGAAATGATCTAAAAAAATGTCAGCGACAGTATATGTCTATCTTTTAAGATTAACTCACTAGAACCGTTTTTATGGTAATCAAATTTGGTCGAAATTAATAACTCTGTCTGTTGCGCTTTCACGCCAATACTACAGAACCGATTTAAATGAAATTTGGTACACAGATATTTTAGAACCTGAAAAAGGACATAGGCTACTTTTTATCCCCGTGAAATATAAAACGGAACTCTTATCCCGGAAAAACTCTTTCACGCGGGCGAAGCCGCTGGCAAAAGCTAGTAACTATATAATATAACTGTTTTGCATTAAAACAAAACAATTATTATGTGTTGAAGAAAACACACAGCATTGAGATGAAGAACGCAATCATTTGATTCGGTTAATCCAAAGATAATGTCAGTTCAATACATACCAGAATGTCCAATCTTGTTTCCCACAATTAACACCAGAAGGCGCTGCTCTACTTTCGAGCGCAACTCTAGCTGTCAACTCATAAAGTCTTCATCACCAGCAAGATCCTTGTACTAATGCTGTGTGTTTTCTTCAACACATAATAATTGTTTTGTTTTAATGCAAAACAGTTATATTATGTGTCTCCAAAAACACACAGCATTGAGATGAAGACCTGTTTGATATCTGCTGGTGTAATACAATCGACGCTATGTGAATATAAAAAGAAATAATTCACATGATTTGTGAATGTACTATTTTTTCTTCTAGAATTGTTTATGAAAAACTCCATAAAACAAACTTAACAAAAAGAAAGCTTGGATAAAACTAAAAAACTCTTATTAGTTATTTGTCATATTAAGAGATCATAGCAATAATAATAAAATTTTAAACACTTTATAGTTAAGTGGTATCTTATACACTCAAATCAAGAGTATCATGAGAAATGAGATCAAAAATTTATAAAAACAAAAAATTATACATTGAAACACTTTAATAATTATCCTACAATAAAACGTCAGTATGAACACTGAGTCTGTAAATCTCCTGACAAGATATCTTTAATAAAGTGCTTACAGATTACCGGTTAGCTCTTTTCAGAATATCTTCCATTATAATATTCATATTATACTACCCTTTTGATGCTACCGTTGATAGAATACTAGGTATATTGCTAAGCTGGGGCCCCATAGCGGCTACAATATTTCATAAATGGATGTGTACTTGACTGTTGTCTATATATATACAATGTATTATTTGTAGTCAAATTAAACTTTTACTTCTATTTTATCTATCTACACAGAAATGCATGAATAGTAATTTGTTTAAAAATACAACTATTCAGCCAGCCACTCTGGTATTTGATGCTAATTTAACAGTTTCTATGACTGGTATAAAAAAATAAAATAAAACATTTTTATGTCCTTTAACTGCTATAGATAGTATGTGTGGCATCTGAGAGTTGAGACCCATAATTTAGTTCTTTCACCTGAGTAGCTGAGATTATAATATGGGTTCTGGATACCTATTTAGCAACTGCCTGATAGTCTGGACACAGCTGTTTGTTCTTTACCCAGATCTTGGCCCATGAACCAGCCTGAGCAGAGTGGTAATCTCTTCCCCAACAGTTCCAAAATGGGGATCAGGGTATGAAATATATAGCCTGAAGTTAGTTATGATGTACTAGTGGTATTTATAATAAACCATGTGTTTGAAAATTATCATAGGTTATATAGAGAAAAAAATCTAGGATTTGTTGGATGACTCTTGATAACTTTTTTTTTCTACAGTAGTTACACAAGAATCTAACATCATTAATTTGTGTAATAAAACAGTACTGCCTGCAAATTAAAATCAAGCTGCATCTTGACTAGACCTTATGTCTTTTGATTTGTTATCATTGCACTAGACTAACAATTTTCTATTTGGACACTAAAGGTGGATAAGGTGGTGAAAGACCAATTTTCCTTAAATAAGTGATCTCTCTTCTCCTAGTTCCAAATAGCTATGCTCCACCCCCCCAGTTTTGCCTGAGGAGACATTTTGTCAAGAACCTTCCGCAGGTTCAATCAATAAGAACCTTCCGCAGGTTCAATCACTAAGAACCTTCCGCAAGTTCAATCACTAAGAACCTTCCGCAGGTTCAATCAATAAGAACCTTCCGCAGGTTCATTATTTGAATAATAGTGATTAATGTTGTTTACTAGTGAGATTCAATAAAAAAAGAACTTTCTGCAGGTTCATTATTTGAATTATGCATGTTAATTTCTCACCTACTAGTGAGGTTCAATCAATAACAACCTTTAGCAGGTTTATAATTTGAATTATGTATGTTAATGCTCTCTCTTACTAGTGAGGTTTAATCAATAAGAACCTTCCGTAGGTTCATTATTTGAATTGGGTGAGTTAGTGCTTTCACTTACTAGTGAAGTACATACTACTACCACTACGCCTACTGTTCAAGGCGCTAAAAAGCACTGTGTCAATTTAATTGCCTATTATATCCCTTCTGCACAGTTTAAATATGCAGGGACCTTGGGGTTCATGTGGGTGGTAGGCAACCCCCGTTGGCAATGTAATAAAACAGTATATAAAGTAAACAGTACATATTGCCAACCCATAATTATTTAAAATTTGGGTTTGTGTAAACCTGTACAATAGTGGTATATTTTCTGTCAAATATTCAGACTTGACCTGAACTTCTAAGACAACCACCCTTTTTATTATAAAAAGTTGCCTCCGAGGCTGTTGGTGGTAATAAGTGCCATTGTAGGTAGGTCCATCTCTTCAGAGATGTTTTGCACCACTGTTTAGTCTGCTTGGTACCTATCAAGTGACAATGATGTCAATTTTATATATAGAGTGAATGTCACCTTACACAACCTATTGGTAATGTCCACTTGGTTGGGATTTTATGTTACAAGGCACTGACCACTGCTGGTACTACTGAGCATTAGAACATTATGTGGCTAATTCTTGAGCAGCTGCTCACGTTCTGTTTTTTTTTTTTTTTTTTTTTTGCATAGTAGAGTTTTACTGTTCTCCACTGTATCAAACCATTATTTAAGTTCCTGAGGTACTCCGTGAGGCAGTATCATTCTTTGGTCTCACAATGTGAATTCTCAAGAAAATAACTGCGTCTTGCAACAGTGTTTTACAGTACAGTCACCAATGGACTATTGCATGGTTTGCAAGGTTGATGCCTGCTCAATATACTTTGAAGTCAATTCAGAATATAGCTATTTAGCTGTAAAATGTTAGATTCTTACAATTGATAATGAACATACCAAACTCAAGATTTCAAGGTTGCAAGCATCTCCGAGATCTTTGCAGCCTGCAAGCAGGTGAACCTTATTACCATATACATAATTGTTCCCTCTCTAGTCTAGGGTTTCTACAACCCAGTTCATAATTACTGCAAATTGTACATGGAGTTCAAGATAGGCCAAATCAAAAGTAGGTTAATTGGGCAATCTCTCCGTTCTAATTAACCAACGAAGGAGTGCATTTCCGCAATGCTTAGATAAAAAGAGGGTGACGTTAACATAAAGTAGTACTTACCTAGGAGAAAATCTTTAACATCTCTCTCAGAGGTACAATTAATATAATGATAATAGCTGTTATGAAAAATATATTATCTTACTGCAAGGAATTGACCTCTGCAACTGAGAGGTTATAGGCCTTTGACTACCATGTTGGTTTAGCGCTAGTTTGCAAACTTCACAACACACCAACTCCTTTTTTGTAGAATTCTTAGGAAGGTACTTGTACTTGGTAGCTTGCATTGATAAGGCCGCTCCATTATACATCAAAATATATTTAAGAAAATTGTATAATATTCAATTATTTTTTATGTTAAAATGGTTACAATAAATAATATTTGTATTGTAGGTAATTCAGATGAGGTCCATGTATGAGTGCAAATAAATGGCAATTAAGCACCTGTTTTATTTTTTGAGTAATTGGCAGAGGGCTAATATATCTATTAATTCACCCTGTAAGGCTTAAAAAATCCTTTCTCATCTGAAATTCCCTGATAGGCCTGGTATTATCATTAATGTTACTGTGACAAAAGAAGACTAGCAGAAACAAAACTTTTAACACAACAAATCCAGAAAGTTACTGTAAGATAGACAGTAGTGCCTCTATATATTATACACAGGCAGTTTTAAAGCTGGTATATCATACAGTAAGGTAATTCTAAACCTGATATATTGGTTTGTTTAAGATCTGATTGTGTGGGCACATATTAGTCCCAGTTTTTTTATTTTTATTATTATTCAATAATTTGAAATAAAAAATATAAGCCAAATTTGGTTGGCCTCGAAGCTATAATCATTGATTTTACTCATTTATGGACTGCAATTCTGTGTGCACTATTGTCAGTTCTACTTTATTACATAATTACCATGTATAATCATAGTATTGTAATGGTAATTTAATAATAACCAATAATTTTATAAAAATGCCTTAATATATTACAGGTTTTTAAGCCTAAAAACATGGTTGAGCTAAGCTTTTCACAACAGATTTGTAGGTTTACTTTGTGTTTATTCTATACATGTGAATGTAATGTCTTTATTTTCATATCAACTATATTCTAGATTGTCCCAAGGCAATATAGGTGTATCTAATAACAGGTTGTGTGGAGCTATTATGAAACCTATTATTGTTAAATGTAACTAACATGTTTATTTTAAAGGGACATATTAAGAAACTTTTGGTAATTGGAGCAAATAGTTTAAGAATATTTAGCTAAATAAAACTGAGTCATTAACGAGTCGACACGCGGATCTGAACCTTACGCACATGTTTGTGCCTGTTCCTGCGCTAAGAAGTACTCGCACGTTTCATAGATAAGGATGAAGCTATGCCCTCTTATTTCAAGGATGAGGAAGTACCCACTCAATGATATCCGATATGCATGAGTTTCGAGTCGAGACTTGTTCCCCATAAGGTTCCGGGGCAACAAATTGGTGACCTACAGGTACCTATTTTGCATAAGCTTCGGGTCGTGATCTGTTCCCCATCCGAGGCAACATATTCTTGACCGGTACCTATTCTGTTTGCGCTTCTATTTCGCGTGTCGTCTTTACTAAATGGCTCCAAAAACTTACCAAAAATACAATGCTGTGTACAACACACACTTTAACACTTTTGTTGTCACTTATAATTAATATTTGGTAAAGTTTTAATTTAATTAATAACTTTACCGAACTGATCTGTTCGAATCAAAACGACGCTATGAGTTGACAGCTAGAGTTGCGCTCGAAAGTAGAGCAGCGCCTTCTGGTGTTAATTGTGGGAAACAAGATTGGACATTCTGGTATGTATTGAACTGACATTATCTTTGGATTAACCGAATCAAATGATTGCGTTCTTCATCTCAATGCTGTGTGTTTTTGGAGACACATAATAACCAAATAGTTTAATACACAGGAATAACAGTGCTAAGTGTTGTGGAGGTTATGAAGATGTTTATTTTGGTTACAAAGTATTTTGTAAAGAGAAATGGGCAGGTAAAACACCTTTTTTATGATATGTTTACATTTAGTTAAATACCTAAACTGACAGAGTAAAGCTAGCGATCCGCCAGTGCATTTCAATGCGGCAAGTAGTGTGCAACAGTGTATATAAAAAGTACGAAAGTGATATAGGAGGATTTTTGCTATGTGATGCAGTGCGGTGTGGCCCACCCTAATGTGCACGGGCCTTAAATGTATTATGTCAATTTTGATTGTCTTATGTTGTCAATATATAAGATAATAGCAGTTAATATAATTAAGAATTACTGAAAACATTACAACATGACATAAAACTGATATTAACTTTATCAAATTATGTATTGTACATATACTTATAATATTTTATAGCTTGGTTGTACAGCACATTGAACTTTTCTGAAGTAGACTCATATTATACTGAGTAAACTTTCTATGATAAATTCAAGGGAATAACCACTTTTTCAATTACAGAAATTACACTGTGAGGAGCTAGAAAAGCAATATAATGGATACACCATTGATATGTAAAAAAAAACACTAGAACTTACATTTTGTTCATTTAAATTTATTATATCAGTATGTGTAGTGGTACTCCTATTCTTAATAATTTTCCCACAGCCGAGAGTATGGCAACAGTGCCCTTGACTAGGGAATATGAACCTGATCTATTTTTTATATTAGCCCTAAATATATTCAAACAAAGCCCTCAATGACATCATAATTCATAACTGTGCCGACCAACCAGGAATGTTTATCTCTTGCCGGTCGAAATTACTTTTTAGGCTTCACTTCCTTTACCATCAGATGCAGTGAAGCCACTTTGTCAAGCGTTCGATAAGGAAAAAAAGGCATAACACTGTCTTCTTTTAACACTAGACTTGTTTCAGTTACAACTTATGCAGTTATATTATAAATATAATTTACACAATCATTGTATATGGTATGACACCCTTATATTATGCTCTTAATTTATTTATTTATTTGTTTAGGATTGCTAACGGAGTTTACAATCATTCTTATAAAATCCACACATATTTATAGCTAATTAACACATACGTAATTGTTACTCTGGTTATAAGCAATAATTTAAATAATATAAAGTAAGACGTCTATATACAAGTGTTGACTTGTGCCAAAACAAGGGTAAAATGTTAAAAAGCATGCCTTACCTATGGTGACTGTAGCCTCAAGCCGTATATTTGGATCCAGGGTTTCGTCTGATATCAACTGCAGCAGCCTCGGCACGACTCCCTGCTGTATCACTGAACTTTTCTGTCTGTTGCTGCCGATTACAGAGTTCTTTAGTGTCACCAGGGCTTCCATAACCTTCGGTGCTTCCGACGAGTAGATCTCATCGATGTACGAACGGGAGCTTTCGATATCCTATCGGCAAAATGTAGAGGTTATATCCAGACGTACCCAAGTACGTTGTTAACGTTTTTATGTACTTAAATTAATTTTCATCAACTCACCATAAATATTGTTAACTGCTGCATGTTTATAGATAAGACTGACGCAGTACTGTTGGTAAAAATAAACGTTAAAAATTTCTTCCGAGGCCGTATACGCTGTCAACCCAACACCTGTCAGTGAAAGGTGCGTTCATATTTCGTAATAAGTGCTTCGTTCTTCAGAGTTCAGACTCACAGTTCA
The DNA here is from genome assembly GCA_949316025.1 of Lapara coniferarum. NCBI lineage: Eukaryota > Metazoa > Arthropoda > Insecta > Lepidoptera > Sphingidae > Lapara > Lapara coniferarum. The sequence goes on along the minus strand of OX438924.1, from coordinate 5,023,438 downwards.
GAAGTTACACTAAAGTAACTTTGGCTAGATTGTTTTGAACTTTGAATAATACGTAACGCTTGTTATTATTCTAAGGTCACTAAGGTTCACTATATCGTTCAGAAAGTAAGTAGTAAAGTGCGTTTCAACTTGTGTGCAGAAACTACTAGGGTCGATGTAAAACAACATAAATAATATAATCTATCACCATTGATGTATTTAATACATCAATGTCTATCACCGATAAATTACATTATTTACAGACACTCCTTGCAAAATAAGCCCGTTGATATATTTTGTTAAATAAATTAATAAGATTATGTTAATTTGCTCTTGTCCATGGATACATGTGTAGTGAGATACATGTGATAGATATACCCTGCGGGATGTTGCAGATATTACACTCACATGGATACATGTGGGTGTAATATCTGCAATATCCCGCAGGGTTGGAATTCTGAACAGGGTGCGGAGGTACTTCACGGCCGGTCAGCTCTATCGTTTATATAAAGCGCAAGTGCGACCGGGTATGGAATACTGTTCGCATCTCTGGGATGATTCCGCTAAATACCCGCTCAATGCCTTGGATGGATTGCAGCGACGCGACGGGCTATCCGCATTGTAAATGATGCAGACGTAACAAAAAGTTTGGAGCCACTGTAGCTGCGCCGCGACATCTCTTCGCTTAGTGTATTCTATCGTCTGTATCATGATGAGTGCTCTGAAGAATTGTTTAACCTTATCCCCTCCTCTCCTTTCCTAAACAGAACCACACGTACTGGCTTGCAGAAACACAGCTTAGTGGTCTGTTCCATCCCGGCTCGAACCAAAAGGTTCAGTAATTAATATTTCTGCCGCACCATTAAGCTGTGGAATAGTTTGCCAGCGTACGTGTTCCCTCCATCCTACGACTTAGGGTCCTTCAAGCGGAGTGTGAAGAAGCAATTAAGCAGGCTAACATAACTGTGCCGACCGACCAGGGATGTTTATCTCTTGCCGGCCGACATTACTTTTTGGGCTTCACTTCATTTACCATCAGATGCAGCGAAGCCGCTTTGTCGAGCCTTCGATAAAAAATGTCTATATTTTACCCCTTTAATATCCCAAAAATTTGCGTCTGGTTAGATTTTGAGGCTCAACACACATACAAAAAGCGACATCTTTCAAACGTGCTTTCTAAATCCAGGATGCCACTCCGGATGTATAAGACCGTATCAACTTTTTTTCTGGCAGCATCCAAACTCGTGTCTACGGCAGTGGTGCCAGATTAGGCGACTTTTCGCCATTTAGGCTATCTCAGAGGGCAGTGGTCTCGAACCTACCGATTTTTCGGTATTTATACCGATTTTGGGCCTGTCCTACCGAAACACCGAATGACATGATTTTTTAACGATTTTTTGAAACGTAGAAGATTCTCCCGATTTTTTGCAATTCGAAGTTACAATCCCCTTTTTCTTTAATATTTTACGATTCCTTGGTTCAATATGTTTTTGGCAGTTTTTAATATGGCAGTAGTTTTAAAGGGGCGGAAAAATTTGTTTAAAATTTTTACTTTCATAACGGGGGAGGGGTTGTATGCGTGACTCTCGTTTGTTGAAATCACCTTCTTTTGGTTTGAAATATAGTCCCTAGAGTTTAAAATAAAGGGGTTTTGATTGAATATTGCTTGTTTTTTGCATATACCAATTTTTGCTCCAAATATACCGATTTTTCTTGGCAACTCTACCGATTTCACATTTTGTCGTCCGAGACCACTGTCGGAGGGTGTCGGGGCGATCAAAAATTGTGAATGGTGACCGGTCACCGTTTAGGCTATGCGAATGGAGATCAGTCGCCAATTAAGGCTACTTTGGAATGTTCGTGTTATAAACCTTGTTTTCGTCGAATTTGAGAATATTTTTAGCTTTGAGGGTACTCAACATGTACCTAGATCACCATACACACGATAATTGGAAAATTGAGGACCTTTTTTTTATTTTTAGCTCTTCGCGTCCCCTCACAACTTGGCGACTTTAGGCTACTTCAAATTTTTGGCAAGTTGGGCCAGCATTAATTTGAAATTAGGGGCATTTTTTGCTCTTTCACCTCTCCATATACGATAAGGAGAGTTTAGGCCACTTCACAATAAATCGGCGACTTCAACCATCACACATGTGGCAGCACTGGGTGACTGCTCTAACTCTATGGATTAATTTTATTTTGACATACTGTCATTTTGTATTTTTGACAATGTTATTTTGTTAGCTTTGTACTGGGACAAGTTTGATACTTGCTGAAAAACTTTCTTTATCAAGAATAATATACGGAAGAGACATTTTTGTCTTATAATTAATTTATTTCTTTTGGAAATGCTAAAGTGTTTCATATAATTAAAAGTACGCTTACAATGACCGATTCAGGAGTTGATACGAGTAATGAGAGCAGCGATAATCCTCTGTTCGATCATTCTCAGTGTGTGATAGAATTCAATCCCCCTGCTATACCAATCAGCCAATTCGGTCAAGCTATGCCTGTAGACATGTTAGACGAACCCCACGATCATGTGGGCAAAATAAAGTGTACCACGAAGGCCAGGCACTGTCGCCTTAAATACAGATACGGTGGCACAGTTAGTGCATCGAGGAACCAAAAGCTTCGTTTCGCTGCGTCTACCAATAACACTGAACTAGTTGAAAAACTACTTTTATCTGGTGCAGATCCAAACTCTTCTGATGAACACAAAAGAAGCCCCCTTCATTTAGCAGCTTGTCGAGGATACGTCGACGTTGTCAGAGTGCTTATACGGAACGGTGCCAATCCTAATATTAAGGACACACTGGGCAACACACCACTGCACCTGGCAGCCTGTACCAGTCACATCCCAGTGGTGATTGAGTTACTCGATGCTGGAACTGATGTCAGATCACATGATAAAAATGGTCGCAATCCTATACAACTTGCACAAAGCAAGTTGAAACTTATACAAATGAGACCTAGCGGGGCTGGACATTACGAAGAGACTCACCAACTGATTGGTGAAATATGCCTGGTTGTGGAAATGATGTTAAAGTACATGAAGATACAAAAGGCGGATGCAGCTGAGCTGGAGTCTGTCAGAGAGCGGCTTCTGGGGCAGGTGAGCACACGTGAACAGGTCGATTCTGAGGTGCAAAATCTACTTGACAGTCTAGATTCACTGAAACTAAGATAATTATACCTTTTGGAGGTTCAGGAATACAAAGACTGTTTTACAAATGCTGCCTAAAATTAGAGCTCACAATTTATCTAATATAATGTTTATGGATATGATGTAATAGGTGACATTGTATTTTTCATAGTCTGTAATTAACTGTAAGTAAAACAATTTGATTCATAGTTATGTATGTTGATAAGATGAATAAACTTTATTAATTTTATTATTACATTGTTTCATTTTTTTCTAAAGTCCCACCAGTAATTTATGTGACTAACAAAAAATTATGTTCACATCAGTGGATGGAAAAATAGTAGTATCCATTGTGGCACTTCTTTACATTATAATTAAAGATTTTTCATATAACTCCAAACATTGTTCTGTTGTAATGAAATTTTAAATAAAAGTTATTAATTTAATAAAAAAAATGTAAACACATTATGCAATAATCATTTAATAACAACAAATTCTTAGAATTTATAAATGAATTAACTTCAATTTACAATAATGCAAATAGTTTCCAGAGTCCCGGCAATATACTTTTCAATATGATAAACATTTTAACAATCACCAATTTGACTTAACACAAGTTTGAAGCCCACAATCCTACACAGTAACCACCTCATACATGGAATGTACACAACTGACAACAATTAATGTTTTGATTTATATAACTTTCCTATTCACAGCTTGTATTCTACTAGAAATACAGGAAAAATAGTAAAAGTTTGTGCATTATCGAAAATCCTAAAAAAATCTTTATAAATTGCTGTTACATTAATTACATAAGTAAATGCTTTACATAAACAATTATACATTGATAAAAACAAAATTAGTAGATACATCCAATACATATCACAATGATTAGGCTTTACTGGGGTTCTAAACATTTTTTTGATAACATTGGCAAACCAAATAAATGTTTTGTATGGCAGAATAATTATTATCACAGAAATTTAAAATAATAACTAACATTATATTAATACTGCTAAATACAATAATTAAGTTATATTAACAGTCCCAACCCATTTAAATAATTACTTACAGTACAACCTTAGACCGTAATTATAAGTGAAGGCAAGTTAATTTCAACTATACATGTATCTATGTACTATAGTAAATATAACACTGACAATCATTGGAAATTACATTAATTGCAGGACATGCAGAACAAGAAATGTTTATTGTTATATTCTCAAGTTTATTGATAGTTCTGGATGGAGTTAAGATTCCATTTGATTCAAATAAATTTTCATCTTACTTTATATACACTTACTTATTATAAATTTACTACTCAAATACTGTTGTAAACAATAAAAATAACCATATTATAATTAGAGATACTTTAGAGAACACTCAAAAAGTTATAGAAATAAATATATATATATATAAATACAAATAACAAAGAGAGCACAGCAGGTATCTCTCCAATGCGAAAAATGCAACTGTTTGAAAAAAATAAATCTGCTTCAAGCTAATTACACATCTACTTTGTAGCGCGTGTTACTTAAATATCATAAGTAGCAATCAAGGTAATTGCTCTACATTTGAGCAAACATATAAATTAAAACAATCAATTCCATTAAATTGTAAATTGAACATATTTTAGAGTGCTGAATATTTGGCACTTATTCATTGTTTGTCTTGTTCTCTGACTAGCTACTATATGCATTATCCAAGCTTATATTTTCTATCACAATATCACATTTACAATTGAACCAATTCAAAGTAAATTAAATCACAACATTCATGGAATGAATGATTACCATTAATATTGCTTTGGTAGGTATCTTGGAACATAATCTTCATTTAAAATAATAATAGGTGTTTTAAAAATACAACCAAACTTCACTAAAAAGCGTTATACTTCATCGAATTGCACTCGCATCGGCTCGGTTCTGTGTTACATGTAACTATATCAGTCATTTTGAAAGATTCTTAATTGTCTAAATTGTTCAATCAGTAATTGTTGTTATTTTAAGTCTGGCACCAAAAGATTAACTATATTGGGGAAAATCTCTGCTTGGATGGGCCCGTACTCGACAAGCTCGCCGTCCACCGTCATGTAACCGTTGGACCCCTCCGGGACTATCCTAAACGCGCTTACAGGAACCATTTTAACATACTCGTTATCCATATCAGCATGCGTGCCGTTACCGACGCCGAGCAGGAACGATAGTAACTGCGACCTGGATATGCCCGCTTTGATGATCAACATCCACATGACGCCGTCGGAGAGCGAGGACCGCGGCGCGAACAGGAACTCCTCGCCGATGTACGGCTGGTAGGAGACGTGCACCATCACGAACTCGCCGTGTTCGTGCACCCAGTGCGCCGGCAGTGTGGACACTAGCGCGGGCAGGTGCGAGGCCGGCCCGTGCATGCACGCGTGTGACGGCGAGCGCGTCTCCGACCCGCCGCTCGTCACGCTGTGGTACTCGGACCCGCGCGTGCTGAAGAACGCGCTGCGCCGCGAGTTCACCGAGTACCACGAGTCCACACGCTGGTGGTGTTTGCCGTTCATCGCGCTCGTAAACACTTCAGAGTTCTCGTCGCAGTCGATGAACGCTTCCGCGTCGGGAGAGTCGAGCGCGCCGTCCTGACTCACGCTGTGACTGAGAGTCAACGGTTGTTTCGCTTTAGGAAGATTGCTGACATCCTTTATTTTTGCGTAGCTCAATGTGCCCTTGTACAGTCTCAGACCGAGCAATCTGGCCAGCGCCCAAACTGCGAACCTTTGACCTCCGATAGCTCGTAATCTCTCGCTTTCGATGTCGATGTCTGACAGCAAGCCCCATCCCACGGACAGAAACGAAAACATAATCTGCGATCAAAGAAAAACATAATAAACAATTGTATAAATAGATCACATAGCTTATGAATTAAATATGCTCATGCTGTGATTATATGGCGGCACAGTAACTATACGCCAGCATTGCCCCCACTTATGATAATACGTTTAGGTATAAGATAATAGCAGAATATCAACATTAAAGTATGAAAAGACTAACACTAATTGTATCCGCAAATTGAACACGGGCGTTGTTTTGACGGACGTAGTCAATTGAATATTGTACCCAAGCTACATATTATATATCACAATTGAACGTGTACAGGTACCTTTCCCCTATTTATACAACTGTCCGAAGAACGCTACAATTCTTTATATAAATATATGTACTTGTATGGAATTTTCCGATAAACCTGATTACATCCGCCTTCGCTTACGAGCACCCGTATCTTTTCATCAGTCTGTAAATTAAGGAAATAATTTTCATACCATATGTGAATAGGCATATTTTATGGTTTGCTCTTAATTTTCATCCCATCGTGACATTAATGTTACACAACATTACGGATGTAAATAGAAAAATATGATCTTAACAATAATTCTTACTTTTGTTTTGGTTTCAATTCGAACAACATCCATTGGTGCTGTTTTGTTCTTCACTAGTGCCATAGAAAGTCCCGTCAAGTTTTGAGGAATGTACGGCTCACTGTAACAAAGTTTTTTTTTAATCATCAAAACAAGTGTAATTATCGATAATCTTTTAAAGACGTAGGTAAATATAGATTTCATAGAATTAACGTGACGACGGGCTGCCGAGACGAATGTCCGCAAGTTCAAAACCCAAGGGCACGCACCTCTCGACTTTTCTGAAGTCATACTGTGTGTATTCTTTGTGAATTATCGCTTGCTTTAACGATGAAGGAAAACATCGTGAGGAACCCTGTATACCTGAGAAGTTCTCTATAAGAATTTCGAAGGTGTATGAAGTCTGCCAACCTGCACTAGAGCAGCGTGGTGAACTAAGGCCCAACCCCTCTCAGTTGTAGAGGAGGCCCGTGCTCAGCAGTGGGCAGTATATAATACAGGGCTGGTAGTAATAACGCGAAGAACTTTATCTGTGGCTTTATTAACTCCTAAACGGAAATGATGCTTAAATACACAAACCTGTTCAAGAGGATTATAAATATTAAATAAAATAAAAGAGGATTATTGCAAGTTAATTCTGAATAAAAAATTATACGAGCGTTTATGAGTGGTTTTGCTGGATCAAGGTGGACAGTAATTTGCCGTCTGATACCTATAATATGCAGGAAAATACTGCGACTGGTATAGGTATTGACCACCATTTAAGAGAGAAATAATAATAAATATTGTAGGCGCAATTATTTTTAATACTAGAAACCTTATTTGGAGTTGGTAGTTTGGACCTTAATCCATTGCGCTTGCTAATAACGGTTCATGGTGAAATTGTTTAAATCACATAAAACTTACAAGATCCCTCCAAGTGCGGGCGCAACTATTAATTCATTTAAAATTGAGGGCAATATCATATTTTATTCGTTGTTTTATCTATACTAATATTATAAAGCTGAAGAGTTTGTTTGTTTGTTTGAACGCGCTAATCTCAGGAACTACTGGTTCGAATTGAAAAATTATTTTTGTGTTGAATAGACCATTTATCGAGGAAGGCTTTAGGCTATACCGGGTGGAAGGGAAACGCTCTCTATACCGGAACTGTAAGAGAGAAGAACCATAACATTAACGAAAAAATATATTCATTTGCAAAGCTAAGCGATAATACTTACGATTTTAGTATTTCCGTAATTCATGCGCGCGCAATGTAAAGCGTACAAAGAACTGGGCGGCCGTCGCGCTGCGCCGGGACCGGCCCGCGGTCGTTAACCCGTCAGCTGATGTACGTGTTTCATTACGATTTTTTTGAAATATTGACCTTTTTTACTATGTTTTTCAGAATAATAGTTTGATTTATCTATCCATACGTGAAGCTGTACAGAAATTTGAGAAAATCCTACTAAAATTTTAACAATGCGATCGCGATTTTTTTAGTGCTATCACGTCAGGAATCACCAATACTATCACCTGTATTCGTTTCCGAGAGCGTTTCCCTTCCACCCGGTATAACATCACGATGCAACTATTAGGAGTGAAGAAATAATGATTATTCATTCTTGAGGGCTTCCATTGCGTGCACTGCGAAAACGGTTCAAGATACCAAAAATATATGTATGAAAGAATTATTCCTCTCGAAATGATCTAAAAAAATGTCCGCGACAGTATATGTCTATCTTTTAAGATTAACTCACTAGAACCGTTTTTATGGTAATCAAATTTGGTCGAAATTAATGCATTATTTGTTAAGAGTTGTATCAACGTTATAGTCATAGAGTGATTCAACGGTAAGGTTTTTATGTACTTTTAGCCCCAAAAAACTTATTAACTATTATTATAAAACTGAAGAGTTTGTTTGTTTGTTCGAACGCGCTAATCTCAGGAACTACTGAACCGATTTTGAAAATTCTTTCACTTATAGGAAGCTACATAACTCCCGAGTGCTATAGGCTACTTTTTATCCCGGGAAAATATTTTTGCCCCGGAAAAACTTTTTCACGCGGGCGGAGCCGCGAGCACTACTAGTGTTTAATATTTAAGTTCGCTGTTTTATCTGGCGTCTAGTGGATGATACTGAAGCCGCATAAGCTACAATTCCGTTGCTTCACGTTGAAAAAAACAGACCAAGTGTCTAAAATCACGACGCCTTTTCAATCGCGTAACAAAAAAACCCTCCAGGTTATTATTGTAATTAAACGTGACTGTAAATAATTTTTTAACACGGCATGACCAACTTTAACAAGTAACTCACTACGCAACCATACTACTAGACCATTTTCGAATGGTTTAAAGTTGGAATTATATACTACAATGTGATAGTATTTAGACCAGTTTAATTATCGAGAATTCAGAACAATGACAAATCAATCTTAGACCAGTACTAGTGGCAGGTCATTCTTCCTTTCTTTATTATAACTTGTACAGAACTTGGCAGTCATCCAAGTGGTATAAAGCTTGATTCAGTCTATGACACTATGCACCGTACACTCAGTGTATTAACCGAGTGTCCATGTGTGAATACGGGTTTACCTTATTATGACATTTAATAACACCCGTATTTTTAGAGACACTCGGTGTATACACTGAGTGTACGATGTATAATATCGTAGTCTAAACCAGCTTTAGATCCGGTAATTTTCTTTGCAATTTGTCATATTAGATTACTTCATTTTACACTGAATTATTCTCATTCAAACCAAGTTTTGGTGTTAGAGCTGTATTTTTTGTTACTTATTAGGCGTTGACGTCTTAATTGAATGATATATCTTAACGTTAATGCACGTGAATCCTTATCATCTGTATCCTCTTATGATATGGCATATCATCTTAACAAAATAATCAGATCAAATAAAATATTTCGTTCATGTAGACAATTTTTCGTATGTAAAATTTGTTACATTATTCGATGTACGTCCAAATTCCCAGTACGTCCATTGATGTATTAAATTTTTTAATACATCAATGAGTACGTCACATACAAATGAAGCAACAATTCAAATTATTCAAGGAATCCTTATGTTTCGTAGTAAATCACTTTTAATGTTACCTCTTCGATAGCACACTCAACTGTTCAATCCGGTCGAATAGCAAGAATAACATCAACTCTTATTTCAGAATACCGACATTATTATTTGCAATATTGTTATTGACACAACAGATACCTACTAACTAATATAATTCATATTAAAAAATAAAATTAGTAAAACGCAGCGTTGCCAACTTAACGGATTTCCCGTCATATCTAGCGGATTTGGATATGTTGGAAACGGGAAAAAATCTTTCCAACGGCTGACGGGATATTCAACGGGGCACAAATATCGTTACGGGCGGCGCAGTGATGCCAGACGTACCAATTTCCTGGTACATGTACCATTTTTCAGGGTCTTGTACCATGTACCAACTAAAACCTGTGTTGGTACGCAAAAGTACCAACTTTCAACATCAACGACAAAATTAATATTTTTTTCTTGTATCTAAGAATATATCAATTCTTGTTGCATAATTACATCATAGGTTATTGTAATAATTTACTAATCATATTTTTTTGTCGTTAATATCACTGAACACCATAGATTAACAAGGACGTATAAGTGTATAAGTAGCAGTACTGGTTATAAATTCTCTTTTTGGGACATAAAAAAAAGGGCGCCGGAAAAATTGTATATTTTATAGCGTGTACCATCTTTTTTGGTGAAATTTGGTAAAATACCAACCTTCAGTGACCTCTGTACCAGTATTACTGAGACACTATCTGGCATCCCTGGGGCGGCGAGTAAACACGCTGACACCGATGCGGATTTTGCCGGAAATATACGACAAACTTGACGGATTTTTAACAAATCTTGTTGGCAACACTGGTATAACGTTAAACGTAAGCTAACATAGCACAAATAATTGTGATGTACAGTGAAACGTAGATTCTCCACGGTCACATCACATTTTGGCAAGAACATTGATTGGCACATGAAAATATGTAATAACGCGAAATATGGAACTCCCACGCCACAGCCCACAACTATTCACGCTGACACGAGAGTCCATCTAGGTAACCACCACACCAGTCCAAGGCTTTATTGTGCTGGTAAGGAAATTAAAAAAAAACATAACTGAAACTGCTTAGAGCCGCGCCTTACAGGTCCATAGCTTTTCAATACGAAATCTTCAGCATCATCCACGCCTAAGGAGTCCAATGCAGCCTAATACACTATTAATATTTCTTCTTGTTTTAACGCAAACGTTTATTCTAAGTTTCACAATAAATCAAATAAAAACGAACAAAGCATTTAGAAAGGTTGTAGCGTTGCATGGAACGTTTACACTCTTTCGTAAACTGTCTATGGCTACAACCACCAATCGAAGCCCTCGTGGGTGCCGATTGGTCGTTATTTAGTTGTCATTCGTTTGACGTACGTCGGAATGGCGACCGTATAAATAAGCGTGCACTGTCATGCGGCCTTTCTTTTGAAATTGTCATCGCCGTAGCACCACATTTATTTAACTGCGTGCTGCCGCGCATACCGTTGTTCCCGCTGGGTGAGTTGCCAATCAATCCCTACTAACCGCTACCAGTGTATTCTGTGTACCTGGGCTCGTGAGCTGTCACGAGTCGCTGGCGCGGTATGCAAGCCTAGCTTGCATTCCGAACCGCTGGGTGTCTGATTTCAGGGTTCACCTCTACGGTACGGCGTTGACGCACCCTCCGCACGGAGTGCTGACTCCGTGTTGCTCACCGGCGTAGCGGAAGCTGCTCCGCAACGCGCACCGTCATCGTCGCGGGCGCTGGCCCCGACCACGTGGGCACCGGCAACGTCGCGGGAGCTGCCCCGCCACGTGCTCACCTCCACCATCGCAGTCGGGCGCGCTAGCCCCGACCACCACCTGACCACCGCAGCGCCGACCACGTGGCCATACCATCTGCCCGGCGAGCTGTCGCCGGAGCCATCCACGTGCATCAGCGTCGTGCCGTTCGCCTGAGTCGGAGACCCGGCAGGCCAGTGACTCGTTTGCATACCATCAGCAAACGTATCGAGTGTACGCGGAGGTGTAAAAATAAAGCTCGTACCACGAACCTAAACCCTGAGTTCTTTCTTTCTTCTTTCTTTTTTCTACCTATCTGCGGCCACACGCCGCAAGGTCACAAAAGATCTCATATCTCAAGAACTTTAGATTAAAAAACAATTGATAACGAGGAACCGATTATACGATATACATAATATTTATAATATCCTTGTGATTAATATATTATAATTACATGCTGTAACTTACTGTGTATATTAATATACTGGTATGTAACATCACTTTCTATTTTTCTTTTCGTTTAATAAAGCTGTCACCTAAATATCTACACAATAGGTACAATTTGAGTTGCTTTTCTAATCCGTGTTTCTTTACATCTTGATAAACAAATAGAGAACTCTAATTGCTATACTCCGCGCCAGATAACGTGGCAATAAAGCACATTGACCTTTACTCGTTTAGTCAGGTATGACAAACCTTTGGCACAAGGAATAAAGAATTATAGTGTTTATTTATAGACACATTTTAAAACGAACGTTACAATTGACAATTGATTGGTGCAACTTGCGGAGTCAGCTATTGCAAAAATGTTCACGATTGTTTGATTTTATCACATATACACAAACATGAGGTCCTGTCACCAAAATGAAGTCCTTATATACAGAAATAATAATATCGGAAACAATAACAAAAACATTACAAATGTAACAATTAAGATTTAACGTATCAAAATTCAAATAATCACCCGAGGACATACACACATGCGGTATCCGAACATGAATGAATGAACAAAACCAGCGTGCCAACTCCAAAAAATCAAAAAACAGATGACTTATAAAAAACAGTATATCGGGGATTTTGACCGAGGAGCTAAAAAAAAATGTCTAGTTTCCCTCAGTAACGTCCGAGAAGTAGGATAACTCCATAGGGTGGCGACCAAAAAAAAGTTCCTGCACCATTTTATGTAGTACAAATTAACTAATCTTTACACAAAAACAGTGAAATAGCATGTAAAAACCAGTAAAAAATCTTTAGAATAAAAAACAGTAAAAATTCGACTCTCAACACGAAACAGGGATGAAAAAGCAAGAACAGTAAATCTACTGTTAAAACAGTAAGGTTGGCAACACTGAACACAACATTAAAAGGGCGGACCGATGGCTGCATACCCCGAGCGTCTGCCGTAATAAACAAATTGATGTAACTTACGTATTGTTTATTTCAGGGCAGTAATTTTGTATAGTGCAAAAACGGATTAATATGTTTTGAACCTTTATATTTAAGATTGCAGACGCGCAGGGGCGGTTGCGGACGACAACTTAGACGTGAGTCGGAGGAAGCCCGCAGCCGTCCCTAATGCGCCGAAGATGGCCACCGCGGAGTTTTGGTTGGTATGCCGTGCGGTGTACATAGGTTAGGTTAGGTTTCGACGGACGTTTTCCATCTCTCCGGGCGGTTCAACGTCGGGTCGTAAGGCAACCTGAACCCAACATAACCGCTCAGTCGTTCCCCTTGAACACTGGGCGGAAGTAATAATTCACTTTCTCCGCGTAAAAAAATAATAATTTGTCGCATGTCATGAAATCTATACTAACATTATAAAGCTGAAGAGTTTGTTTGTTTGAACGCGCTAATCTCAGGAACTACTGAACCGATTTTGAAAATTCTTTCACTAATAGGAAGCTACATAACTCCTGAGTGCTATAGGCTACTTTTTATCCCGGGAAAATATTTTTGTCCCGGAAAAACTTATTCACGCGGGCGGAGCCGCGAGCACTACTAGTCAAATATAAAATAAATGATTTTTGTGTGACGAGAACCACTGTTTTCTAATTTATAACAGAAAATCAACAATGTGAGTTGTGACATTAATTTAAAAAAGTTATGTATTTTAATACTAAATTTGAATCGTAATATTTCTTTTTTATTTACGTAGTTTATTTTGTTTTTAACTTACTATAGTTTTGAATTTTCATTACTGAAGTTGATGTTAAAATCACCGGCCAAAATGAGTGGAAGTTTATCTAAATTTTTGTTGACGTAAGACGTACAAGTGTTGCAGATTTATGTGCCGCAGAGTGTGTAATGGAAAACGGTGTACCTTAATCATGGCAGTCATGTATGTCTCACCAAATAACAAATTAATATTATTATTTTTAAAATGAGGTTATAGTAAAAATGTAATACTCGTTGATGAATCATGTTTAGCGAGGAGCGAACACGCTTGTATAGGTACTTTAAATTTCGAATGTCATTTTTACGGCCAGTTCTTTATTGTTACTGGCTGGTTTCACAGGGCAAGCATAAAAAAATAAGGAACTTCGTTCCAAAGATAAATTTCGTTACAACTTTTGGTCTTAATTTTTTCCGTCTAGCTCCCTTTCGCAACGCGCGATAAGGAACTTCGTTCCAATTTAGCATGTCAAAACTCTGATTTTTTATTTCTATTAAGACGTTTTCTAGACAAATAATTTTTAAAATTCACGTACGTAAAGGCCACAACACAGGGCAATAGAACGTACATTACATCCCGGGTTGTATAGCTTCAAATTAAAGTATCACACAGCAGGTAATGTAATGTCTATTTCCCTTCATTCCATTGGTCTTGATCAACGCACTGGTATGGAGTATCGCTCTGTATCTTAGGAATAGTATACGACCTTAGAATAATAACAGGCGTTGTTATTCTATGGACACGATGTAAAAATCCTACTTATAATAATATTATAAAGGCGAAAGTTTGTAAGAATGTTTGGATGTATGGATGTAAGGATATTTGTTCCTCTTTCACGCAAAAACTACTGAACGGATTTCGATGAAATTTGGCACACGGGTAAATCATGTCCTGGATTAACACATAGGCTACTTTTTATCCCGGGAAAATATAAACCGGGACTTTTATCCCGGAAAAACTTTTTAATGCGGGCGGAGCCGCGGGCAAAAGCTAGTATGTAATAAAGGTTTCGTGTGTGGTCTCCTGGCAATTTATAAAGAAAGATGTATTGAAGTATATCGGGATATAAAAGACCCTTACATTATAGATGCCGTGTACGATACGTTTAACATATAAATATTCTTAAAAATCACACACAACTTCATTTTTTATATGCGTATATACAAAGCGGTAGGATGGATGTTTTTATAATGGGTAGGATATAATTAATTTTAAATTTCTACCTATGCCCTCGATTGAAATTACACTGTCTCACAAAAGAATAGGAAATAACAGCGTTTCCATAGCATTAAATATACCATCGTAAAAACTATAATACCTGCATACCTTGGCGTTATTCGTTATTTAAAGACGCAAAATGGTAAATATCGAATAAGCATCCAGATTTTAGGTGAAAAATTATAATCGAGTCAGAAGTCGGAACAATTTAAATCTACAGTCGCAAATATTGAAAAATAGCAAAAATCAAGTTGGGAACACGGTTTTTTAGAAACTTGAAGTATAAATTTGCTATGAACATGACTAATATACTATGTCATGCAAAAAACCTGTATTTGTATGAATTATGAACAGGTCACTGACGTCAAACCACAAGTGTTTGAATATGATAATAAATAAAGGAATTACAAAATCATGTTTAGATAGGTTGGATTCGGAGAAGATGAAATCCTCCTAGCCAGTTTCGGCCACGGCGGCCAATCTCAACGGAGATCAGCCAGGTACGCAGGAGATATTATAGTGCACAAGTGTGTGCGCAATACACAGGTGCACTCGCTATTCCTTCACTCTCATAGTCCGGTGAGACGGCAATCCGACATGACCGGAGAGAGATCAGGCGCAGGACCAACGGCTTTACGTGCTTTCCGAGGCACGGGGGTATCACACCGCCAACTTCCTGACTCCGAGCTGCGACTGAGTAAATTTTAAGATGGAAAAACCCAGTCACAATTTTTTTTGGCTCGACCCGGGATTCGAACCCAGGACCTCAGCGCGCAAATCGTACTCGTAATGCGTACGCAATACCACTACGCCACCGAGGCAGTCGAGTTCGGAGAAGATATAAGAGATACAAAAAGAAAAAAAAACGCTCCAAAGACAAACAATGACAAAACCGACGTTGATAAAAACTATATTTAAAATAAAATACTGTAGGTATCTTGACATGATATTTGAAGAGTGTTCTAATCGGAAGTAGTAAATTTTTTACTCGCAAAAACCATAACTCATCCTGCGTTTAGACCAATCTATTAATAATGCTAATAAACAATGAACCAGTTTTGAAAAATCATGTCGAACAGCAATCTATTAATTATAATGATCTGGCTCAATAGACTTATTATTTTTAAAAACAGATTAGTATGGCTAGTATAGACAAAGTCATTTGACGCAACGCTGATAATTTTGATGCGATACCACAGTAGAATATCTTCATACAAACGGTCGGAACGCGAATGATACCTACGCGTCTCGAGTTTGGTACAAATTAAGTACACGACCGTCGCGAGTGCGCCGTAGTGACGAACGAACGGTGTGGTGGTTTTGTAAGCAGTAAGCGGGCATTTTGTGAGAATTTGAATTAAATAAGTACAAGTACTTACTTAAATGCTCAAGAAGAAGAAGAATTAATAACATCATAATATGGGGTTTTGGCGGGAACGTAGAAGTGTCATGAGGTGCTGTTGTTTTAATTTATTATTTTGGCGATACTTAGTGTTATATTAATGGTTATATTGCATAATTATTGTGGTATATTGTCCAATATAGTTCTATTAAAGGGCTCAAATGAAGTGAATTGAAATAACAGTGCTAATCAAGTGCTCTTTTTGTTGCCGCCAAAACTTCTCGACAAAGTCTTGGTAAGGTAGCCACTGCTTTACTTCGACATAGCAGTTAGTACTGAGTATAACAAAGAAACAATACAACTGCAACTTATATACTTTAAAAAATGTCTAACCTAAAACTTTGACACTGGCAGATGCGCAAACCGCGCCTTGCCAAAGAGAAAAAAAAACATTATAATATATTAGAAAGTAATCAAGACATTTTCACTTTTTAGGATATTCGCTACTGGTCGATATTATCATAATATGTCATCATAATGTCAAATTAAAATATATAGGTACTATTATGGCTCATTTCCACTCTCGCTTCGCACTTCGCCTCGTGGCTCGTATTGTGTTCGCCTCGTAGCTCCCGTGATTCGAGTTTATGTTTATATTCTCGCGGTGGGTTCATTTATTTTAAGCGAGCCACGAGACAAGTCGTTAGCGCACTATTTACATTCTCGTTTCGTGGTTCGCCTCACGATTCGTCTCACCGACAGATCCAGAGGACGAAATCACTCTGGCCATTCGCGAAAAGATCGAGCATCAAAAGCTCACACACTCCACAAGACCGCTGTACCGTCCTCGCCGTCGAGGACCTCGTCGCGTTCCCCGTCACCCTGACCTCTCTTAGCAGTTCCGGCCCGCGTGCCGAAGACTACTAGGTACGATACCACTAAATAGGATTAGGTTAAAAACCATCTTCCCCAAACGCTGATGTCTTATCCTCTCAGTGGCCGCCCTGAGCCGAGGTTCGTGACCCGTTAGTGGGTCGCCCTCAGCGTGGTCGCTTAATTTTAAGGGTTGCGAGCGCCTTCTGCACTCACCCAAAAGACCGGTGTTCTTTCATAAGCCGACCCTCGTCAGGCTAGAATGAGTAATGTCAGGGACAAAAAAAAAAAAAGTTGCGTGAGAGTGTAAATGAGCCATTATATATCAGTCCTCGTCGATCCCATATTGTGATAAGTTCATTTCTGGTTATTATCTAAGCCAGCTGCTCACTATTCATTACGACCATCCTATTGCAATGATGAGGTGCTATGAACTTCTTGTGTTATCAGGTAAATAAAAAGTTAATCACAGAAAAATGATTTTTTGGAAATGGTTCTATTACACCCATAAAATAACGCATAAATTATCTCTGTAACACTAAGCCCAAGGTTCTATGAAGTTTCGCCCGTCTCCTTTGAAATAACAGCTGTTAAATTGACATGGAATATTTAGAAGTTAAATCTACTATAGTCCGTCCAACCATTTATTTAACTTTTGACATATGGCACGCCTATGAAATTTTATATCTTTACAAGGAATCGAAACAAAATAATTGGATAATTTATGGACGGCAGTTTTTGTTTCCCATAGTAAAGGGACTTGCTGTTCAGCTCCGATATTAATTATCAATCGATATTCGCTAAGCCCACTGATTGTGTAACAAAATAATTCAAAACTTTTACATTGAATAATAAAATGTCGCAGTGTAAATTAAAAAAAATCTTTTTATACTATATGCCTAAGTATATAATAACCGATAAAATAAACTATTCAAGTTAAATTTTGACGAAATGATATTGGATATAGAATATATACTTACAGAATAAATTTATAAACAGAAAATAAACACATTTAAACGCTTAGGCATGTTTATAAAACAATACAAAATGTTGAGCAAAAATAACATTTCAATGTGTTTAATCGATCAAAACTTCGGCATAAACTAAATCGATTGGTACAAGAAATCGAATCTTTAACGCATTAGTACATCCCCAATTGATTAGAAACCGAACTGTCAAAAGTTAAATAAATGGTTGAACGGACTATAATCGGCAAAATCACCGATGAAACGGTGGAGCCATTTTTAAAAGAAGAAGAATCTACTAATCAAACACAACATGTATTTTTTTAATTGAACACTTCATATTTTATTCACAAAGAATTTAATTTTTTAAATAATATCTTTTACAATCTGAAAACTAGAAAGAAACTCAAGTATCGTAGATTAAATTAAAGTACCGTAGACGGGCAGCCCTATCGAGTGTGTATGTACCGCGCGGCTGTAGCCTGTAGCCTGTAGGTAATTATTTCAAGGACAGGGCAGAGTTTGAATATTTGTATAGATAGCTTTACCTTGGAATACTGTAAAGAGACTCAAGAGCTAAACTGTTATTAAAACACAAAAAAACATCAATTATCATAATTACTAGCTTTTTGTGGTTTCGTTTACGATTTACGTCAAGAAAACAATAAAATGTAATGATTTCTCAATAATTAAATGCCTAAATACTTTTACGTAAGTAATAACCGTTACACTAAAACTTGTATATTACATGTGTGTCCGTGACAAGATTTTAAAATATATAAGTGCCTAGTGATCGAAGATTATTGTTATCAATAACTATCCTGTTGATACACAACACACGCATTTAAGTTAACAGATAACAAGCAAAGAGCCAATTTTATCAAGAATAATCAATTACACATGAGAGTTACGATACTATACGATGTATTAAATATTATCACAGATTAACGTTTTTAAAATTATTACCGATTTTATAAATGGCGAGTCATTGTCCGGAGGTTCAAACCCAAGGCACACACCTCTGACCAATCTGAATTAAAATCGAGTGTTAGTATTATAGAAATAAGAATGTGCTGGTGTGACATATTATCACATTTTTACTATTTATTATAGTTGAATAAATGTATGTAGGTGTCTTTAAGTAGTTTAACCCATTAACCTGCATTTGCTGAGTGTAACATAATACTGTGCAACCTTGCATTATAGTGATGTGGATATCCTCAAATTGAGTTCACGAAACAAATAACTAACATTTTTAGCAGTTTTGTTTTATATCACAAACCTTATATTACTATTGTTAGTTTTTTACTAATCCTACTAATATTATAAAAGCGAAAGTTTGTAAGAATGTATGGATGTATGGATGTTTGGATGTAAGGATGTAAGGATGTTTGTTCCTCTTTCACGCAAAAACTACTGAACGGATTTCGATGAAATTTGGCACTTAGGTAGATCATATCCTGGATTAACACATAGGCTACTTTTTATCCCGGGGAAATATAAACCGGGACTTTTATCCCGGAAAAACTTTTAATGCGGGCGGAGCCGCGGGCAAAAGCTAGTTTTAAATAAAAGTTTAAATCAACCTCAGAGTATTTAAAAAAATATGTTTTGCTCATTGATGTATTAAAAAACCCGTTTTGCCATATTATAATTCAACAACATTACTAATTATTTTAAATAATACTGCAAATCCTAGATTGCAGTATTATTTTTCATTAAATAATAATGATTAGTGGTGCCGTTTATCAATATTGTACCGATTAAAGACACAATCTATTAACACTACTTTTTGACTATAACAGTACTTATAACTTAACACCAAGTTTCGTTTTATCACCATGTGAGATTAAATAATAATAAAAAGGAAGGCTTTATGAAGACCACACATCTTAATGTTTTCATTAGACACAATATCTTCCAATGTTTTATTGTAGATTAAGGTATTAAAAAAAGTTATCATGTGTGAGATAAAATAATGGTATAATTACTTTATGACAATGTAGATCTATGCTTGGTGTTTACTGAAATCGTAAGCTAATCTTCATGTCAGTATTTGTTTACTATAAAGATTAATAAAACACAGATAATATTTCTGTAAAATGGGTTATCTGTAGAGTTAAATGTTGAAATAGGTAAGCATATGCAGGTTTTACAAATTTTTCAACAATGACATGAGATAATAGAAACTTTACTGTGTTTTAGTATGTCAAAAAAGATGTAGATATGGATATAAAGCATTTAAGGTTAATTACAAACACAAGAAAATTTAAAAATTATAAATCTACAAAGTACCCTTGCTTTAAAATAAATATATAATGTTTACAGCACAAGAACTACTGCACACTAGCAGTGCATACACATTTATATATAACTAGCATCCCGCCCTGGCTTAGCACAGGTAGCAAAGCATAATACTGTATACCTACATTTATTTTTCTGTCGTACAAAATATTTATGAATTATTCGGCCGCCGCGCTGCGCCGGCACCGGCCCGCGGTCGTTAACCCGTCAGCTGATGTACGTGTTTCATTACGATTTTTTTTAAATATTGACCTTTTTTACTAAGTTTTTCAGAATAATAGTTTGATTTATCTATCCATACGTGAAGCTGTACAGAAATTTGAGAAAATCCTACTAAAATTTTAACAATGCGATCGCGATTTTTTTAGTGCCATCACTTCAGGAATCACCAATACTATCACCTGTGTTCGTTTCCGAGAGCGTTTCCCTTCCACCCGGTATATTATATATTCCCAGGATGAAAATAGTCCATGTAAAGCAAATATGGCGATATAATTCTGATGATTTGTAATTTTACTCCACATTGTGTCATACAGGTGAAAATTCACATATTACATGATTTTTTATTTTTTTTTAAAAAGGCCATCTTGGGCGCATTAGGGACGGCTGCGGGCTTCCTCCGACTCACGTCTAAGTTGTCGTCCGCAACCGCCCCTGCACGTACCGCTGTTGCGGTCCTTTTCCTGTTGCGGGGGCTCAGAAGCCCCCGAAACACCGTACCGTGTCCGCCTTTTAGTGTCCGAGGCAGCGTGAGACACGCTGCCTCGGACATGTCCATCACGGGACATATTACATGATGACTTTCATAATAGTCCATTTGAAACATATGTGTAGCAACCAACATAACAGGTTATGCACATTTGTTACCTAAAATAATGTGCTGACTTGCATAACAACAGGTGTCAATTTACCTCATTCTGTTGTTTAGTGGGTTTTCATACATAACACCTTTTAGATGCATGTCTTCACAATTAATGCAAATTATCAAGTTTTAATGAAATCGCATAAACATTTTGCCCTTGAATCATGTTCCCATCAAGAATAAATGTTTTGAGATGATAAAAAAATTACAAATATTTCATAATTTTTTTTTTTTATTAGTATTTAATTTATTTGTTGCTAACAGGCTTACATATTTTTATTCTAAGTGTGTAAAGTTATTTATTAGATCACTGGACTGGATCAAAAGCAATGGACACTAAATAATTTGTATTTGGCATTTGGCCGTGAGACAGAAATACTTTTATTTCATTAATTCATATCATTGTGGGATCAAGATTAAAATTACTGATTTTTAACCTCTGATGAAAAGTGGGGTGTTATACTTTTACAAGTGGCATAGCTTATTGAGATGACATTGGCAGCTGATGCAATGGGTGATAGTTGTCACCAAACAAAATAACAACACAAGCAAGCTACCTATAAATAAATAACATTACAATACAGTTTTTCAAAGAAATAATGTGAACCTTTCAAACATTTTCAATGGTCTGTTGTACTTTGTCACTGCATATTACCTATTCAATATGATTAAAATGACTTACTTATAGAGGTGACATATTGTTCTCGCCAGCCCATTGCCAGAGCCACACGGCATTATCGCAAGGGGTATTTCAGAGAGCGCCTGTTGCCAGTCCAGTCGCTCAAACATGCCGTTGAGGACCTCGAAAAGAACGCCGTCGCCGCCCACCGCCACCACCGCCCGCCAAGCGTAAACATTACGCGTGCGGACAAACTCACGCGCGTACTGAGCATACTTTGTCACATGGAGGTCGTACGGCACTTCAGCCTCTTGCAGAATAGGGGCCACCTTCGTTTGAAATAGCTCTCGAGCTTTCCCCGGCCCTGATTTCGGATTCAGTAAAATAAGCAACTTCTTATCGTTGAGAGGCGGGACGTAAGTGATTGGTTGACCGGCTATCAGACACTTTATTGATGTTCTCCATTTCTGCGCCTCTCTGTTGTTATCTTCATACTTATCGAAAGACCTGAAACGCAATGTTATTGTTGTTCTTTCTCTTTTCAAGGTACGGCGGTTGCGCTTCAGTATGTAAGCGTAAATATACAGATAAGCGCTGATGTCGTTTTCATCCAGGTCGCCGCTATTTTCTTCAACAACTTTGAGTTGTTGTGGTCCCACCAATGAACTGCACACACAGGAACTGGCTCCGTGACGACGCCTCTTGCTTCTCATACATTTGCTGCCTATGATATCGCGTAATAATATGGTCTGCTCTTTAGTGCTGCCATCAGTTTCTTTTGTCAGGGATAGGCCCTTCGAAGTGAGTCTCACACGGAACACTGAGTTCTTTTTTGACAAGATATAAAACGTTTCTTCTAAATAAATATGTTCTTTCGAAACCGAGTCACCTTCTACGACGTTTGGCACGTCCTTGCCGAGTTTTGGATCCGCCATGACTGAATTGAATTTATATTCAGAGTTGCCAGATGTTTGACGGTTGAAGTCGCCCAAAGTCGAGAAAATTCGAGGTAGCCTAAAGTCGCCCACATGTGTGGGGACGCGGAGAGCAAAAAAAAAAAAAGGTCCCCAGTTCTCAATAATTGTGTGTAAGGGGGATCTTAAATATCCTCAAATTCGACAAAAACAATGCATAAAACACGAACTTTCTGAAGTAGCCTAAATTGGCGACTAATCACCATTCGCGTAGCCTAAACGGCGACCAGTCGCCATTCGCATTTTTCGTCGCCCCAACACTCTTCAAGATAGCCTAAATGGCGAAGTCACCTAAGGTTTTTGACATGGCGACTACTTTTTATTTCTAAGAATTTATATTTATTGTTTTGTATCTGCTATTATTACTTGACATTGGCGAAATCACCGATAGATAATCGGTGGAAGCCATAATTTAAAAGAAGAAGAAGAAGAAGTCACCTAATCTGGCAGCACTGTTTATATTCAGTGTTGCCCTAGGTGTTGCCAGATGTTTGACGGTTGAAGTCGCCGAAAATTCATGGTGAAGTAGCCTAAAGTCGCCCGTTCGTATATGGAGAGGTGAAGGAGCAAAAAAAAAAAAACCTCCCTAATTTCTAATTTATAGTGGTCCAACGCAGCCAAAATTCGAAGTAGCCTAAAGTCGGCCACTTGTGTGGGGACGCGAAATGAAAAAAAAAAGGTCCCCAATTTTCAGGATCTGAGTACGTTTTGTACCCTCAAAGCTATAAATATCCTCTAAAACAATGCATAAAACACGAACTTTCCGAAGTAGCCTAAATTGGCGACTAATTACCATTCGCGTAGCCTCAACGGCGACCAGTCGCCATTCGCAATATTTGGTCGCCCCGACACCCTTCAAGATAGCCTAAATGGCGAAAAGTCGCCTAATCTGGCAGCACTGTTTATATTTTATTATGACTTTTACAACCTTGCAAATCACTGACTTCTACTCGTGGAACTATGCATGACAGATGTCACAGATCGGCCATGTTGTCATTCTGCTGTTTACGTGCAGCGTTGCAAAAGTTTCCCGATTTATCGGCAGATTGGTGGATCTCCCGATAAATAACTTCTGTAGTCTCCCGATATACCTATTTTACTATGATATCTCCCGATCTATTGTACTAAAGTAAAATACTGAAATGAAACTAGTTATTCGTAAACTAGTTTCATATTTCATTTTATGTACGATATTCTGAAGATTTTCTAAGCTTGCTCCATTGACCATTACTGTGAAATGCTGCAAAGCATTCAAAACGTCGGGAGTAAAAATAAAATTGTAAACCTGTCCCGGTAACCCCAAATCCCCCGTAACGCGGATTCTTCGAATACAGAAATATTATTCTTAACATTTTGTTTTACTTTCTCATACATTGCTCTTTTTCTTGGTTATCCTCGGGTCAAAAGTTATGATACTATTTTAACATCTACCCACTCGACATTGGCAAAATCACCGATGAAACGGTGGAGCAATTTTTAAAAAGAAGAACTTAAAGTTGAAACGCGTTATATAATCTTTCATCTTTATCCCGAAATCGGAGGTGTCGTCACTCGGCTGTCGAATTGATGTCAAAACGTCAGCACTCACTCTGACAGATCATCACTTATTACCATTTACCAGTAAATATTTTCCTAACCTGTACCAAAGAGCATTATAATACTACGGAAAACCTGTATGGTATACTCAGACTACTCAGAAGAACTACGTGGTATACTATGTTAAAAGTTATGTGTGGTTATTTTATACTCAAAAGTAAATAAACAAGTATTCTCCATATGTTTCCGAAGTGTAGTAGTTATTAGTTGTTTATGAATAAAAAAAATGAAGCACAGGATTTTAGAACTTTATAGTGGTATAGGAGGCATGCACTGTGCATGGAATGGTAGGTTACCATCTTCGATTAATTTAATTAACTGTATACCTAGATACGACATTGAACGGTTCAAACTCAAAACGAACTGTTCCCCATTAAATTAATTCGAGGTGAATTATTCTTAATTGATTTTCATGGATTTATTTTTCTCCCTGTTTTAATAGAAACCATTGTATAACTAGTATCACTATTCGCGCACACAAGGATACGGAGAATGATGCAGTGATAGCGTATGACACAGCTGTCACGCATACTAGATTAAGAAAAGTTGGCCTGTTTGTTTTAGTTTCATTGCAGCGCGTCACTCTAGGTATATAATTAATTAAAGGTTACCATCTAGAATACCTTAACATAGTATAAGACATAGTCGCTTCCCGCCGTCTGTATGTCCCTATGGTATGCTTAACCATTAAAACTACGCAATGGATTTTTATGCGATTTTTTTAATAGAGTGATTCAAGAGAAAGGTTTATAGGTATAATTTTTATTATAAAGTGGGACTTTTATCCTGGAAAAAGTCATTCCCGCAGGCGGAGCCACGTGCAACTATGCACGTGGCTCTGCACATGCACTATTTATCTTACCATCTTTCTATGTGTATTTTCAGAAACAAATATTCCAGGTGAAATAGTTGCTGCCGTGGATATTAACACAGTTGCAAACAATGTTTACCAATATAATTTCCCAGGCACAAATTTATTGAATCGCAATATTCAGGCACTTTCACCAAAGGAGATAAACAAATTGTTAGTCAACACAATATTGATGTCTCCACCATGCCAACCTTTTACACGGAATGGAAAGTATTTAGATGAAAATGACTCAAGGACTGATTCTTTTTTATATTTAATTAGTATTTTGGACCAATTAGAAAACATAGAATATATTCTTATGGAAAATGTTAAAGGATTTGAGTGTTCTACTGTCAGAAATATATTTATTGAAAAGTTGGAAGAGTGTGAATTTATCTATCAAGAGTTTTTACTGTGTCCCTCAAATGTAGGAGTGCCTAATTCCAGAATGAGGTACTATTGCATAGCAACAAAAAATAAAAATTGGAGTTTTAGAAGAAAACCTGAAATAGTAAGTATGCTAATTCATTATTTTTCCTTTTCCCCATTTAAAATTTGTCTTTGTATTTCTAACAAGTGATTTTTATTTACAGATGACAATCCTCCCAAAAACATATGACACTCCATACAGTTTAGACTTGATCATTGAAAAAAGTATTGAAGACAAGTATTTGGTACCAGATAAGATGCTCAGGAAAGCTAATTTATTTGACATGTGCTTTAAAGACTCAAGAAGATCTTGTTGTTTTACAAAAGCTTATTCACATTATGTGGAAGGCACTGGCTCTGTGTTCACTGATGTTACACCTGAATCCTTAGAATCATGTTATAAAAGAGCCAATAGTTTTGATGTTGGCAGTACAGAGTTCGTCAATTCATTAAAAGAGCTAAAAATAAGATTCTTCACACCAAGAGAAGTGTTGACACTGATGTCATTTCCTAAAACTTACACATTCCCAGAGAATGTATCACAAAAGCAATGTTACAGGCTACTTGGGAACAGTGTAAATGTTAAAGTTATTAGTGAACTGCTTTTAATATTGTTCCAACAATAAATGATGAGTTCTAAATAACAATTTCACATATATTTTGCTAAATATTACATTTTATTAATTTACAGTATTTGAAGTTTGGAAAATGGGTAAAATAATACTTATTTATTCAATTATTTTTTTAAAATAATTATGCCATTAGCTTTTAAGTTTTCACAAAGCAAAGTCAACTAATTGCAATAAAACCTTTTGTAATAAAATTGATTCTACTTCCTTAGTATAATATTGTGTACTGAAGATAGAGAATTAGATAGATCCATTACTAAGCATTTGTCTAGCTCTTCTTTTGGCTCTGTAATTAAGGACTCTAAGCCTCAACATGACTGCAAGAGAAGATGACAACCCAATCACAAAAGACCATATTGTGAACTTCCAGTAGGCTCTTTCATCTAAATAAGCCACTCGATCACAGCTGAAACAAAAAGGTACATTATGGGAATAAAGCAAATTATTGAATCATTTGTAAATATCTAATGTATAATGTATTATGTTTAAGACACAACAGTAACGTCTTAGGATGATGACAGAATTCTAAGCATATTTTCATAATCAGCAGTAATCTATACCAGTGAGGCAATTCTCAGTTCTCTCGAAATAATCTCGGATTCGAATTAATAATTCGAATACACTTGAATTTAAAATTACTAATTTGAATGTAAAATTACGAATTTTGAAGTAATTATCCAGATTTCACAAACTAAGTGTTGAAACACCCTGGTGTGTTGTGTGGTCGAAGTCACGTCCATAAGTGTAATTAAACAAAACAAAAACTTGACTGAGCGACATAAACATGGGGGGAATAGAGAATGTGTGGGGGGAAGTTGGCAGCGGTCCACCATCCACATGCGACTCGCAACAACAGAATGCTGTCGCAAACTATCTCCGATAACAAACAAACAGAAACTCTGTTCCATTAGTCTTCTTTAGACGCTCCCTTTCATTTTTATCACATTACATTTTATATAGATATACATAAAAGTTACAATCTTCAAATAGAATTTCTGTGATTAACTGTTACTAGGCTATTTAACGTTGTATTAACCTTAAATTATATACCTACCAACATTATAACGTTGGTAGGTATTTTGGTCTCTAGGGCTCTGGATTGAGGTTGAGGGGCATCATAAATAAAAAATGGAAAATTCTTAAGGGTGTCACTGTACAAATAAGTTTGGGAAGCTCTGATCTGTACTTATTTTTGTAGAGCATCTATTTTAATAGAGCAATCCAATAGCAGTGTAGAAATAAAACTATAATTTGCACAAGATAAAAATATAATGTATTAAATATGACAACAAAATTCACGGAAAAAACTGCCAACAATCAAAAAAAGAACCAACTAAACAAGACAGCTAATTTTAAACTATATTTACGTCGTAAAAGATCAAAGAGGTTCTACCTCAACACTTATATCTATACTAACATTAAAAGCTGAAGAGTTTGATGGTTTTGTTGAACATGCTAATATCAGGTACTACTAAACCAATTTGAAAATTCTTTCACTAATAGGAAGCTACATTACTCCTGAGTGCTATAGGCTACATTTTATCCTAGAAAATCTTTTCACAGGTAGAGCCACAAGCAATGCTATTTATTGAATTTAAAACACATACCTTCTGGTTACTGTTTCCCCATTTTCACACCTTAAAATCTCTTTAAAGCTAGTATGAATGCAGACTCCTATACTCTTACTTTTAATTTCAAAATCTGGAAGCAAAAAACGAGTTATCAAAAATGTTTCAGACAGGAAACATGAAGTATTTAGACTTTAAAAAAAAATCATATATACAAGAAGTCCAAGCAGACATAACTAAATACTAATTATATTACCTTTACATTATGTGCAGGAATTAACAAGTACTAAGCCATGTTCCCAGTGTCAGTTCTTAATATAAATATGAAAGACTGGACTTTAAGACTCGATTGTACTACATTACCTGAGCAAGGATGGCACTCGCTGATGAGTTTATATGGCTGATATTTCCAACATGTCGAATTATTTTCTGTTGGAAATGTTTTGTTTTTCATTCGATGACTGCTGGATATTGTGTCAGCTAGATGTGATTCTAGTATTAAAACTAGAAGACTTAATCTAGAACATTAGCGAGTTACTAAGTAGTGGCACGTTTATATACAAATTATTGATGAAACGAGATAACGGCTTAATGATACTTACGCTCCTAATAAAACTGTACCAAGCAGCATACATTTTTTGGAACATGTTTCAATCATGATGGATAGTTTGATATAATTTTGGTATAATATAAATCACATTTAGGCTACAACTCATTTATTAAAGTAAATGAATTATGAAAAGCAGAGACAAATAATAACACGATGAAAAGTAACTCATATTTTCATGACATTATTTTGACAGCCTTGACCACAGACTACTCAGAAGAGTTGCCTTGACCAATCTGCCAATTTCAAAGAGAATGTAAACTATGGGTATAAAATTCTTGATGTAAAAACTAAACACTACGTAATACGTTGGAGCAATTTTGTTTATTTGTCTCTGCTGCCCACTGTTGCCAGCTCCAAGAAACCAAAAAACAACAGATGAGATAAAAAAACATAGATCGGGGAGTTTGACCGAGGACCTAAAAAAAAAAGGTACTCGATTTCGATTTCTCCCTCAGTAACGTCCGAGAAGTACGGTACATCCATAGGGACTCATAGGGTGGCGATCAAAAAAAAAAGCTGCACCAAATTATGTAGTACTAATTTACTAACGTGTGTATAAAAACAGTGAAAATTCATGTAAAAACCAGTAAAAAGTCTTTAAAATTAAAAACAGTAAAAATTCGACTCTAAATAAAAAACGGATGAAAAAACAAAAACACTAAATCTTCTGTTAAAACAGTAGGGTTGGCAACACTGCAAACTCCAATTTGCGAAATGCGAATAGTAGGTTTAATGAATATTTTTTTAATCTATAATTTTACAATTTACAATAGACACGATTGTAATGTTGGAACAGTCCTGCCAATTTATAGGATTTCCCGCATATCTAACGAATTTGGATACCCTGAAAACGGGAAAAGTGTATTCTACCGGCTGACGGAATATTTAACGGGCCAAAACCTACTGACTCATTTGTTGAAAGGCACGCAATAAGGCGGGAAGAACCACGCTGCGCGAAAATCGACCTTATAAGCACCCACATCGACCTTATGTGGGTGCGTATAAGGTCATTTTCGCTTGTTGTCAGATCACGTACCGGGCCAATGTGACCGAGCCGGGCTTGAGCGGTTATTAGTGGCCACGCCCGTTTGATTTTTTTATCCGGAATTAAAGTTATATATATTTTCCAGGGATAAAGGTAGCCTATGTGTTATTCTATACTATAATCTATCTTTGTGCCAAATTTCATTCGATCTGGATGTTTAGCCGTTCTGGTGTGATTGAGAAAAAAAAGCATCAAGGTTTTGGCAATTATTATATTAGTACCTATATAGATAAATTTAGTCTGAAATACGAGATACAAAAGTATGACAACAATTTGTTTTATTATCTTATTGGATAAAATGATCTAATAAGATAATAAAGAAAAAGTACCCTATAGTACTGAGGAGTAATGTATCTTCTTATTAGTGAAAGAATTTACAAAATGAAACAAATCTTTCCTCTTTATAACATTAGTATAGACTAACTATTAAAGATTTGTGGTATACCACAACTCAGGGATTGTTTCAAAACTGAAAATATTTTTTTTCTACGACTGTAGCATAAAGCATAATGTTAGTTCGGAGAAGGTAATTGGCCACGCGGGTGCGCCAGCACCTCTCCGACTCAACACAATATGTCCCACTCCACCGCTGTCCGCGCGCTGACTGACGTTTGCGGGACGAAATGCCATTAAATTAGACGATAGCGCAAAAGTCATGACTGATGGTTGCGCGACGCGCATTCTAAAAATTCAGTTGAGTGACGAATACGTCACTCAACCGTCAATCACCACATTAGACGATAGGTTATTCGTCACTCACGGACGTGACTGTGGTAAAACCTACTGTCTAATGCGCGCTTAACGAATTTTTGACGGAAATTTACAATGAAATTGACGGATTTTTTTAAATCTTGTTGGCAGCACTGCGTCGTAATGCCGCCATGTTTGATGAAAACGTAAACGGAAAAGAAAGCGGAATATATTTTTATAAGCTATCACAGCGAAAGTACTACGTAATATTGTTTAGTTTCGTAAAGGAGTTATGTGAGTTGTTATAGAATTTCTTTAAGTTTCTGCTGCAGTCAAAGATATTTGACAATGACTTTACCAGCCGACACTTCAAGATCTTTTCGTCTGTACGTAACGCATGTGGATGGAGACGGCCCTTTTCTAAGGATAAGCGGACAGCTTGACCAACATGCCCCGTTAGTAGTGGAGAGCTTGTTCGAAGCAGCTCGCGAAAACTTAGAGAAAGGCATAGGCTCGGTGCCGCCGGCGGCTATTCACGAGGGTGTCATTTGTGCCGCCAAATACAAAGATGGGGTTTACTACAGAGCCAAGGTAATAGGCACGAATAGTTTGGCTACGGGTTTGGTCGGTGTGCATTTCATCGATTTCGGTAATAAAGATTTAATATCACTAAGCACTATTAGATTTTTGGACACCTATGACCCTATGTTCTTGCAATTGCCTGGACAGGCCAATGACTATTTCTTATCGCGGGTGATGAATCCCTCCGGCCGCTGGGACGAACCGCTGTTACTAAAGCTTCAGAGCTTGCTGTGTTATGCTGAGTACCCCGCTACTGTTGAGGCTCAAACAAGAACACTGTCTATAATATCAGTTCAGTTTAAAGGAAACGATCTGTCATCACACCTTGTATCAGTCCGGTTTGGAGTTGCACTGCCTTTAGCCAAGCAAGAAGTTCTGCTGCTACAAATATTTGGGGATAACCAGAAAGGATCAAACTGGCAACCAAACAATGAAACACCATCTTACACAGAGCATGTACCATTTTTAATCAATCAGAACTTTCCTTCCAATCCTGCATCAACAATGCGTTTACAGCAAAATGTCACTGTACCATTTAATGGCAGCATACCACCACCATCAATGATCAGTCAAAGACTATTAGTGAATAAGGCTTCTCGGAATACTGTCAATTTGAAAGCACCTGCAAGACATCCACAGCATGCAGGGAATGCAGGTGGTGTGATGACCACACCTCCTCCCACCCCTAATGTATCCAATAAATCTGTTACCACATCACCAGCATCCAATAAATGCAATTCTCCAAAGAAATCTACCACTTATAAAAGCAGATTGCTTGAAGTTAATTCACAACACAAAGTTTTTGTGTCTTTTGCTGAGGAGGGTCCTGAACTATTTGCTGTTCAACTAGTATCCGATGCAAAAAAATTGCAAGACATGATGGATGATATAAACAGAAGGCCACACAGCAGCCTGGCAGAACCTCCAATGATTGGTACAGTTTGCCTTGGCAGGATGTCTGGGGACCGAATTATCTGTCGAGCAATTGTCATGAACCTCTCTGGATCTCAATGTAAACTATTCTTTGTTGATTTTGGTGACACAGAAATGGTATCATATTATGACATATTTGATATACCAGAAGAGTTTGTTAAGCCAAATGTGTTTGCTATGAGATTCTGTTTGTCAGGAGTGAAAAAGTTAGAGAAAGGACCACATCTGTATGAGACATTTAAACAACTTGTCAATGGTAAAGTTTTAACATTGAAGATAGTCGCCCCAGAAGGCCCACCGCTGATTCAATATGGTGAACTGTATCTTGACAATAAGAATGTTTTAGAATTATTAATGGCGAATATGAAGGATAAATTACAGTTCAAGTGGATGGATATGCTGCCATTGGGAACTAGACAGTCGGTCTTAGTTTCGTATGTAGATAGCTGTATAAAATTCTATGTCCAACTTTCGGACAAGATTGACGATTTGAATGGAGTGATGGATGCGGTCAAGGCCCACTGCGAGAACACCTCTTCGCCTGGAGAGCTTCCGGTAGGCGCGGCGTGTTGCGCGCGTTTTCCAGATGACGACAACTGGTACCGAGCAAAAGTCAGAGACACAAGAGGGAAAAAAATTGTAGTAGCATATGTTGACTATGGTAATGAACAAGAAGTTGATGTATCTGACCTGAGGACTATCACTCCAGATTTAATACAACTGCCTGCTCAAGCAATCAAGTGTGCGTTGAAGGTGAGTCAGAGTAAACAATGAATATCAAGCTATAAGTTATAAATATAAGTTGCTAATCATTACTTAGTAACAAGCATTTATTTACCCATTGTATGCAGATAATATTACTTCATATATTTTAAACTCTATTTTTTTCTTTCTATAACTTGTATTGCTTTTGCATAATATAAAAAAAAGTTATTTTGTAAAATATTTTTCAGTGAATTCCAGATACATTTTAAATGTCAAGAATTATTCTTAAACAAATCACATCACAACTGTAATTCGCACCTTTAGAACGAAAAGACACAATAAAAAAAAATAAAAAATTGAGTTTTCATCATAAAATTACATAAAACGAAGTTCTCAATACAACAATAGTTCAAACACAGTCATATTAAAGCAGAAACAGGACAAAACTGTTGTATCGGTCCCTTTTTTATTACATTTTTTTAATAAGAGACCAAATTGTGTCATTTTCATTCTACAGCTGCGAATTATGATGATAAAATACACCTAATTGTCTTCTGCTGTATCTACAAGGGTGCATACAAATGAACACAAATTACTTTTAATGTAGGGTAACAGAATGCCTCTGGTTAAACCTTATGGCAAGCAGTTACTGCCAAAGGGGGATGTCAAACACAAGAATGAGTCACAATCACAATGTAGTTACAAAATAGACATATAATTTTGATTTTTGCTAGTTTTAAAATGTTAACAAAATTATGTGACTTTATTTACTACAAAAAGTGTAACCTCTACTCACTATTGCATTGAACTGATATTTAACTTTCCATTTCATCATTGCATTGGTTTTTTTTTCAATTTACAATATTACATCGCACCTTTAGAATGAAAACGACACAATTCAAAAAATAGAAAATTGAGTTGTCATTTTTAAATGACTAAAAACTAGTCCCTCATTTGTTTTTTTTTCTCACATAGTGTTAAGGATAATGATAATATGATTGCATGGA
Source organism: Lapara coniferarum (assembly GCA_949316025.1). NCBI lineage: Eukaryota > Metazoa > Arthropoda > Insecta > Lepidoptera > Sphingidae > Lapara > Lapara coniferarum. The sequence goes on along the minus strand of OX438924.1, from coordinate 4,990,095 downwards.
ATCTCACCACTTGTATGCAATACTGATATAAACCAGTTGTAACCAGTATTAGGGGAATGCTCACGGCTAGCACTCAAATGATTTACAGACTATCCTCATTTTGCATACCAGGGCTTCGAGAACAGACCAGTGGAGACGAAAACATCGAACCAGTTGGAAATGTTAGCTTTAGAGAAGACACTGATGGCGCAAATAGTAGGCGTGCTGTCAAATGAGACCATGTTGGTGTCGCTAGTCGACGACAGTGTGACGCCTCCCTTAGATATAGCCAGGAAAATGAATCAACTCTCACAGCCAAGAAGTTCGCATGAGGTAAGTGTGATTTTTCAATCTTTGTGGTGCGGCGGTCGAATATTAAGCCCCCAGTATGAGACCAAGTATTGGACAAATGTTTGTGATTCGTAAATATTGGTACATATAAGGATGAGTGTTGTAAGGCGGAATGTTCTTTTAGTTCTTTATATGGATGATGAATATGGTAATGTTATTTAGTGGTTTTTGAAGAAAGTTTATGTAGGTAATTATTACTAGTACCTATATAATTTTGACACTAACTCTGAGCCACTAGACTAAACTAAGACTTACAGCATTGAAAAGGCGGACTGAATGCCGAATCTACCCTAATGTCTTATTTCGTGAGTTTTAAATGGGTTTAAAATAAATTAAAGGCTATGAGAGTACAATGGTTTGGGTGTTTAACGGTGTTAAATAAGGAGAAGTTACAGTATTTTCGTTGTTTAAAAACTTGGGAGGGCACTTACGAACTTCTTGCAAGGGGGTTGGATATTTAGTTGATTCGAGACAGCGCGGCGTGGCTGTCTTATATCACTACAAGTTCCTGAGAAAAAGGGTCTTGACATAGTGACAGACTGACAACAAAGTAGTCGTTTGATGGTTCCTTTTTTCCTTTTGAGGTACAGAACCCTAAAAAGCTACTAACTGCATCTACAAACAGTTGGAATGTTACATACTTACGGACAAATACCTTATGATTAGTATAAGATGAGTAGACTAATGTAATTATGTAAATAAGATACAAATGATACATTCTGGGTAAAGGCCAGGTCAAAAGTACCCTGAATCGGCAGGAGTGTATGAAAAGATTGATGAAGGTGGTGGAAGCAAAAGAAGTGTGCCAGAATCGAGCAAAGTGGCAATCCATAGTCTCTACTTACCCCTATGGGATAGAGGCGGACACTGTGTATATATGTATGATACGAAAGTTGTGGATACGCGAATGAATTTCCGTACCTTTTGCACAAGATTCTGGAACTAAAAATAAGCTCGTTTGATAGTTGCCTAAACCCTAGTTAATTATTATTTTGTTTCTCACTTCGTTATGAAGGGAAGTGGACAATTTCTGTTTCCAACGCCTTCCTACTTATCTTTATATATTTGCTGTCGTCGCGAGAGATAGTTTTTTGTTCGAAGAGGCGTGGTAAGTTTGTCTCGTCTATAGATCAATCATAAATATTGGTGCAGGTTTTACTTCTTTTAACCTAAGCTTGTAGCCTGTCGATAATTATAATCGACGAAATAGTTTTCATCATAATCATCACTAGCCACATGACGTCCACTGCAAAACATAGGCCTCACCTAAAGATTTCCGGACGAACCTGTCAAAGTGGCTTCCATTCAACGTATTCCTGCGAGCTTTATCAGGTCATCTGTGCACCTTGCAGGTGGACGGCCGACGCTGCGCTTGCCAAATACTTACCAGTATGCTAGGTGTTTTTCTACCCCATCGAATTATAAATGAGGAAATCCATAGAAGAACGAAAGTCACTGACAAAGCCCAACGATTTAGTAAGCTGAAGTGGCAGTGGGCAGGGCACATAGTTTTAGATAAACAATATTAGTACATTTTTTTCTGTTACATCTATCTTTTTTCGTTTGTCCTAGTACATTCATTCTATCAAATAATATAAAGATCAAATTATTTCCTACTTTTACAAGTCCGATTGTTTTGACATGACATCCTTAATTATAGCCATTGACTTGTAATTTCTATTTTTACTTATAAAAGTTCGCATAGATTGTTTTATTGTCCGTACTCATTGCAAGAATTTTACAAAATTAATAAGGCACTAAGCACCTCGCTTTCTAAAATAAAACATTGTAACATACAAACATTTTGCTGGGTGGGCGGGAAGACTGCAATTATAATGTTTGCGTGTATAAACCAGCCTAATGTTTACGAAATACCCGATACGAATCGGCACAAAAACAATAGTGGGGTTATAAACATCTATACTAATCTATACTAATATTATAAAGCTGAAGAGTTTTCTTTGTTTGTTTGTTTGTTTGTTTGAACGCGCTAATCTCAGGAACTACTGGTTCGAATTGAAAAATTCTTTTTGTGTTGATTAGACCATTTATCGAGAAGGCTTTAGGCTATATAACATCACGATGCAACTATTAAGAGCGAAGAAATAATGGAAAATGTGAAAAAAAACGGGGAAAATTATTCATCCTTGAGGGCTTCCATTGCGTGCGCTGCGAAAACGGTTCAAGATACCAAAAATATATGTATGAAAGAATTATTCCTCTTGAAATGATCTAAAAAAATGTCCGCGACAGTATATGTCTATCTTTTAAGTTTAATTCTCTAGAACAGTTTTTATGGTAATCAAATTTGGTCGAAATTAATGCATTATTTGTTAAGAGTTGTATCAACCTCATAATATTAATCTTTATCCAAATAAATGTGTTGGATAGAGTGATTTAAAGGGAAGGTTTTTATGTATGTACTTTTAACCCGGAAAAACTTATTAACGCGGGCGAAGCCGTGGGCAAAAGCTAGTAATATAATAAAATTATATTGAGCAAACATGATAAGTAATGAAGTTTTTGAGTTATGTTTATACAACATTAACGTTATATAGTAAGAGGATTTAATTCTGGAACGTTTGAAACGAATATTTGAGTGTTTAATATCATGTACATGATAATTGAGAAAGGTAATTTTTTATTGACATACGTTTATAAATAATTACTTAACTGTATTAATAGTGTTTAATTGCTTCCGAACTATTACCTAAGGTTATGCTAACAGTTACCAGTATCCCTACATTTTGCTAATCAAAGGATTCTGAATTCTTACAGCGCATAACCGCAAAATGCATAAGCGGTGCTCTATCTATTTATAATTATCTCGCAGTATAAACAATAACACAGACAGCGACCCCATTCTGTGTCTGTTCAGTCATTAAATCTATAAAAGATGCATTCGCAAAGAAACTAAATAGAGTTTTAATTGATCAACTTGTAATAACATTTATTTATAGGATACAAGTGACATAATATAATAACACGGACGAACATGTAGTCCTGACTACTAACCTCGTAGCGAAATACAGGTATTAGTTACAAGAATCTTTCAGTCTCAACGCCTATACCTGAAATAAACATTTGTAAATCACACAAATATTTGTCTTATTATGGAGTTAAAAACCTGCGGCCTCCCATTTCAAAGGGACGATCGCCCGCTGCGCCACGGTCTATGGACATAATACTTCAGCATTTTTATAAGTAAGCTAAATTCCGTTCTTTTTATATAAAGATAAAGGCGACAACACCAGTGCGCAAAGACGCTCCGGAAACCTTCAGCTCACCAGAGGGCAGTGTGCACGACGAGGGTAAAAAGAAGAACTTCCGCCGCGAAAAGAGTTTCAAAGAGGAGCGCTGGTCGCCCCGAGAACCGAACGAAGAGTTTGCGCAGAGAGGCGGCAGTTTTAGGGGAAGGTAAGCCTTTTTGTTCAACTGATTGGTGAGTCATTATTGATGGGTAGGCGTCATGATAAGAAACTCATACAGAGTAGCGAAATTACTGAAAGACTCTTATGTGCGTCACTGTGCGTGCGTGCGTGCGTGCGTGTTTGGATGATAATTTTGTTATGCTCTTCAAAGCAAAGCACAACATAGCTCTGATACTGATGCTCAGCGGTAGCAATAAATAATGCGGTGGAAATTGGAATATACGCTTGCGCAGTCAGATACGAGAGAACTTTTACCTACATAATTGAATGCATTCCCTAAAGCCGGCACTACACTACTCGCGAAGTTACCTCGACAAAGTACTCTTCGAAGTTGACCGAAGTCCGAACTATGTGACTACACACTCGTGCAACCTCGCGAGGAGCTCAGTCGCCCGGCGCCCGCACGACACGTGTTCGAACTTCGGGACACTTCGAGTCCTCTGACTCGGGCGCAAAAACCGACAACGACCGGAAGTCGCCCGAGGCGAGCCGAGGTTGCACAAAGCGAACCGAAGTTCCCTTCTACACTATCGTATTCGCTCAACTTCGATCAACTTCGCGAGTAGTGTAGTGCAGGCTTAAAGTCTGTGTTAGAATTAGTTAGTGCGTATATTTCCGATGACTGGATCGCATTATGTTGCAAATCAGCTAGTCTGAATGACCCGGCGAGTGAAACTTTGCAGACTGTGTCTTATGCATCTAATGTAAACGTTCTACTCCAAAGTATACGCTAAAATAATGCACAGTCAGCTTATATTTGCATGGTGTAGCGGCGGCCTAATCGTGCATATGTTGAGTCAACAAATCAAAGTATTTCTTTAGCTTATTAACTATAATAACCTGGGCTAGTAGTTATTAATATTGAAAAACGATATGTATATAAGGTTAAAAAAAGAAACGTATTTTCTTGTGCATGTCGCACATCACGTGACCTTTTTTATCCATTTTACGATGAGAATTCCTACTTCTTCACAACATCACTGTAACAATAAATATCGCAAGCCGGCACGCGAACACGCGTTTTTATTCAACGAACACTTCAATCGTATTTCATCTCGTCGTTCGTCGAGAAAATATTATCTTTACCTTAAATCCTACTCAAGCGTGCAGGGACCGTGCAGTGGCAGGGCAGTGTGGTGTCAGGGGCAACATATTAATCATTTTAATCGCGCTTCACGGTCTTTACCGAAATACTGTCAGTGAGTGCCGAGTTGCCAGTAACAAATTGACACTGTCCTGCACCTGACAAATCCCGGACACTGCACGGCTGTATACGCCTATAATTTTAAGAAATGTCATTTTTAACTTGACGCGATTTATCCTATGACCAGATACGATAAGATGTTCAAAATGCGATAAACTAGATCAAAACGACTGACATTACTTCGTGCATCGTGCGTACACACTGAACGACTTTTTATTTTCATACAAAAAATGTAATAATAGAGCCCTGACTCACGGCTTGACCTTCATTTCGGTTCTTTGAACCCATACAACGTTACACTAGGCTTGAGTTAAGTCGTGAGATGTATAGGTAATGTCTTTGCTGTTGATATGTATTGCTGTGGCTTAAGGGGATGTGGTTGGCCTCATTTGAGACCGGTTGTGTGTGAAGTGACGTGTTTTTGTCTCCAGGGACAATAAGGAAGGCTTTGACAGGTCCGGTCCGGGTCGACACAGCGAGAAGTATGCAGGGAAGCCGGACCGCGGTGACAGGTATGCTGTACAATTCTCTAGAGCCAATTACCTATTTGTCTAAAAAACACAATTTTAATTTTAAAGGTCGATCAAATGTCACGCGTAACGCGATGTTAAATATTAGCCAAAATTTCGTTTGGTTATGCTTTCACTGTGTTTAATGAATAATGGTTGGTTGCTAAGTGACATGATTGGAACTGCGACGAGTCGCATCGGCGCTGTGCACTTTCGTCGCGAATGAAAGAAGCCTTTCATTTTGCACTTTGGTTCCTTTTAGTAATGACTATAAAATACGCATGTCTTCACGGTTCTTTGGCTATTAATTTGAACATTCCAAAGTTTTTTTTTATCACTACAGTTTTCTTTTTTAAAACACGATATTTCAAATATAAAACGCAGAAGCGTTGACGTGGTTTCCATCCACTGGCGACCTGCGATGTTGGATAGCGGTAATTGTAATATTATCTTAACAATGGTGCCACTTCTTGGTGAATTACAACTTATTTGTAACAATTTTTACGTAGGTTGTTTATTTTGTTGTAGCGTGTAGAATACTTGGTATCTTGATGCACTAAGATAGCTGCGCGGAATCGTCCCTGCGCGAAACCGCATTGCGGCCCCTCTCGTAAACATGGGGCCTAAGATGCCCCTACCTCTAAAGGATGCCTTTAACGTTTATGACGGCGAGAGACCGACCACCCACACCGTTAACCACCTCGGGAGTCGCTTAAATGGGAGTACTGGAGAGAACAGCTCCCAGCTGCTCTCTTTGCAACTCTTTCCGAATCCCATTTACCCGCCTCTTACGACAGGCAGGGGATGTCGTGGTGGAATTAATTAGATACCCCGAAACACAGGGCACTGCAGTTATACCTTGGGTTCCGAATCTTTTGCAGTGTTGTCAATTTGACAAGAACGATTTGAAGACTACAATAGTCACATCCAATGTTGAAACAAAATAACGTTTATGCCTAATTTGCAGGCTTGGCTATAGGTAGGAAACCATAGTGAAAATTTAGCCTAATTGTCTAACCATCTTATAAGGATACAAACATGATTGTTTGTCAGGCGAGGCGGTCCGAAGCCCTGGGAGAACAGCAGCCCCCCGCAGTACACGGCGCCGCCCGCCGCCGGCGAGGACGACTGGGAGGAGTCCCCCGCACAGCCGGCCTACACGCCGCCCGCCGCTAGACCCTCCAACAGGTACTTAAATATTACCAATATACTCAAATTATGTATATGATCGCTTATTTTGAAACTCAAAAACATTTTTATATAATTGTCGGCGTGGAAAGCAGTTGTCGGTGAAGAATTGGCAAAGACTACTCTAGAGTAGTGGCAAAATTACGGTATTAGTAAAAACATAATTTAATAAGTATCTTAATTTTTAGTTAGTAAAGTGTTATTTATATGAGAACAATTTGTATCTGGGATATTTAAGTGCAATAAAAAAAATCGGCGCGTGAAAAATTATACTTCCTTGGCATCATTAAGAAAAAAGCCATGTTCAGATATCGATTTTGAGGTCTGTTGGCCTTAAAACAAACAAAAAAAAAAAAACAAAATGGCGGTCACTTTTTGAAATCTAACATTAAATCTGCTCTGTATGATATGATGCCCTTATTGAGCGGTTTAGCGGGCAACTTCTCCCGTGAGAATTTTGTGTCACACATGCGCGCGCATCGTAAAATTTCACTCCCATCAATTTTTCATAACGCGCCTAAAGAAGTATAACTTCAAAAATGACTTGACAGAAGAAAACCTAGGCCGGAACAGCACGATGGCACGAAGCCGGGCCAGCGTCCAGGGTGGAAGGGCAAGGACTCCAGCGGCGTGGGCAAGCGGCTGCGACAAGCCGCCGAGGCCGCCAGCGTGGACGCGCAGCGCGGCTCCGTGCAGGACCGCCTGCGACGGTACCGACTCACGGCGGCCATACACGCGCGTACAAGCTCGTTTGTCCTTTAACTATACTGTACTCTATCTGGACGGCATCGCGCTTACCATCAGGTGAGGTGCAGTCACTTTGCCGTGCCCGAATAAAAAAAAAAACCGTATGAAAAATTTCTTGTCCGAGGAGACACCAGTGGGGCTAGGACGTGAAAAAAAAAACACGTCGTACACACACATTGAACGTTTTCCCGGTTCACGTCCATTCTGCCCACATGGGTATAGCGCACACAAGTGCATTCCGTACGAGCTTATACGCGTCATAAAACGCCAATCAGTAACGTCACCGTCTTGTTGCGCTTGCACCGTCTCTCGTCACCGCTTTGTTTATTTGCAGCGTTTTAAAATGCTTTTTAATGTTTGAACTGTTTTGTTTTGAGTTGTGTAACCAAACAACGAATTGTAACCTGTTTCATTTTCAGCTAAAGTTTGCCGCTTGTATATAAATTATGATTAACGATTTGTCGATAGAGAACTGATTTATTGTACACACTTAATCTACAATCAATCATGTAACAAGATAGCAATGTAATAAACATGTTCGCTGTATAATGAAACCTCGATAGTTTCTAAACGGCCGAACAAAAACAAGTTATGATTACACCTGTGTGTAATTAAGTGAAGCGTTCATATTCGTCGGTTGTTCTCGTCGTCTCGACCTATTTGTTGGTTGTCACGCTTGGTTGGCGCTGCATTATTCGTATCGACCGTTCTCAATACGTTGCATATTCGTTGTTTGTTTTTGTTGCATTCTGAGGCACTTTTGAAGTATCAATATTCATTTCAGCACTCTGTTCGCAATTTTCACCGAATCGCACTGTTCTACTCTTACTTTCCAGCATTATCAAGTGTAGCTCGGTGTGGCGCTTTGTAATGTAAAATATTAATGTTTTGTGTTGTTTTATTTCGTACCTTTCATTTATTATAACAGATCTAACCTGCGCAGAACACAGACGACTGAAGTTAATCGTTTCTACGAAAGTGGGTTAAATGACATCATAATAATTGTGTTAATACTTTAACGCAGACATTCTTATAGTGAAAACGGCACCACTACAATGACGACAATGTATTACTATTATAGCTTTGACTCGGGAGTAAAAATCTATATATTATATCGATAATATCAGTGAGAATCGTTTCTACTCCCTAATCGATAAAAATCGAACACCGTCTAAAAGCGGTCATCTGTGTTCGGCATTTGAATTATAACTCCATAAAAATATACAGCAACAAAATGTATCTATAACTCAATTTACTCATTCCATAAATTTCGTATCTAACGCTTGTACAAACTAAAATAAAATATTCAATCATGACCAGACTATTGTATTTACAGCGACAACAGGGATGAGAAAAACGGTGACGACTGGAGCAGCAGGCCGAGCCGCGACCACCGCGACAACCGACCGGACTATCGCGAAAACCGACCGGACTATCGCGACAACCGATCGGACTATCGGGACAATCGACCGGACCATCGGGATAACCGACCGGACCGTCGCGACAACCGCGGCGACCGGCCCGACCGACCCGACCGGCGAGATAACTGGAACGACAAAAAGGACTATCAAAAACGAGACTTTAGGGAAAGCAGAACCGAGCGCGGTGACAGACATGACAGGCCGCGGAGCAACTTCACTCCCAGGGACCGAGCCGACCGGTCCGCTTCCGACTGCGACCGACGATCCGACAAGAGCTTCCGGTCGCAGGACAGCGGCAAGGACCGTAGCGGCCGTGCTCCTCCATATAAACCTAGGAGCAAATTCACTCAAGTACAGTACAAGGAACTGGCCAGCCCAGTGCCTCTCACCACACCCTTCACGGACCCCGTGGTGGAACCCGGCGCACAGCACGAGGTATCCGTCACATGGATCATCTCACCGGAGAACTTCTACTGCCAGATACTGTCCCTCCAACCGAAGTTCTTAGAAATGATGCACATTATCCCAGAATTGTACAAAGGCGTCAAGTCGTACACCGGTAATGTGCCAGTGGGCGCCTCTATCCTCGCAAGATATCCGGTAGATGGCGTTCTGTACAGAGCAACCGTGGTTTCAGTTCAGCCGTTTTCCAAATTCATAGTCAGATACGTCGATTTTGGTAATAAGCAACTAGTTGATGCCAAAGATATATGGCAATTGGATAACCAGTTGTTAGAACTGCCGAAGATGGCGGTGCATTGCTCGCTGGTCGGTGTGGTGCCTAAAGACGGTGAATGGAAAGCGGATCCGGAAATAGACCTTTGCTTCAACGCGCCGAGGTACCAATGCGTGTTCCAAGAACCTTCAGAGGAGCAGTACAAGGTGTCGCTGTGGAACAATGGAGTGAGCGTCGCCGACATGCTTGTTGAGAAGGAACTCGCCAAGATGTCTGATGTCCAGTCGTCTGTTACTTTGAAAGGTAACTAAATGTACATTCTTTGCTAACTTAATCTTATTTGAACATGACCTTTCATTGTTTTCATAACAATGTGCAGTAAATAATATTAAATTGCGTTTTATAAGCTGTCCAAGGTTATGAATAATAATTTTAGCTGTTGTGACTACAGACGAAGCGATTGACTTGACAATAATAGTGGGCCAGCAAATATTATGCCGCGTCACCCACGTGGAGTCGTTTGAGAAGTTCTACGTGCAGTTGGACATCGAGAAAGCCGAGCTGGTCGAGAGTGCTATTGCTAATTTCGATGTATCTAAAGTAAGTAAAATTTGAAGAAGATTGTATCCATTGAATGAAAACTAGGCGAATAAAAAGTATAACCATTTATAAGTAACATAGTAGCTGATATTTGAGTAAAGATGAATGCCGAAATAGTTTTTATAAAAATCTTTGAATTGTTGAAGCACATTTCTCCTGCGACTAAAATAAATTAAATCTGTACTATTTTAGTTAACACCTCTGGCTGTAGACAGTTTGACAGATGGTATCCATTGTACGTTGAAACACGAGGGCAAGATCTACAGAGCTATCTTAGAAGATGTTTCGGATATCAACAACATCCATGCTCTTCTGCCTGACTATGGAAACTCGATCACTACTACTTTGGACAAGGTATTGCATATAATATCTTTGAAATTAAGTTCACTTTTATGATCATATTTTAATTCTAATGTATTGTTAGTTAACACTTTATTTGATAAGCATTTATTTAGATGTTTGTCGATTTCAGTTAATGATCTTACCAACGGAGCTGAGTGTGTACTATTATCAGTCGTTACCGTGTTGTCTAAACAACTACACGTCTGAATCTAAGACATTGATGACCATTGAAGAGCTAAAGCAGCGACTTACCGGCAATAAGTTTATCATTTACATCAACAGTGTTGAAGGAATCAAGTGAGTAATCTAAAATAATATTTCGTCATGATTATGAATTTAGAATGTAGTCAAATGTCTAGGAAATGAATAAGCTATGTATAGGTAAATATTAGGTCACAGAGTTGCTTTCCATAAATTTCTGGAAATGTGGAATTTGAACTATTTCTTTGCTCATGGTTCAAGAAAATTTAACCACTTTGATTAATGTCATCGTGGATTTTATTTAGTATAATCGTTCCGCTTATTTTTAGTTTGGAATCGACACTGTACGACAGTATCTCTGGTCATAAAGTGTCCATATTCGAGCCTGATGAAGGCGCGTACGACGAGGTGGTGCAGCTGTGCATGCGCTCCGTGTTCAACTACAACTTCGGCATGGCCTACATCTCGCACGCCGACAACTTAAACGAGTTCTACCTGCAGAGGACCTCCGACACTGACAGGATAGCGCAGCTCTTGGACGAACTATACAAATTTTATGAGGAAGGTCGGTGTCGCAATATTTGTAAACCATCTGGAAATATAGTACAAGGTATAAGTAGACTTATTTGATTATTCACCATGGATAATTAAATTTACAGGTACGCCTGAAGCTCTGGACACTTTTGAAGTGGACGCAATTTGCGCAGTCAAGTCGGCAGACGGCAATTGGTATCGTGCAACAATTTTGAGTGTCGAAGAAACGAACGTGAAAATACAATTCCCAGATTATGGCAACACTGAAACTGTAGAGAAGAGTTGTGTAATGAAACTGAATCCTAAATTCTATGAGCCGTGTACTTTAGCTTTAGTTGCTAGTCTGGGACTCGTCGCGTTGCAAGAAGATGCTTTGACTAAATTAAAAGAATGGACGAACGAGAAAGAAGTGCAAGTTACTCTCGCATTTGGTGCTGATGGATGGCTGGCCAGTTTGCATTTAGATGGCGTGGACTTGTCTATGAAGTTAGTTAATGAGAAGTTGGCAACGCCACAGATAATGACCAGTGAAGAGGAAAAGCATGAGCCACCAGCAGAAGAGCCTATATCGCTGCCTGAAGGATGCACGCAAGTTTACATCAGTCATATTGATACTCCTGGTCACTTCTGGCTGCAAATGGTCGATAAATGTGAAAAAATCGACGCTATTCAAGCAGAATTGCAATCAAACGCAGATAATTACCCAGATATTGAAACTCGGGAAATGGGTACTTTGTGTATCGCTAAATATTCTGCCGACGACCAGTGGTACAGGGCCGAAATTCTCGACTCTGATTCGGATATTACAACCGTGCGATTTATCGATTATGGTAACACGGATGTGCTGGACAACCAACCGGGATTGATAAAGGTAATTCCAGATAACCTTAAAGAGATCGAACGATATGCGGTTAAGTCTAGCGTTAACGCAATCCCTACAGGCACCGGACAATGGTCGGAGCCGGCCTCTGATCACTTTAGCCAACTTGTGGGCGACTTGTCGTCACCTGTTGATGCTCTCTTTGTGTTGAAGGACACATTAACCTATGTCGACATCTACGTGAATGGCCAGAATCTCACGGATAAATTAGTAACCGAAGGACACGCTACGCGATCTGAGGAACCTGAATGCGGAGATTTGCCATCGTGTTTCGCCAGCCATGTAAATTCTCCGTCCGAATTCTGGATTCAGCTAGAAACTGCCGCACCAGAATTACAGGCAATGGAGTCTGCTATGGAAGACGCCGAAAACTTTCCCGAACTTACAGACAAAGAAGAGGGCGTAATTTGCGCGGCAAAATACCCTGAAGATGGAGCGTGGTACAGAGCACAGGTGATTGTAGATGGCTCCGAGGGTACTGAAGTCCTCTTTATGGATTATGGTAATGCTTCGATTGCAAACGAACTGCGCAGTCTTCCTGACGAACTAAAGATAAAACCAGCACTATCAAGAAAATGTGCCCTGCAAAAACCACGAGATATAAAGTCTTGGTCCAGAAAATCTGAAGTTAAATTTAATGAGTTGGCAGCTGAAGGCGCTACCATTTTTAACGTCCAGTTTATTGCCGCTGGGGATATATCTATCGTCGAGTTGTATCTCGAAGGGAAATCTGTAACTGAAGAGCTTGTTGGTCTGTGTGAAGAACATCCATCAACAGAGCGACCAACGCCCGTCGGCCAAGATTTGCATTGTAATGGTAAAATCTGTTTTGTAAACTCCTTAGAGGAATTTTATGTGCAGCTAGAACACTCTATAACAGATTTGGATAAAGTTATTGAGAAGTTAGTCGATGCCGCGAACTTCGAGCCAGCTGCAGAGTTGAAGGTAAATTCAATTTGCGCTGCATTTTGGTCTGAAGACGAGCAATGGTACAGAGCAAAGATATTAGAATTTTGTGACATAGGTTCTCACGTTCAATTCTTGGATTACGGTAATAAGGCCAAATGTGAAGAGTTCAGACAACTGCCCGATGAAATCGCCGTGATAGAACCTTTGGCCAAATGCTGTCGCTTAGCTAGTGTGCCAGAAGACAGCACTATACACGAAATTGGAAGAAACAAGCTCGATGAATTTGCCTCAGAAGATACTACATTCCAAATTGAGTTTTTAGATAGCACCAAGGAACCCGCCCTAGTCAAAGTTATGCTGAATGGCAAAGATATTATATCTATTTTCTCTGAAGCGAAGACAAATGCTGAACAAGAAAATGTTTGTGACAAATCTGCTGAAGGTGAAACTTTAGCAAATGATGCTGAAGCTGTTACAGATGGATATTCGCAAGTAGATGTAACTAATGAAACAGTCAAAGGAGTCGAAAATGCTGTGGAATTGGACTTTACCAAGAATGACTTGGATGAAGCTCCTACTGTAACAGATAGTGAACTAAATACCTCATTACCTGATCTCGATGAAAGTCTAGAAAGTAATCATACTGTAATAGAGAATAAATCATTTGAGGCTAAGGCTGACAGTTTTAGTGATGAAGTGCCTTTAGATGAAGAAGTTAAAGATCAGCCGTCTCTCGAGAAAGATGTGTCTTCCAGCACTTTAGAGAAATCGGATGACACAATAGAAACGCCTGACAAAGAAGAATCAAAAGAAAATGTGGACACAATGCTCACAAACAGTGAAGATCACGATAAACTGTCAAGTAAAGAGGAGTTACCGACATGTACTCCAGAAAAAGAGCCCTTAAAACAATCTTCCAATGAAAGTAGTCCAGAGAAAACGAAAGAGTCAGACACAGAAGTAACCAATTTAATAAAGGAATCGAATGATTCAGAAAAATCCATACAAGAACCAGAAAAGGCAACTAAAGAACCAGAGAAGTCTACTGAAGAACCAGAAAAGTCAACAGAAGTTACCGAAAACAAGCCGAGTGAAGAAGTTAAATAGAATCACTACCCCAGAAATTTACTCATTAAAAGATCTTTTACCATTTACCATTTGTAATATATCCAATCTCATCTAGGGTTAGCTATTAAAAAGCAATGTTTGTGATAGTTACTTATGAGCTCTTCCTCGCGCTTGTTTATTTTTACGAGTAACATATGTATTAGAGAGGCCAAATGACTGATATACATAGTAATATGTATTCTAAATGATAGATGTTGGCTATACATTTCGTTTTTTATACGTATATGGTTGTTCTAAAGTATGTTTCCGGGGCCTTTTATTAAGTTTTATTTGTTTTTGATTGTTTTGATTAAATGTGAAGATAATTATAGGTTTTGTAAAAATACGTAATTTGTATGCCTGCACGTGACAGTAACTACTTAAGAATTAAGTAGCTACTTAAGCTTCACTACACAACAACTGAGGTTCATTTCGTGGCGCTTAAAGTTGCGGAATAGCGTACGTTCTAACTTCGGGCACATCGCATCAGCGGCACCTTTTAACCTCATTTGGTGCCTAGTGACTACTTGGGTTTACTTTTGTATTGATAAATTCTGATGTTAAACATAAAAAAAATCTAATCTATATATATACTTTTTGTTACTTCAGTCCATGGGAGGATAGATTCTTAAATATGGAGTAAACGTTACATTAAGTGGCGCCACCTATAAATGCTTTTATCACATGATACAATACTCATATGTTGGATTTATTATAGTTACATTGACCTTTCGTTTAATTTATGTAATGTGTTTCTTTACTTACATTCCTCATTATTTTGTTTACCTTTCCCAGATTTTTTGTGAGTAATCTCTGGTCCTAGCAAAGGATCGCCTCAAACTTTGGATGATTTGATTCAATAAGATGTGTTATACTTGATATATATTCACAGACTAATTTACTGGCAGTTATGTTTGCAAAATGTTTAATTATTTTTAGAAAATAAAGCTATGTATAAAGCTTTTATCGGTGTATTTATTTCAATCAAATTAGTTTAAATAAAAAAAAAAAAATATTGTAAAAAGGAAACGTGGGGTGCTTTTTAAGATATCAAAATTATAATCCTTCTACTCATATTATCTGTCAATAAAATATGACTATTGACACCATACACCCCACGCTTTTTAAGCTATTGCATAGCTTCTATCGCGGGCCTTGAGCGTGGAGACCGAATCCAAAAATTCCGTAACGAAAATAACCTGACACCCCTCACTATTTTCAACTCTATCACAACTGTGTAGAGTGTAAAATTCCATAAGTAAATTTAATATCGCAGTCTTGTAAGAATACAATATGTAAGAGGATATGAAACGTATCGATATGTCAAACGCGCGCAGTTAATGAGAATGTTCCCGTGGCGGGATGACGTGATTCTGAGTTTGAATTTTTAAAAAGTTTATATCTGTTCAAACTTGATTCAAAGACGTTATAAATATTAGAATTGCCTGCTTAGAGTTTCGGCGTTAGGGCACGAGTTAAATTTGGACAATAGAAAAAAAATAAAATAAATAATTATAATTACATAAGTTGATAAAAAAATGCTATGCAATAGCTTTACGGCGGCAGTCTCCGAGTGCCACACGTCTTTTATTACAATAAAATACATTTTTTCTTATTTACACTATTCTTCAAATTTATTTTTTATTTTAATTTCTACAAAGCGTATTTTTTAGTTTTTTTAAACTAAACTCATTTGCAAAAAAAACGGGCACCTAAGCAATGAACCATTTCAAATGTTACTATTGGTTTGTTTGATAATGATAGGTAGTTTTACTTTCACAATTTTGTAAATTAATAAGCAAATAATCGTTTTCGTCAGTATTATCGTAAAATTTTGATAAAATTTATGGGTTTTAATGCTAAAGTTCACTAGTAGTGTATGCTCGCTAGTAGTGCATATGCTCGTGAAGTAAAAGTTAACAAAGATTTTTGTTTGTTTTTTCTTTAATAAAGTAAAAGCAGATAAATGTTTAGTATCGAGTGTGACCCCCTCTAGCTGAAATCACAGCTTGAATTCGTCTGGGTATGCTAGCGAGGATATCCCGGATACTTGCTTGCGGAATACGTTCCCACTCCGTGGTAATCACATTCTTCAGCTCTCTGATGGTTTGCGGAGCCGGTTGTACTGATCTCACGCGTCGTTTCAGAACGTCCCAGACATGCTCTATAGGATTGAGGTCGGGACTTCGAGCTGGCCAATCTAAACGACGAATGCCGACCTCTTGCGCATACGCTTCCACATCGCCAGACCGGTGGGCGCGAGCGTTGTCGTCCATAAAAAATGAGTCTTCGCCTAAAGCGGCCAATGCGGGTTGTGCATGAGGAATAAGAACTTCCGTTATGTATCGATGTCCAGTCAGTGAGCCGTTTTCAATGAAGACTAACTCTGTACGATCCATTGAATTTATTCCTGCCCAAAACATAATAGAGCCCCCACCATAAGGTGTGATTTCTTCAAAACAAGCCTCTGCAAAGCGTTCTCCTCGTCTTCGTAGCACTCGCCGACGTCGATCTTCACCGAACAGAGATATCCTGGCTTCATCGGAGAACAATACCCTATTTCAGTCTTCTTGAGTCCATGACTC
Source organism: Lapara coniferarum (assembly GCA_949316025.1). NCBI lineage: Eukaryota > Metazoa > Arthropoda > Insecta > Lepidoptera > Sphingidae > Lapara > Lapara coniferarum. The sequence goes on along the minus strand of OX438924.1, from coordinate 4,973,431 downwards.
ACAATTTTGAGCAAACCTAAGCCTGGCAACTCTGTGCTCACGGAGTAACTTAGGGCCGCGGGCCGGGCGATGACTGCGTATATTGGCCGCGAGCAGCCTCCTCCTGACCGTCCATAGACTAATATGCACATTTCTTACTTCTTCGAGGTTGTTCTTAAGGTCCACATACGAAGACTTGCGATTTCTCAATGCGTGACTCACAAGAAAACGATCATCCCGTGGTTGGGTACATGGTTTTCTTCCAGAACCAGGCCTTCTCTCGACAGAACCGGTGTCTTGATACCGCTGCCAGGTCCTTTGAACCGTCGAGCGACTCACACTTAGCCTCTGAGCCACGAAGCATTGGCTGCAGCCCTCTTCGAGCAGCGCAATAATTTTGGTAGCTTTTACCACTTTCTCTAACATTATTGAGACAGTTAAACAGCAATAAATGAAGCTTTGACAATTAAGAATATGTAATAAATTCATAAAAATTGACTAAAAGTTATGAAAACCGATATTATCTTTTGGAACTTCGCACCAAAAATGTAGGATAAAAAGTGGTTTTCTGTAAAAACGAGCATCAAACGAAAATTTTAATTTAGAACGTACTGTTTTAAACACCACGGCATTTTTAAAACCGGCCAGTAACACGTACAAATGATTGAAATCATTTTGGTACCGTATTTTTTCAAAAAAGAATTAAAATCCAAACCGCCCGTTTTTTTTGCAAATGAGTGTATTATTTATTTTTTAGTTCTGTTCTACTATGGTCCAACATCTGTCACTAAAAAATAAACTATTATTTTTTTTGTTGGATTTTCTATAAAAGCGTGTTTTTAGTTTAAAATATTTCATTTTCCGTAGTATTATAATGCTCTTTGTATTGAATTGTCATCGGTCCTCAGATAAGTATGCCAAATGTCGATTTAATCCGTTTTGAAGGGGGTCAAAATCATGTTCAAACTTTCCGTTACATAGGTACAAAGAGCATTATAATACTACGGAAAACATAGATATATAGGTACATACGTCTGAATGCGTCTGGAGCTAATAAAAACTTGTTAATTAAAAATTACATCCGAATAAATATCATACATCCGACAGATAACCAAAGTTATCGACATAGCTCAAAGGATTAGCAGGCTGAAGTGGCTTTCCGTAGTATTATAATGCTCTTTGGAAGTGGCAGTGGGCTGGCCATATCTCGCGAAGAACCGATAACCGCTGGGGTAAACGTGTTCTGGAGTAGAGACCGCGACTGGGCAAACGTAGTGTAGGACGCCCTCCGGCCAGGTGGGATGACGATCTGCGAAAGACTAAAGGTAGATGCTGGATGCAACAAGCTGAAGACAGGGCATTATGGTGCTCATTAGAGGAGACCTATGTCCAGCAGTGGACTAATAAAGGTTGATGATGATGATGAATTAAAAATAGTAAATATTTTTTTAAACTACACTTGATATAAACTTTTTATAAAAGTTAGTTATAAATGGATGGGTTCAAAAATATATTTTTAATGGAACCTAGATCCGTATTTTGCCCCTTTAATATCTCAAAAGTTTGAGCCTGTTTAGATTTTGAGGTGCAGCACCCAAAAAGCGGACATCTTTAAAATCATATAGGTATAATTATCATTCATTACGTTGGGGATAGTACAAATTGTACTTATTTGCATTGTATTACACGTAACTATATATTATGTATTATAGTTATAGCATTGGTTATTGCAGCGTTTATAAAAACAGTTTTTACGTAACCCCTGACTTACTTGCAGAGTCCAGACGAAGACACATACGAATATGATACACTAATATTAGCTTATTCGGGTGTGTGCGTTACTCATAATTCATAGTCATTAATTCGACAAGTATTTCGGTCAATTCGCCAGTTTATAAGAGGCATATAAAATTTTAAATATCAATCTCAACTTGAGTTTTTTCGTCACATACGCTGTATTCACTGGTGCTAGTTACGCGGTATTACATAATCCCCGGATTTGAATGAATCTACATTAAGCTATCTTTTTATCACGGTAATTTAGTCCCATAGGAAGAAATGGCATATTTTGGCTTAATTTTTAAATAAATGGCGCTGGTGTCGTCTATTGTTTTAGTGGCTTTTGCAGCGGGAAAGGATACTCACGCGGGCGAAGCTGCGAGCAACAGTGCAAGCACAATTAGAACAAGTTTTTAATAATACTTTACATTGCCTCAAACACTTATATATGTAAATGTTACCGTGTTGATTTTTTAACTAAAATAAATTTGATGGTAAGTTCAATGTGATCTGAAAACACGAAAGACGTTCGCCGAATTGTCTTATATCATGTAAACTGACAGTACCTCGTTGTACTCCACATCAACATAACTAAGTTTGCCGGTAACCCTGAATAGGAAAGAAACTTCTGTTACTCCATAGTCTATTATTACTTTTTAATCAACACTTAATATACAAAATAAATGATTACAAAACATCTTTTACAATTAATGATGTTTACAAATTGTATTACAAAAACAAAATATTTACAAATGTCCAGCACTGGAATCGGGTAGTAATCGCCACACTATTTATCGACGGTTGGAACGGTCATTGACGTACTGCAATTTTCAATAAAAGATCCCAATCACTTGTCAATCCATCGGAAAAAAGACCAATCAGAACAAAGCTTTTTGGTGATATGGTTACATAGGGTGCGTTCCACTAAGCGTTCACAACGCCCAAAATACTCTTTTGGCCGTTCCACATGGCGACTACGATCGTTGTGGTCGCGGCGAATACGTCATTAATGACGTCATAACTCACGCTCACGAGAAGCCCACGACGACCCATCTCTGGAGGTGGGTCGAAGTGAGCGTTGAGAAAAATAGGAAAGTTGTCAGAACTAAAAAGTCGAAGTTTTCTATTTTCACGATAATAATTTTCTAAAATTGTATTCCATTCTTCATCTGAACTGGATGAACTAGTACTTTCGACAGCATTATTGCATGCACGCATCATCAAATAACCTAGTGTTGTCGCGAAAGACATTTTGAATCTATTTGAATGTAAAATAATTGAATACTTCATTGAAATTACATATAAAAATTGAATTATATATTTATTTTTCGACATAAACCAACTTCACTTATAATTATTAAAATTTACACTTAAAACTCATTAAAACTTAATAATGGTAGCCTAACCTATTAAAGCTTTTGCTTTATTTTTTCTAGCTCGCCATTTGTATTATTGCCTCAACGCCTAAAATGCTCCACAATCCATTCCACTTGGGTTTACGATAACAACGCTCAGGACCTGCTCAGGACTAAGTGGAACGGGAAAACTCGTGGTCGTGAGCGTGATCGTCGTGAGTGCTTAGTGGAACGTAGCCATACAGTATCTTATTTTAATTGGTTTATTTTCAGGGTCTGGTCGAAGAATAAGATCGTATATTGACTCCTCAAGCCCCCCGACGGACACCGGTGTCCATATATATAGGATTTTCTCATACATCTATATATATAAGCGGGGCTTGAAGGGTTAAAACGGTCGTTAGTCAAATAGCCGTTCAATCATCGACATTATTTATTTTCGTAGATCTATAGAACTACCTCACCTGACAAGCCAGTAAATTTACTCTAAGTAAAATTTATTTTATTAAGCCTATTATGCCTATATCTTTAAGATCATCTCGTTTTTCTAATATAAGTCCTTTTTCGTTTGCAAGATGAAGCACAGAGAGTAGCGCTAGCGGGACGCTAAGCGACTCTCGCATATTTGTCGATAGTTTGCTCGGCAGTCGTGAGTATATCGTGAAGAATGTCGACTGGCTGACGTCCTCCTTCTTACCTTCCGGCGTTTTCTCTGTGAGCATTTTCCACGTACAATGTTTCAGTTGCTTCATATCCACTTTCTTCGATCGCATTGCGTAGGGTATGAAAATTTTCGCCACCTGTCACATAAATTATTTAATAAACATATTTAACTCAGGTGCATTAATAAACCAGATATATTTCAAGTTAACAGCCCAAAATAAACTCTTGGAATGTTTATCCTGGTCAGTTTTTACTTTGGTGAAGTACAAAATTCTAATAAAATGCATAAAATAGACCTTAGTAGGTGGTTCGAGCATATCGCCAATTTCTTCTAACTCTGTAGCTTTGACTTGGTCGTGCAGCTCTCCCGCTGCCGTCGCGTCCTCATTGCCCCATTCATCCGCTTCCTGTTCCATACAATAAAATGACTTGTGAAACAAGTTGAATAATACCTTATTGTTAGGATAACAGTTTTGTGAGGGTATTTGTAACGGTATTTGTAGTTAACTAACCAGTTATAAAAACCAGTCTAAATGTCAAATGAGCAGTTGGAAGTGGTAGTTGGGTGTATAAATAAGTTGCCATATCAATGCTCACTCTCATTCGCTCGGTTTCGCGCACAGTCTCGCAGTCGATCTCAATTGAGTAAGTTTATCATTGACTTTCATACTGGTCGGTTAGTTGCTGATATATTTGTAAAAGTATTTCTGTTGAATGTGTTTATGTTAAACCAGTGACAGATGTGTTATGTAAAATCAGTGATAAATTGTTTTTATTTAAATCCAAATCGCTTCAGTTCCAATTATACCGGGTGGAAGGGAAACGCTCTCTATACCGGAACGGTAAGAGAGAAGAACCATAACATTAACGAAAAACTATATTCATTTGCAAAGCTAAGCGATAATACTTACGATTTTAGTATTTCCGTAATTCATGCGCGCGCAATGTAAAGCGTACAAAGAACTGGGCGGCCGCCGCGCTGCGCCGGGACCGGCCCGCGGTCGTTAACCCGTCAGCTGATGTACGTGTTTCATTACGATTTTTTGAAATATTGACCTTTTTTTACTATGTTTTTCAGAATAATAATTTGATTTATCTATCCATACGTGAAGCTGTACAGAAATTTGAGAAAATCCTACAAAAATTGTAACAATGGGATCGCGATTTTTTTAGTGCCATCACGTCAGGAATCACCAATACTATCACCTGTATTCGTTTCCGAGAGCGTTTCTCTTCCACCCAGTATAGAATACATACATAAACTCACGCCTTTCTCCCATTGGGGTATGCAGAGGCTATGGAGCGCCAAGTGCTTCGATCCAAGCATACCTCTTTTGCTTCTTCCACAGTCATCAGTCTCTTCATACATGCTCGTCGGTTACGAGAACTCCTTATTTGACCCTTCCTCAAGAGGTCGTCAATTTGGTCCATGAAGGTACGTCTAGGACGTCCCCGACTTGCGCCATGTTTTTGAGAATAATAGTTTGATTTATCTATCCATACGTGAAGCAGTACAGAAATTTGAGAAAATCCTACTAAAATTGTAACAATGCGATCGCGATTTTTTTAGTGCCATCACGTCAGGAATCACCAATACTATCACCTGTATTCGATTCCCAGAGCGTTTCCCTTCCACCCGATATAACAGATTTTTCTGAGGTAATAAAAAAAAATGAATTGAGTTCTGGTAAACGATCATCCATTGAAGAGCATCACAGAAGCCAAGCTGCAGTGTGCATGCACTGCTGTGTTCCGTTTGAAAGATATTTTAGGCAGAGTAATTACTGAGCATCGAGACTTAACATCTAATGTCTCAAGGTGACTACCGCAGTGGAGCCACGCAGTACTATGTAATTCATAGTTCTGTGCGGCGTTGCTACTATTTATGTGGTCATATCGCATTACCATCAGGCAAACGGCATGCTTCAGTAAGAAGTTATAACTTACAGGCATATTATTCGGGCAGTATGACGCATCGTTTTCGTTGTTGTAGTCATAATCGCGCACTTCTTCGACGGTGACCGGTTCGGGTTGTTTGCTCTGCTCCAGGTCTTTCTTGCGCATCATCATCACGTTACGCCGGAGAAACAGCTTCCGGAAGTGAGACTCGTCTAACCCTCTATAAAAAGGTTTTATAAAAATATTGTGTTACTGAAAATATGCAAAAATATTTTCAGGATCTATTATATTATTTACATCTAGATCTGGGTACGGCTATCATCACCCTTAACCACACATAAACCATAGGAACGTGCCATTCAGTTATCACTAATCAAAAATGACTCACCTATCGATAGGCGTTTTGAAGTTAGCTTCATTCCACGTGTGACCGGTGGCCAGCGTCTTCCTGCTGATCATGATCTTGGCTGGTTGCGTGTGCTCGTACTCGCCGCCCAGGTCTGCGCGGGAGTCGAACGCGAGCCCGGCGCTGGTGAAGTCCAGCTGACGCTTCAGCCGCGCCGGCCGCCTGCCCTCCACTGCCGTCAAACGACCCGCGGTCGACTGCGTGCGCTCTGTCATTTTAGATGCTACAACAAACAGTGGGGGTAGGACGTGAAAAAAAAAACACGATGCGTCTCCGCTCCGTTTTATTGTGATTGGTTGAGAGATTGACGCATCGGTCTCTCGATCAATCACAAACACCAATATACTGATACGTCAGTCGCTCAACCAATCACAATAAAACGAAGCGGAGACACATCGTGTTTTTCGTTTCACGTCCTAGTCCCACTGATTACCTTTTATTTAGTATAACAAATTACCTTTAATCGCACCTTTAGAACAAAAACGACACAATTCGAAAAAAATAGAAAATTGCGTTGCCATTTTTAAATAACTAGAAACTAATCCCTCATTTATAAAAATATAATAAAAAAGGAACCGATATAACAGATTTATCCTATTCCAACTTGAATATGGCTGTGTTTAAAGTATTGTTTTCTTGAAAACGTCGTTTTAAGTAATTTTATGATGATAACCCAATTTTGTATGTTTTTTAAATTGTGTCGTTTTACATACGTATACGCCCCTAGTGTGTTGTGTGTAGTGTGTGGTACAGACCGCGGTTGTTCTTGAGCCGCCAGTGCGCGGGCCCGGCCCAGGCGGCGAGTACGGCGCCGCAGTACGAGTACTCGAGCCGCGAGTCCGCCGCCGCGCCGGGCCGCATGTCGCGCACGTCGGCCAGCACCGCGCCCCCCGCCCCCGCCCCCGCCGCACGCGCCACGCACGCCGCCACCGCCGCGTCCGCCTCCTCGCCGCTGTCCACGCCGCCCAGCGGCTCCTCGTCTGCAACAAACAACCAACACACACATTAATATACTCCTATTAAGGAACCTATATAAAATCTGATTATAGCTAAAACAGCTGACTGCAGATAGTAAAAAAAAATAATTATATACTCCTACCTCAAATGTCATTCAATGCCAAGAAAAGAAAACAAACACCATACCATACGAGCTTTATATTATACAAGGTCATTTTGACATTGCGTTAATAAATGATACCACATACTTATCTCATTGAAATTAATGTTTTCCATTAAGTTATTTTAACCATAGATCCTACTAATATTATAAAGGCGAAAGTTTGTAAGAATGTATGGATGTATGGATGTCTGGATATTTGTTCCTCTTTCACGCAAAAACTACTTAACAGATTTCGATGAAATTTGGCATACGGGTAGATCATGTCCTGGATTAACATATAAGCTACTTTTTATCCCGGGAAAACATAAAACGGGACTTTTATATCGGAAAAACTTTTTAACGCAGGCGGAGCCGCGGGCAAAAGCTAGTATAAAATAAAGTGTAAGTTTCAAGCAAAATAAATATCAATAAATATTAACTTTAAGTTTGACCGCCCTAATGCCATTATGACTGCTCTAGGAGAATTCACCACAGCAGCAACATTACACTTTCAGTCAGAAATGCACTTACGTACACACAATATTAGCACTAAAGTACAAAATGATCCAAAATATGGAATACTACAACCGAGATTTTTGGCGAAAGTATTAGTTATTCATCGATTATTTTTGGCACAATGTTAGCAGAGATATAGACGAATATGTGGTGTCATTTAATAACGTAATGTAAAAATGACCCTGTATACTGCCCACTGCTGAGCACAGGCCTCCTCTACAACTGAGAGGGTTAAGGCCTTAGTCTACCATGCTGGCCTAGTGCGGATTGGCAGACTTAACATTGAAATTCAGAGAACTTCTCATGTATACAGGTTTCCTCACGATTTTTTCCTTCGCCTTTAAAGCGAGCGATAATTCACAAAGAATACACACATTACTTTTTAGAAAAGTCAGAGGTGTGTAGCCTTGGGGTTTGAACCTGCGTTGAATATTTGTATCAGCAACGCCACTTGCGAACACAGACCAAACAAATACCATAAAAATAGCAAGCAAGTTTTGATAACAATTCAACTTGATCATATGACTCCAATAAATAAATAAAACATCAAAACAAAAATATTACTTCAAAAAAACTCACCATACAAATCATTATGTACATCATCCTGTGGGATAGGCTCAACCTCTGCATTCATGTCAAAAGCTAATGCTTGTTGAGATAAGTTTAATCTATTTTCTTCCACCCAGTTGTTCACACGATCGTTCCTAGAACATAATATATTGATGACTACAGCCATTAACTACACAATAATAATGTTTCCACATTTAAAAAAAATACCAAAACTCAATTTTCCTTTTTTACCTTTACAGCTTAGTTTCAAATCGACATACTTATAAGGGTTCAAATTTTGTACCAACTCTTTTTAACACCATGTAGATTCAAAGCATCACACATTAAATTAAATAATGTAACTTACGTATCTTCAGTCTCCGGATCCCAATTACTAATAGAGAACCCTGTGAATGGTTCACAAATCTGATCTGTCTCGACGAAGGCAGGCAATAGTTTCGCGGCTAACGTGATACGGTCAGTCAAGTTCAAGTCTTCTGGCACATTCTCCTTTATAGGCTCCAGGAACGGGTCGTCAGTCCTGTTTAGAAAAGGAGATTTGACAAATATCCCTTAAGTAAATTACTCGTCTAGTGAAATCTTCACGCTTACTAAGGGTTAATAATGAGAATAAACCAATCAACATAAGTCTGTAAACATATCAAACGAACTGCACTCTGATTGGTCCATTTTTGCTATGAAACTGACGATAGCTGCTTTTTAGTGGTGGTCGTAGTTTTTATTACCTTAATATCAACGCCAGCGTTTTGTCGTGTATAGGTAATGTCGCATTAAATGCTCTGTTTGATGACGTCACATCCCCCGCAGTCGCCGCCAGTCTCTCGAAAAATGCGTCTAGGACAATAGAAATTTTCAGTTTTAATTTATCACTCTCCCATTGAAACTTAATATTATGGTGCAAGTTATACATATAATATGAGAATTCTAGATCTATCTATGGCAATTTGTATCTATAGAATATTCTATATGAAATTTTAGAGATCATACCTATATACTCGTTAGAATCAAATTGCCCATTGAAGATCTCTGGATGTGCCGCCACAGCTCCTCTAGATTTCTTTTTCTTTTTCTTGGTAGGCGCCGCGGTGCCGCCGTCACCGTCTACTGCGCCTTCGTCTTGAGAACCATTGTCATCGTCTTTCTTTCCCCTTTTAGTCTAGGTGATATTATAAAGAAATCTTATTTTTAATAACAGCAAAAAGTGTTTTTTTTTTGTGAATTGGTCACTGTGCAACTGCAACTGGTGCAAACCAAAAACTATAAAATGATCATGGCAGCTCATAACAATATATTCATTAACAATACACTTACGCATACTCACGCCATTTATCCCCGAAGGAGTAGGCAGGGGCGCAACTAGTGCACCGACTTCGCCGTGCTTATTCCGTCCCATGATGTGATAGGGGGCGAGCCTATCGCCATATAGAACACATATTCCAGTCTCGAGCTGATACTGATTAGAAAAATCCAATATCACTTTACCCGATACGGGGATCGAATCCAACACCTCAGCATTGCAGTCGTACCGTAATCCAACTACGCCACCGAGGCAGTTAACAATACACTTACATAGCTTATAAACTAATACATATGGATAAGATGACTCCAAAGAGGCCCAGTCTTGACGAAAAGAAGACATCGGCATTTATATTCGTACAAGTAACGTAATACATGAAATAGCATTCGCATTCCGCCGTAGCGTGAATAAGCAGCTCAGTAGGCCGGCATGATTGTGTCGAATGGAATGAGATAACCATCTGCTGCCATTCGATACTCTATCTGGACGGCATCACGCTTACCAACAGGTGAGGGGCAGTCACTTTGCCGTGCCCGAATAAAAAAAATAAAAAAACATACCGAAGCAGCTTTAGTCAACCCCCCAGCTATCTTCAGTACATCGTAATGCACAGCATCAACTCTGAAAGAGTAGATGCGCGCGGACGCATCAACCACCGTGGACGCTGTCTGAAGGTTCTCCATGCGAGCGTCGTGCCGGCGCAGCATCGACGACATGAAGTCTATTAGCTGCAGGTTCCAGGCGTTGTCTTTTGTTATTTTCTGAAATTAACAATGTTTTATGTACCAGTGCAGCATAATTATATTGAGTGATGGTAAAATACACTGTATGAAAATAAAATACTAAATTAATTTTACAAATAATACAGTTAAACAGTAAACTATATTAATTATTCTTAACAGTAAAATTTCGAAATGAAATAATAGTAATAGTTCTAAAAATATATATATTTTTAAACATATATTTATTTTAAATTATACATCAACAAATCGGTTTACTAATACTCTTTAAGGGTTATAAAATAAATGCCACTAACATTTTCAGCATAAAGCTTGAGGCAGCCCTGAAAGTGTTCTTTCTGTGGTGATGACGTCATAGTCTCGCGGGGTCGGCGCGGAGACGCATGCGGCGTCGACGTGACCGCCGATCGCTCCGACGCCACCAGAGACGATCTTTCCGCATCGTCGTCGTTCTGGTCCTGGAAAATATTTTTTTGTTGAATTTAAACGACTGCAATGCTGAAGTTTCGGGTTCGGTCTCCAAGTCGGGCAAAGTTATATCGGATTTTTCTACCCAGTATCAGCCTGGAGTCTGGAACTTGTGTTTGTTAGGCGATAAGCTCGTCCCCTATCACGTCATGGGACGGAATACGCACGGCGAAAGTGGGTGCATTAGTTACGCCTTTGCCTACCCCCTTGGGGATAACACACATACACTCACAAGTTTATGTGTGTTATTTTTTATTTTATAGTTATAACTAGAGACCGGATTATACGCATTTGCATATGCATTCGCATATTTCAGCCATTCTCATCGCTTTTATCTAAAATATAGTTATGATGCATATTATCGATACATTTTCAATATTTTTCGTGCGTAGCGCATTCACCAGCCGCGCATCTTGTTTGGGTATCTACTACTTACTACCCGTAGTATTATAATGCTCTTTGGTACCTACTATAATAAAATCAAAGAAACAAAAGATCGTCCGGCGCGCCTATAGCAGTACTATTTTTTATTTATTTATTATATTATATATTTTATTTATTATCAAGAGTCCTTTGTCCACATCGACTAAGGTCCATTTACATGGAATTTGTCACATTTTAACTAATAGAGTAGATCCACAGCAGTCTCTTATAGAATTCTCTAATACAGTTTATAAATGTTATTATTTATCACAGCTTTATTTAAAAATTCGCATTCTTGGGACGGTATTGTTCATTTAATTAAATTTAAAAAGCACAATAAAAATGCTTTTGATTAACATGACCTAAGCTTGTTATAATAAAAAGGAAAAGATACATTTGTCTACAAAGTCAAGTGTGTACAATGGTTTGAGTGTTGTTTACGGGATCTAAAATCAAACCTCATCTCTGGTATTAGCCACCCGAGTTTGCGGAATAAGACTTCTTCTTCTGTTAGAACTATTGCTACTCCCGCCAATACTCCGTCTTGATAGTGCTGGAGTAGTGCATATTCGATTTTCCAACATAATTGGACATAAATGACGCCTCAACGGTTATTTATAAACAATAAAAACGGAACACTTGAACCAATCCAGATACGTAATGGTTTCTATTAATTATATTACACACTATTTTTATTTACGAAATCAAAAATTCAAAACGCTTCCATCGAATTTGAGTAAATCAAACTTCAAGTTTCAACGGACATTTCTGGGAAGCAGATTGGGACAGTGTTGCCAACTCGCATTTTGAAAAAGCGTAGACCATTCTAGAGAATTACGTAGATTTAGTAAAAGTTATGTCCACCTAGATCCAAGACCTATTGTTGTCAATGGCCACCTTCTCGAAGTTGTCTCCGAATATACTTACCTTGGCCAGATTTTGCAATTAGGCAGGAACAACTTCGAGAAGGAGGTTAAGAGGAGGATACAGCTGGGCTGGGCAGCATTTGGTAAACTACGTCGGGTCTTCTCGTCACGTCTACCACAATGTTTGAAAACTAAAGTTTTCAACCAGTGCGTCCTACCTGTCATGACCTACGGTGCTGAGACGTGGACACTCACAGTACGACTAATGCATCAGTTCAAGGTTGCTCAGCGAGCTATGGAACGTGCTATGCTCGGAGTTTCTCTGAAGGACAAACTTCGCAACGAGCTTATCCGACAGAGAACCAAAGTCACCGACATAGCACACAGGATTAGTAAGCTGAAGTGGCAGTGGGCTGGTCATGTCTGTCGAAGAACCGATAACCGCTGGGGTAAACGAGTTCTTGAGTGGAGACCGCGAGTCGGTAAGCGTAGTGTGGGACGCCCTCCAGCTAGGTGGAGTGACGATTTGCGAAAGGTCGCTGGCAGGAGCTGGATGCGCCAGGCCGAAGACCGGGTGAAATGGCACGTATTGAAGGAGGCCTATGTCCAGCAGTGGACTAAAGTATAGGCTGATGATGATGATGAGTAAAAGTTAAATAAAATATGAAAAGTTCGTAGATAACCGTACTTTTTTTCTGTATGCAGTAAAAAGGGGTAATATGAGATGAAACAAGTGGTTTAACATCCAATATATAAAAATTTTTGCTTTTCATTATTATTTTTAAACAAATTCGAATTTAGCCTTTTATTAAAATATTTAATTTGGTCCTGCGAGGGCTCGCGGTTTTATTTAAACAATTTTCGTAGTTTACTGGAAAGTCTGTTTCTAACATATAGTCGCTGGTTTCTAATCACTACGCTCCACATTTGTATTTTGCACTACGGTGTGGCAATGTTGATAAAATATTACGTCAAAATTGGGACAAAATAGGAAACATTACAGACCTTTCGCCTTTTATTATATTTGAAATATGAGTCCTCCAAGTTTTACAACAAAAAAGTAACAAGACGAGACGTTTCATTTTAGATTCACAGCCAAACAGTGTACTTTCAGTAGGTTGTATTGTGGTCTTGTAGTATTAGTGATCATAGCTCTGCGCTATGTGGGTTTTGTATAACCGTTTAAAACGAATGACGTCAGACGTGACGTATAGTGTAGTGAAGTGAGCGCGTGTTCTACTATGAAACAGTACATTTACATTTTTTTTTTCGTTGAACGATACGAAATATTTTCATTCCAGTTAATTTTAATGGTTAAAATGGTTAAATTAATTCTCATTTAATAGAAAACACGTAGATTCTGGGATTGAAGTTCGTAGATTTTTAGGAATGGCGAAAATTACGTAGATCTACGTAAATAGACAAATAGTTGGCAACGCTGGTAATGGATTAACAATCCAATGTTGCCAAATAGATTAAAATGACAGTGACGACTGACACATATATTTTGAGGTTTTACAAAGATTTAGGTGACATTCTGTGTCCCAAGAACGACTTTATAATGTCTTCTTCTTCTTATATACTATCTTCGGTGTCTATGGTCGAACGTGAAAATAACACATTAGATACAGATTATATATTCTAATAATAGCTCAGAATAAGGACTATCTTTATTCTATGAATAATAGTCTGTGATTGGAAATTATAGACGTGCACTGAAAAACAATATTGCATACGTAATGTTTGCATAGCGCCATCTATATTTGAATTTTAATTTAATTGAATACTCCTGGAATGTTTTTTCTTGTAGATTATAATTGATTGCTCAGCAGTCCTCTTGCCCTGTTTTGGCCTGCCTGAAATAAAAAATAATTTTGTGTATTATACTCTTTGAGTAGAGTTTTGGCGGGAACGTAGAAGTGTCATGAGGTGCTCTTGTTTTAATTCATTATTTTGGTGATACTTAGTGTTATATTGCATAGTTATGGTGGTATATTATCCAATATAGTTCTATTAAAGTGCTCAAATGAAGTGAATTGAAATAACTGTGCCAATCAAGTGTTTTTTCGTTGCCGCCAAAACTCCTTGATATAGTCTTGGTAAGGTAGCCACTGCTTTACTACGACAACCAGAGATATCACTTAAGACGAGGCTGTATGGGCTTGAACCCTTTGCCTTCCCTGTAAGGGAGAATTATAAAAAAAAAAAAAAAAAAACTCTTTGAGTATCTACCAATGAAGATGCGATGACTGGGCGAACCCCTCGGTTGGCTATACATGCGCAGCTGATCATAACTTTTATAAAAACCTATGTGACTTGCGATCACTGTCATTACATTCTACGATAATAACATTAAGCGGTGTTCCACAGAAATTGTTTGTTATTGTGTAAAAAGCGACCTTATATTCAGCCCTGCACGTGTGGATTTTTTTTGTTAAATGTGTGCTATACGTGTCTACCTCGCCCCCCGTCAGGATTGGCAGAAAAAATGTTTGCGCATTATTGCCATATCGTGTCCATTGCTTAATTAGTCTAAGATTATTGCATGTTTATTTCTAGGCATCATGACATTTCCGTAGTGAGTTTCATCCAATTGGTTCAGAAACGTACTTTCACCCAATGATATTGAAAACTACTGTTTATACTACTACTATCCTATATTATATATATAGAAGTCCAAGATGAGCTTCTGACCACAGTTGCAGGCCGTAGGCTTCAAGCGACACTACTGGTTTCTATGAACATCTATGAAATTGATTCCAAGCAACGTGATATTGTAACGTGCGGCCACGGTACGTAACATGTGGTCGCACCGTACGGCTGCTGCCGACCGCAGCACATGTTGTGACGCGGCCCGCAAGGCGCTCGTACTATCCATTGCATCCGTACTAAAATAGAGTAGTAAATTGTAGAGGAAATATACGAGATTGAGTGAAACAATGTTTATAAAATTTAATGTCAGCTTGGAATTGGTTAAAATATAAGAATATAACTCAGTAATTATATAAAGCGAGTCACTCAAGATTAGTCAATAATAGATGGCGCTGTAACACATCGGAGTGTAACTTTCTACTAGATAGACATCTGTTAACAGCTGTTTGTAAACGGCGCGCTTGCTGCCAACTTCCCGTCATTCATTTTGTTCGGTGGCTGAATTTTTACGGTCGACGAAATCGTTAAAAATCTTTGTCATCGGAGGTTAATTAACAAAGTGACATTATGAGTTCTGGAATGCCTGAATTGGGCTCCAAGATAAGCCTAATATCAAAAGCTGATATTCGGTACGAAGGCCGACTTTTCACCGTCGATCCTCAGGAATGTACCATCGCTTTGGCTAGCGGTAAGTTGACAAATGGATACTGTTATCTTATTAGGGGCATTTGTTACTTTTCCACCGATATTCATTTATTGTTATGTCGACTTATTCTATGTTATAATGATGTTTGCCCAATCAGAATGACGATCGAGCTCTCTAGAATGTTTTAATAAATTTTTCCCTCCAGTAGCTGGGATCGAGTTTTGTTTGTTGTTTGGGAAAGCGTCTAATCACCTGAAATGCTGTAGTTTTCCTATTTATATGATATTTAAGCGTTGGAACATGTTCTTTTTCTTCTACCCTCACTGATGGTGATGTTTTTCGGTTTTTGACCGCAGTCTAACATTGATGACGTTGTAAACGCCTTTAGACTCAATACAGGAATTGAAATGTGATTGAAAACTTACGCATATCAATGATTCCAACAGTATTACCTATTTTCGTACTTAATTTTTTTTGTTGGGAGGTAGTTATGTTTCTATTCGTGACTGTTTAGTCACCCAATCGAATCAATATGATGATTATTGAGTTGATATGGTAAAAAATACCCATCAAGTAGTGTTTCACCAGAAATTTTTTACACGGAATCTAGACTTTTTATTTTATACCCACATTCCAAACTGTAGGTGCAATATTGTCACTTTTATATCCAATTATAATTTTTTTGTATGCAGTGCGATCGTTTGGAACGGAGGATCGCGAGACGCAATACCCAGTTGCGCCCCAGAGCCAGGTGTACGACTATATTTTGTTCCGTGGATCTGACATCAAGGACATCCGAGTGCTGAACAATGTGCCCTCCATGCCCAACGACCCCGCCATCATGCAGATGTCTGTGCCGCCGACCCTTGGTGGCAGCGCAGCTCCTGGCCAATATGGGGGTCAGTTTACCCACCCAGTGGTGGGACAGACAGCATACCCTCAATACCACCCTATGGCGGGCTTCCCCGGAGGTGTACATGCTCAGCTCAGCAAGACGAGTGAGTTGTCTCCGCAAACCTCGGTGGAGTTGGCACTGCAGCCCCAGCCTGTGACTGCTCCCATCGGTTCAGGAGTGACTCATCACTCCAACCAAGTGAAAGACCAAGGTTTCTTTTCTTGAAGGATGTTCAGCTTTGGCTTTTGTCATGAGCTACTTTGCGATTTTTGTTGTGCCAGTGTCAGATACTTTTAGAGTAACTGCCAACATTATTGCATTATTTTAAAGGTGTCTGCCTTTGGTTAATTCTATGCTTATTCACATTTTGCATGCATAATATACTCACTTTCTTTCATTTTATTACCATGTAATCTTCAATTATCTATTAGAATTATCATCACCATTTCTTTTTCTCCCAAATATTTTAAACAAGTTGAGTTAATTTTGATATCATAACATTAACTAGCTAACAACTAGCTTTAGTCCAAGAGTATTTCATTTAAACACAAAACAATAAAATAATAAGTATTACCAAGCTAACAGACTCAAATGAAATAATACCAAACTAAAATTTGGCATTTAAGCCAGCACTATTTTATCCATGGTCAAGTAACGTCAACGGTCTTATTAAGCTGGACAAGTGCGCAGTGACTTCTTCTCACTGTGAGTTCTCTTCCAATTCACCAGTTTGAGAAGACCCTTAATTTACCTCGTTACTGATGAAACATCCTGCGATAAGACTTACAAACACAAATAACCTTGACTAACTCTATTAAACAAATTAATAAGCAAAAATAAAAATCGCAGTTGGCACTGCACTCCTTGGTCTGTTGCTTGATTAAATTTAAACTATATAGTTATATATACCATGAATAGCTTCCATGCCATTGAACAACTTATGTACGCTTTGCTGTGTTGCTTTTTGTCTTGTTGATGATATTACTGATATGAATGATTTGTCAGGCTCAATGCTTGACCTCATCGGAGGTGGCTCGCAACAGAGTGCATCGCGGTCTGGCACACCAGCAGTCGGAGCGCACAGGAAGAGTCCTACTGCTGACCAGGGCACTCAGGCAAGTGATACACATACTAGTTTTCTTTTTATGCAGAGAAATTGTTATTCTTTAGATGGAATTTTTTTAATTATTACAAAATGGAATTTAAGGGAAGTGATGAGTAAAGTTTTGCTTTTGTGGACAGAGAGGTTTTCGTGTTTTTCAATTATTCTCATAGGCATAAGACTGTTACTATAAGAATAAAAACTATTCTCTCTGTCTTGTGCCTGATATGGCGCAAGACTCGCAACTTATCACATCATGGGATAGAATACGCACGGCGAAGAGTGGGTGCACTAGTTGCGCCTCTGCCTTCCCCTTTGGAGATAAAGGCTTGTGTGTGTTTGTTTGTGAAAACTTTTTGTGGACTAAGACAGTATTTTGTACAGGTGGGCGTAGGTGCAGGCGCGGGCGGTTCGGGCACACAGCGCGACAGCCGGCGCGGCAGCGGCTCTGCACTTGCGCAGAAGCCGCAGCAACGCAACCGCACTGACTCGCGCAACCGACAGCGTTTCCCCAGTGGCGGCAACGTGGCGCACCCGCACCAACAACACCAGCAGCAACAACATCACCAACAACAACCACACCACCACCAACAACAACAACAACACCACCTCCAGCAGCCGCACCACAACCAGCACCAGCAGCACCAGTCTCAACAGAACGCGCAGCCTGGGCAACAGCACCACCATCATCAACCCGGTAGGTTTTTTCATGATCTGTAGGCGGTGTAATGGTGGATTTTTTTATAACAATTATATTGTTTTCCCATGTAGTAAGGTAACCTGAAAACTTGGCATTGTAACTAATTTAAGGTACACTTATTGGAATTTAAGAGCATGCTGTTCACCTGATGGTAAGCGATACGACCACCCATAAACAGTAGAAATACCATCCTGCACCTTGAGTTTCAAAGTACTGGCAACTGTGTGGCATTCCACTGTGCTCGTCATCCTGAGACATAAGATGTTGTCTCATTATGTCCTGTAGTTACACTGGCTACAATGTCCTTAATCATTGTCCAATGTCCAATTGTATAATTGGTAAATTGAATTGACATGAATTTATTATTACATTTTACTTTTATATTCTTCACTGCTCCTGTAACCCGTGTAATTAGTACATTGAACATTTTTAATTTTGAAAGTAAAGCCTTGTTCATAGGGCAAGGATACGGGCGCGGCGGGTGGAGAGGTCGGCCCCGTGGACGCGGCCGTGGCTTCGTGCCGCGCAACAAGAACACTCTCAAGTTTGACAATGACTACGACTTCGAACAAGCCAACACCGAATTTGAGGAACTGCGCAGCCAACTTGCTAAGACGAAGATTTCCGATGGAGAGGTTAAGCCGGAGGTGAGGAATTTAATTTAAAATATGTTCAGGCTAATATCTGACCAGTGTCGCTTAAGTAACATTTGACGAATAAGGTCGCGTCGCATATTATATTCACCGGGAATGAAATGTCATGACTGTCTGAGAGTTAAGTTTAAAATTTGTCTTGAGCACTTATTGCTTACAGAGTAATTAAATTTTTGTTTTATTTTATATTCTTAGCAATAATTTAAATTCTAATGATAAATATTATTCTAACTTTCAAAGTGATTAGTTTATCTAAGAATAATGTTCTAGGCACTTCCTTAGTGTCTGGTAACATAAAAGCTCTTTGTGTTGATATCAATATAATGATTGTCTATCTACTCAAAATGCCACATTTGTTGTAGCCTACGATTGTCGCTCCCGGCGAGGTGGACAAGAAAGATGATTCGGGCAATGAGACCGGCGCCGGCGAGCCAGAGATTGACGACGAGTCTTCTTTCACCGGATATGATAAAAATAAGAGCTTCTTCGACAACATCTCCTGCGAGGCTGTCGAAAGGTATTATCACCGTTCTGATTGAGTTGTTAAGAGGCTGTATCTAAAATTTCGACTTTTTAAAAAATAAACTGATCTGGATTAATTAATAATACATCATCGGAAAGACTATTTCAACACTAATGGAATAAACGAGCCAGATTTTTCCAAGTTCCAACGTCTGTTTCAAAAATATTGATGAATGGAAACTCAAACTTGTTGCCATTTTCAATTAAAGTCGTGCTGTACCTACCACCGAAGAAGGCCACCACGGGTTTTGGTTGTTATACCAGTGTAAGGTGTACATAGTGTTAGGGACTCGGTCCAATGCTCACTCGGATTATGCTATACTCCCGACTGTCGACATTGGGCTGTAAGACTGTGCGAAACCAACATAACCGTTCCACTTACCCCCCCAGTGTTGATAGCGATAAAGCGTTTTTCCCCTCGAAAAAAAAAGGGCTGGTATTATAAAGTGTGTGTGTTTGTGCGCAGGTCGAAGGGTCGCAGCCAGCGCACGGACTGGCGCACGGAGCGCAAGCTGAACTCGGAGACGTTCGGCGTGGCGTCCGCGCGCCGGGGCGCCTGGCGTGGCCGCGCTGGCTGGCGCCACCACAACCCGCACAACCCGCACAACCAGCATAACCAGCACAACCAACACCACCACCCGTGAGCACTCTCATAAACTTAAATCTTGAAAATATATAAAAGGATTGCTTATTTATATTGTTTGATGTAGATATGTTCGTGCGGTATCCATAGACTGGTTAGGGTAGTATTTATTTCTTTTGATTAATTGAGATTTCTTTGTTTCGAAATAAGTACAATCATGAAGATGATGATGATTTTAATTTTGATACTAATTGCAAGTTTGGATAACCCATAATCATTGCCGAGTCGTTAACCACATATGCAATTGAAATGCAATGGTTATTAATATTGTATTGATTTAGATGGCGCTCGAATCGCGGTGGTCGCGGGCGAGGGGGTGCGAGCGGGCCGGCGGCGGGGGGCGCGAGCGGGCCGGCCGCGGGGGGCGGGGGCGCGGGCGCTGGGGGGGTGCGCGCCTCCTCTAGTGCCGCGCCGCCGCCGCCACCGCCGCACGCGCAACCAGCCACTGCTGCAGGTAGGCGCCACCAACACATTACCATCCCCTATGAATTAGAGATGTTGATATCGCACCTTTAGGATGAAAACGACACAATTCGAAAAGATAGAAAATTGGGTAATCGTCGTAAAATTACTTAAAACGAAGTCCTCAATACAACAATAGTTCAAATACAGCCATATTCAAGTAGGAAAAGGACTGAACTGTTATATCGGTCCCTTTTTTGTTATATTTTTATAAATAAGAGACTAGTTTTTAGTCATTTAAAAAGTGACAGCTCAATTTTCTATTTTTTGAATTGTGTCGTTTTCGTTCTAAAGGTGCGATATTTAGTTTGGGATAGTGCAATAACGCGTAAGTGATAAAAAATGTTCAATTGAGATTGATCCTTACTACACTAAACTTAGCATTGATAATACAAAACGTTTTTTTTAATCACTTACGCGATATTGCACTATCCCCGACGATTTGTCATTTGCTATATACTTAACCATATTTTAATCGAACACCCGAAAATATCGGGATTATCAGAAATTGACTCTTAGTAAAAAAAGTTTGAAGCTTAGTAAAAAAAACGCGGCATGAAGTCGCCGTGAGCGACCTCTACAAGCGCCAACTATATAACAGCTTAAAAATTAATTCACCTTGAGATTACTCCCACACTTCATCTGACCAATTTTTTTTATGCTTTGCAGCTAAGTAAGCGACGCGACTCGAAGACTTCAAAGAATCTTAATTTATTATCGCGAGGACTGATCACAAATGCAAAAGTAACGGAAAAGTGTAAGTCGGAAAATGAAGTGTTTTACAGTGTAATCGATTTTAATAAACGCAGTCTGTTTTGCGGGAAGTCATATTGTGGCAAGGAAATGTGTAGATGGAACGATAAGTGGAGTGTTAGTGTTGTATCCAATAAAATGGAAGGTGTAAGAAGGAAATTCCCGTAAGCATTCGACGCAGGGTCGTCGCTAAAACGAAGAGAGCAAGAGACCCGCGGTAGCAGACTGCGCCAGGCGATTGTAATCAATGGAGCTGACGTTGGCGTTGGGCGTCACGATAGATGAAGAATGTCACAAGTCGGCCGGAATGATGTTAGGCTTAAGCAGTGTGATGCAGATGTCAATGTCTCAAGGTGAGCAGGGTGTATGGACCCACCTCCATTTGTAAATTATCAAAGCTATGTAATAAATTGTTGCATAGTATAATTACTGAGACTTTTACGCAAAGCCCATTGAATTATATTTTCGTAAAGCTTCTCACTGAATGAGCGCATTCGTGCCTATATAAATTAACGAAAGTTAGATTTATGTCAACATGTTTTATTGTATCCAAAGGGTCATTGCGCTTCCATTTTTTATTTACAAAGCAATGACTAGACATTCTCTGTGCAGCAGTCCTACTGAGACGTGTTAATGTAGCACTAGTAAATTATAAGAGGGTTGTCCGGCCCTGTCTTGTTCACTCGCCGGCGGGTCGGCGCCGCATGTGAATGGCATGACTTATGTTTTTATTGACTGTCGTTTTATTGTTGTAGTTAATAAAATTGTGTCTGTAGGACTGCTGGTGTGGTTGTTGGCAGTGCCACGAGAGCCTCTTAGTTTGTAATTTAATATTTTATTAGACACTGCAAGTAGATTCGATTGGCTGCGCCAGTTTGATTTGTTTCCATGTTGTAATACAGATTGAGCTCAGTTTTATTTTGTCAAAATTATCACTAAGTGTCTGAAATGGGGCCGTGTTTTCTATTTGAATGGAAACATATTTTGTCTTGAAGTATTGTTTGTTGGCGATGGTCCTTTTCTAGTGAAAATCTGGTATAAATATTTGACAAAACTCAATGTTTGTAAAAACTTGTAACTCAAAAACTGTACCTGGTGATTGTATTAATATGAAAATATACATTTACTACAAATCTTCCAAATGGTGATTTTATTAAATAAAAACTCATTTTGGTTATAATTTTATTGCAAATAAATCATAAGCTCGTACATATTTTGCATTAGCTTTTAAATATAACAAACTTGAAACGTGAAACGTTTACAAAACAAAAGTAATATATCAAATTGAATTAACTTAATGATTCTAACAAGTTACAAGTAGTGTTTACGTTAAAGTGTTTACAAATGCAATCTCTTAAACAACTTCTTGCTTACATTTACGAGTTAAAGTATATGATATTCGACCATTACTCGTTGGTTGGTATTGTTATAATATATAGCTTTTGCCCACGGCTTCGCCCGCGTTAATAAGTTTTTCCGGGCTAAAAGTACATAAAAACCTTCCCGTTGAATCACTCTATCCAACACATTTATTTGGATAAAGATTAATATTATGGCATTGATACAACTCTTAACAAATAATGCATTAATTTCGACCAAATTTGATTACCATAAAAACGGTTCTAGTGAGTTAATCTTAAAAGATAGACATATACTGTCGCGGACATTTTTTTAGATCATTTCAAGAGGAATAATTCTTTCATACATATATTTTTGGTATCTTGAATCGTTTACGCAGCGCACGCAATGGAAGCCCTCAAGGATGAATAATTTTCCCCGCATTTTTCACATTTTCCATTATTTCTTCGCTCCTAATAGTTGCATCGTGATGTTATATAGCCTATAGCCTTTCTCGATAAATGGTCTATTCAACACAAAAAGAATTTTTCAATTCGCACCAGTAGTTCCTGAGATTAGCGCGTTCAAACAAACAAACAAACAAACTCTTCAGCTTTATAATATTAGTATAGATTAGCATTATGCACTGTGCGTTATCTGTATTATGCTGAGCAAGGCAACTCCTTTTCCCTACTCTATCCACTTAAGCTTGAAGTGTCAAGTTTGGGTACGGAACGCGCGCTGGCACCAAAATTAAAAATATACCAAGGACATGAATAATTTCTATTGTCCTTGGTTAATTTTCTATTTGACACACTTGCCATCCGCCTGCCGTCGCATCACCACTACTTCTGAAGACCGCAAGAACCGGGATCCCGGGGAAGCTGGCAGACCAGACCAGGCAGGTCATCGCTCCGCCGTAAGTCCTTTGCTTTTATTCCCGTGACCCTTGTCTGTTGTTTCCGCATATACATAGAACACTACCAGTGCACAAAAACCGCCTATTTATACAGTCCACTAACCGTTACATTCAAATTGTGGGGTTTTAATAACCACCACTCGTTACTGTACTTATAGCATTGTTTTTTAATTTTTTGTATTTTCTTAAAAAATATAAAATGTTCTAAACCGGAAGGTTCTATTCCTACAAAAACAGAATATTTACACAACCACACTCTTCTTTCTGTTATATATTTAATATAATAGTTATACATTAGTAGATCAAAAGCATTCTATACTCGTACATTTCAATCCGTTTGAGCCTTACACATCCATATAATATAACGCAGTACTTACGACTTACATTAAGCTTGTGATATTGAGATTTTAGATCTTAACATACTTGGAGATAACACAAATTCAACCCAGAATATTTTGTTACAGACTTCTACATAAATCTCCTTAGCTGTCATACATTCACAGATTTAAAATTAAGTATAAAATGATACAAACGAATGAGCTTCCACCCCCGACATTAGTCACAAAACTAATACCCAAAAAAGACTCGTCAATTCACTTTAGAATACATCATTCATAAAATTGAAACATCACAAAAAATATGTATTTCAAATACAGTTGTCTCGCGTGAATTGATTACCTTTAGATTTCTCAAGTAGTATGAGAGTGTTTGTAAAGTAATTTATATCGCATCGATGGGCCGTTCTTAGCCGCGCCATTCGCGGGCTGGCTGGCCGTTCTCTACGATCCACACCGAGCCGCTCTGGCCTTTAGCGAGTATGTCCACCAGAGACCTTCCCACGTGTTCAGCACTGAAATTAAACATACCAATTTGATATGAGATATAGAACAAAGCAAGGAGTTATCTCGAATCATAATGAGTCCCTCTTGTAATTTATCAGTTTACATAATGTATTTACCAAAGGAGACTAAAGAGTAACGACTAACATACTGTTCTTTATAATACCAAATTCTGGGTCCTGTTATTTAGTGTCACGATTTTTGACGCCAGGGGAGTGACTTGCTCGTGTCATTTGTACAAAAAATAGCAAAAAATTATGCGTGACCATGGCCTCAAAATACTATTATTCATGGATTACCTCTGCATCTTGCAGTTAGCATTGTCCCTCTGCCAGGCCGCCTCGTACTCTGAGGACATGAGCTGTTTCCGGATCTCCTTCACGAGGCTCGTGTCTGTGAGCCCGGGACAAACCACCATACTCCGCACGCCTGTCAGATTTACGTGATATTGATCCTGAAAAATATGGCGGATATTGCATAAGTTACTTATATTTTATTGCAATTTATTTAGGCTACAATTAAAAGAAATACGAAAATTAATTAGGAATGTTAAAAACTCATGTGTAATTTGCAGTGCAGAGGATCAAAATATTAAATACGGGCCTGTTTTCAACCCTTGTCCGATATTCAGGGACGATAATTATTTACACCGAAACTCGTAGAACTAAGTGGGCAATGTTTTTTTCCATGGCTAAGTGGCTAAGGTATCCTGTTTTCGACTGTTTCTTTTCAATGTTTCCATAAAAATACCACATGGCCCTTAACATGTATAAAAATCATAATATAGGATTGGCAAAGGTAAATATTTTTTTTAATGTTACTCTGGTAAGCATGGCGTCTTACCAAAACCTTTGGGAATAGGACTACACCAGTTGCATTAAATCCTCAGAGGAAACCCTTGCACAACAGTCGATCGACAATATTATTAGCATTTTACCCCGTAAGCCCTGGCGAGTCCCACGATGGCGTAGTTGGTGGCGGTGTAGATAGGGGTTGACACCTGGGGTCGCACAAATGCAGTTGACGCGGTGTTGATAATGGTGCCGCCCTGACCGCCGCGGTCCTTGCTCATGAACCGGTACGCCAGGAGGGTGCCTCGGATCACACCGTTCTAAAAATTGTTTGCGATTTACCTACTTTGAAAATATTGTGAACTAGTAGTGCTCGCGGCTCCGCCCGCGTGAAAAAGTGTTTCCGGGACACTAATATTTTCCCGGGATAAAAAGTAGCCTATAGCACTCAGGAGTTATGTCGCTTCCTATTAGTGAAAGAATTTTCAAAATCGGTTCAGTAGTTCCTGAGATTAGCGCGTTTAAACAAACAAACTCGTCAGCTTTATAATATTAGTATAGATATATTCTGTCATTTTGTTTTGTAAATAGAAATTAACTTTTATAAAATATTAATTTCATTTTTATTATATTGTAAGTATTCTAAAGGCTATTTGATTACCTACAACTTATAAGTCCGTTCGTGGCCATTACGATTGCGATCGTGTATTTGTGTAATGTGTACGACCGAGAACCTAGTTTGTTTCAGCATTTCTTCTCAAAGTTGAATTTAAATACAGAGTAGCAAAACGTGGCAGTGAATTTAAATACAAGAAAAGATTCCCCCGTGTACGCAGCGCCTCTAAAACATAGCGCAGATTCCTATACTTCAGACAATATATTATTTATTATTTCATAATAATTTATAACCTTAGGTATTTAAACCGCATGAGAATACAATCGGACACAGTATTGGAGGATAGCTCTATCAAGTTCCCGGCGCGGCGCGGCAGGCAATGCGCTCATCGCAACCACATCGTCAAACGACTGAACTAATGCGGATGCCGCTTTGCCGTATCTACATAATATATCCCGAAAATATATGGCATAAAATTTCATACCTATATAATTATTGGTTGTCGAGTTTCGAGTATTGAGTATCGAGGATTGATAAGAAATAATGTCTGGTTATAAAAAGTATTAATAGCTACTAATTAGGGTTGTTTCGCTAATACAGTACTTACCAGATTAACATCTACTTCAAGTTCCCACAGCCTGTCATTCATGAAGCCGGCATTGTTAATCACTATGTCAACGCGGTTGAATTCCTCTATCGTCATCACAAATGCCTCTGAAATATCATGTGTAAAAATGACATCCTTCTTAAATCTTAAGAGCTCCGAACATTAACAAATCTAAGTATATTGGTCGAAGTAATCTCGAAACAATTTTCATCTGGTTATGAACTTAAGTTTGAATAGACGGTCGATTTGATAACATTGTAACTGTATTAGCTCCCCTACTGTTTATAAACTAAAAATAAACCTTAAAATACAGGAAAGGAAATGTAAAACCGAAGTAGGAGTAAAGCTATTTTGGTTATAATTAGGTGAAAGTAACGGTTAATTTAGGTGACTGTTCTTATTTCAAATGCATTGCATTTATACTACAGTTATTGTTTAATTAAGTACTTACATATTATGTACTAATTTAAAAATAAGTACTTACAAATAATTTTCCATTACATATTTGAAAGCGTAGATGCTCTGAATAAGTTTACATTCATTTGTTTACAATTAACGTGATTATAAAAATAAACGTGCTGAGTATTTGTTTTATGAGTCATACACTAATACCCGTATGTTCTTTACCGATTTTTTTATGTGCATATTGCACGGAGCTTCTTTTGAATTTTGATGTTGTTTATAAAACATTATCTTCGTATGAAATAGTGTTTAATGACGTCACAAAGCTTACCTTCAAACTGCGGATAGTCTGTGACATCCAGCCGACAGAACAAGACATTCTTTCTGCCGTACTTCGCGCCCAACTCGTCGGCTATTTGCTCGCCGAGGTCTGAATCGATATCGCAAAGTGAAACCTATAAAGCGGTAAATGCACTCAGCCGAGACACTATCTTTTTTCATACTTATTTTTCTTAAAATTAATTGATAGAGTACTCTTATTATGTATAATTTATACAGATGAGTGCCATTCCATGAATTCTTCAAACGGAACTGTGGTATAATTTCCTACTTTAATAGAATTTTTTGATAAATGACCCACGTGAAGATAATTACTAAATTAGCTTATTTGAATAATGTTAGTTGTTGCACTAAGGTGTACCTAATGTTTAAATTAGACACACTATTAGTACTTACGTACATATATACGATATTGAAGTCGGTGGTGTGTGAATATGCAAAGATGTGCTGTTTTTGTTATAGAATGTGTATAATCTTTAGGATAATTATTTTATAGTTTATCAATTGAGTTTGTAATGTGATTATATGCAGGAAGTTAAAAGGAAAACAATCGCGCCAATGACCGGGCCGCCAGCGAAAATCAATACAAATGTGTACCGGCCGGGGAAAAATATTTTACGTTTCCTGAGTAGTAGATATTAAGTACGGCTTTAACTTTACTCTGTTACTATCACAATCCTTTAACAGTTATCTTACCTTGAAAATTACTTTGTCCTAGGAAAAGCCACGGCACATGACGGAAATAATTTATTTTATTACTCACCTTGGCACCTTGTTTCAGTAATTCTTCGCTGTACGCCAAGCCGATACCGGCCGCGGCGCCGGTGATCAATGCAACTTTTCCCTTTAACTCCATAATAAATTATTTTCAATTTAAAAGGAAACACCGCGCCCCAAATACGAACTGGTTGGCTTCACTACCGCCCCCGGTTTGCTTGTGATTCGATCGAGACGGGCAAAACGCGGTGGGCGGGGAGTGGGGTAAACGGGAGAACATTTCCTCCCCAAATGCCTGCCCCCGTGTAGTAAATGTACGCACGATTGCACTACACTCTCGCCTCTCGTTGATTCAGTTTGTTGTGTTTCGCTGCGCATTCCGAGTCTCTGAGCAGCGAAGGACAATAGTTAGTTCTCTTCGCTAGAATATGCGAATGTACGATGTACATTATACGTATCTGAGTAGAACGGCTCAAGTGTTAAATTACATCATTGTCCGTGGCTACGCCTGCGTGCAACTCAACCTACGTTGTAACTATTTTGCAACTTATAAGACTGTGAATCTTTACTAAAATATTATTGCTACTTCAACTTTGCATGTAGTAGAAATTTAAAAACTGATAATGTTGTCAAATTGGTAATATAATGCAGGAATATTTTAGCTTTAGGGAGCAATAACATAAATGCAGTGCTGTAGTTTTTACTTTTTATATATAGAGGGTATTTTCGATAATAACCCTGTGGCGCAGTGGTTGCATCAATAACGAGAGGTTGCGACTCGGCGACCGTTTGCAGCTTGACACCGCAGAATATTATTTGTACTGGCAGTTAGCAATAGCTTTATGTTCTGCCTTGGGTTGTAATTTGCTGGGCCCGGCTCAACATATTACACAGTACATGTACAGGATTCTTTCGTATGGATGTACAGTTAGCATCATTAGTAGCTGAACAAATTTCAAATTGCTTACATAGTTTTGTGTCCTTAGTAAGTAACCTTTTTTTGTTCACAAAAATAAAAGTAATTTACTTCAAACGAAGAAAATGTTTCAGTTTAACTTACGCGCAAATAGGCGATTTGAATTTTTCATTTGTTCAGCTAGGTACTTATTTTTTTTATAATCAGTTTAACATTTATAGCAAAGAATCCTACTAATCCTACTAATATTATAAAGGCGAAAGTTTGTAAGAATGTATGAATGTTTGGATGTATGGATGTTTGTTCCTCTTTCACGCAAAAACTACTGAACGGATTTCGATGAAATTTGGCACACGGGTACATCATGTCCTGGATTAACACATAGGCTACTTTTTATCCCGGGAAAACATAAAGCGGGACTTTTATCCCGGAAAAACTTTTTAACGCGGGCGGAGCCGCAGGCAAAAGCTAGTACTGAATAATACTATGTCTTAAAGGTGGGATGAATTTGTCAAAATTAGTCAAGACTGCGCAGAAAAGGCACTATTGCATGATCTACGCCTTACAGAATACGGAGTAGCTACGGACCACAGTTCGCAATCCGTTGGAATTTATGTACTGTTTTTAAAAATATTTATTTAATAATCTATATATATAAAAATCAATTGCTGTTCGTTAGTCTCGCTAAAACTCGAGAACGGCTGAACGGATTTATCTTATCTTGGTCTTGAATTATTCGTGAAGGTCTAGGGAAGGTTTAAAAGGTGGGAAAAATTCAAATAATTGCCGGGAAAATCCTCAAAACAGCTTTTTTCTATTTCCCATACAAACGTTTTCTAAATAAAATGGTGTAATTTATTACCGCTGCATAAAGTTCAAATTCGCGTGCGCGTTAGAAGATCTAATATCGCGTTCTGAAACTCAACAAAAGTGAAATTGAATCGCGAACAATTATAAATGTTAAGTTAAATTTCTGAACGCAATCATAATATTTGACATTAGATTTTACAACCAACTAATATGTCAATCCATCCTGTCGCATCTCAGACCACGGAAAGCCACATCTATACTAATATTATAAAGCTGAAGAGTTTGTTTGTTTGTTTGAACGCGCTAATCTCAGGAACTACTGGTTCGAATTGAAAAATTCTTTTTGTGTTGAATAGACCATTTATCGAGGAAGGCTTTAGGCTATATAACATCACGATGCAACTATTAGGGGCGAAGAAATAATGGAAAATGTGAAAAAAAACGGGGAAAATTATTCATCCTTGAGGGCTTCCATTGCGTGCGCTGCGAAAACGGTTCAAGATACCAAAAATATATGTATGAAAGAATTATTCCTCTTGAAATGATCTAAAAAAATGTCCGCGACAGTATATGTCTATCTTTTAAGATTAACTCACTAGAACCGTTTTTATGGTAATCAAATTTGGTCGAAATTAATGCATTATTTGTTAAGAGTTGTTTCAACGTTATAGTCATAGAGTGATTCAACGGGAAGGTTTTTAAGTACTTTTAGCCCGGAAAAACTTATTAACGCGGGCGAAGCCGTGGGCAAAAGCTAGTATTTAAATAAAAGACATTTTGTAAACAGTTTTTTTTATTATTTCATTGTTAATTTTAAAATCTTCCAGTAAGGTACAGTAAATTTTTCATTAAATTAAATAAAATAATTTTACAGTTTTTTGCAATTTCTCTAGAGCATAATCGCAAATATCACAGATAGAACAACACGAGGTGCTTTCTTGCGCGGCATAACTACCCTCATATAAAACGCGACCACATGATTTGCCACTGACGCGAACTGTACACAAATTGCCAAAATAAAATTTATCACAAGTTTGACTAACAATACAAAACTTGAAATTTCACTACAAATCCCTCGCTTGAAAACATCCAAAATCACAAAAGCTAGATGATGGAACAATAATTATTTACATTGCTTTTTATAGGCGCGACAAAAACGCATCTTAGTTACATAAAACAATAACATACAAACAATATCACTGACATGATCTATACAATAAAATGTTTCATCATGATTTATTTTAGTCAAATAATATATAAAGACTATTTACAATCAAAATATCACAGTCTTGCGTGTATCACAGATAGTATAAAAGCCCTCTAATAAAAATGTCTGATTTACTTTAAAAAGGAATCCAAAATAATCTTTATAATCACTTGCCCAGTTCGGTATTTGGGGACAGCGAAGGATTGGAAACGGATGCCTTGAGATGAAACCAAATTTATTTTAATTATGAATGGTGAGCTTGGTCAGCTCCTGCAGCGGGCACTGCCTTTGCTAAATAGGAAAAAGATCGGGCATTGGGCAACCCAGCCAAAACACAAGCACTTAAAGCTGATCGATTCAAGTTCATCGGAGCTGCGTCGTACCATTCTAAAGTGTCACCATCGTAACACTCCACGTGAGGTATAGTCGTTGAACCTGTGCAAAAATCATAAATAAATTAAATCACAGCTATAGTTTTAAACTTTCTACTAAGTTTTTAGAACCTACCATTGAAGCCACCTATGACGAAGATCATGTCATCCAACAGCACCGTGGCAAAGTTACTCCTTGCGCTAAACATTTCTGTCACTTCTTGCCAGTCGCCGCCACGTTGAGGATTGAATTTTTCGCCTGCATTATTTCGATAAAACGATTTTTAGGTGCAGTGAGCTAAGTAGCTGAATAAATTCAAAACTTCAAATAGCCTACACACTTTTGTGTACTTACCATTATTTTTGGTCACAAAAATATGATAAAAGAGATTTACTTTGCTTCACACAAAGCTATAGCTTCTGTACCAGCATAAGTATCTGAACAAATACAAAATTTTAAATTACCTAAATACTTTTGTGTTCTTACTAATCTTTTTTTTCTCTTCACAAAAATAAAGTAAAAGAGATTTGCTTTACATCATACGAAGAATTTTTTTCAGTTTAAAATAACGCGTATATAGGCGATTTGAAGTTTTGATTTTGTACAGATATTTATGCTGCCGAGTGTACATTAGGTACCTACTTTTGTAAGTTTGTAATTTACATATGCTGTAATTAACATATTACACAAATTCTAAAAGCAAGCATGTCTTAATTTTCCAATCATATTGTCATAACTGGAATTACACACCAGTATTCAGCCTGCTGTACCCATTGAAGCCCCCAAGTGCGTAGAGACAGTCCCTGTAGGCGATGAGACTGACCCCCGAGCGGGGGCTCAACATCGATCTAATGAAGCTCCACTGGCGCGTGTCCGCGTCGAACACTTCCGCAGAGCTCAACACTTCTTGCCCGTTGAAACCACCTACTATGTATATCTGAATACAAAGATAAATGGTAATAATAAATTAGTCTAAGGGTAATAACTATAAAGTTGAATTATTTTTTGGTTTGCAGTGGTTTTGAAGTCGGTTTATTTTTTATGTTAAAAAGTTTTTATTTATTGCTTTTTGGTTAGTTAATTATAGAATAGTGTAAACAA
Source organism: Lapara coniferarum (assembly GCA_949316025.1). Classification (NCBI taxonomy): domain Eukaryota; kingdom Metazoa; phylum Arthropoda; class Insecta; order Lepidoptera; family Sphingidae; genus Lapara; species Lapara coniferarum. The sequence goes on along the minus strand of OX438924.1, from coordinate 4,941,369 downwards.
TACATCATAGATATACGATTGCAGCATTCGCGAGTCATCTGCTGTTAGTTATTGAAGAGTTCCATTGTGTATCTCCGAAGATCTTCATCAGATCTTCATAAATTATATACCTTCTCTGAAAAATCAAATCAAATTTATTTTTTCAAAAGAGTACAATGTTTTCCTTATGAACTAAAAAATATTGCTATTAAATTGTTGCATAAAAATTAAATTTCATTGAGATCATAGGAAATTAACAACCGTTGCTTGGTCCTTACAATAGGCACTGCCTGTATCGTAGGCGACCAAAAAATATACATTTCAATATCGAAAACCACATCCAAATCGGATCAGTAGTTTTTGAGAAACACGCGGCCATACAAATTTACATACACACATACATACGGATCGAATACAGAAGTGTAACAGAACCTCCTTTTGAAGTCGGTTAAAAATTACTTAGGACTATAGGCATAGGTACATTGTGCAGTATAGTAAACGATTTTAACAGGTATGAAATAAACTCCAATTTTATAGTTTGTATTTATTGTACACGTAGGTAAGTTGATTACAATATAATTAATATGTGGTGGCTCAAGTCGGTAGAGGGAAACTACGCGGCTCATCGACTGATAATTAATTTCTCGCACGACGGCAGATTATTAATTTCCTGAAGCAGCTTCTATAAATGTACCAGACCGAAATCTACTAACGACAGTACCTACCTAACGAGTAACATAATAATATGTCCATTAGAATCTTTATATTAAGAAATCAAATTTCGTGGAATTGATTTAGATATCTTTCGTCTCTTTCGACATAATTACGTCGTTTTGACACATTTCGATTCCGTTATCCGTAAAATCTAAACCATGTTAAAGTTGCAGGACTGCGCAACATTTTTTTGTAACTCCGCTCTAATTACGGCTGCATAATATTGATGAAACAGAATTTAACTAAAATATTTACAAGTAATTTCATATTATTTTATTTTGAAAGTCTGCAATATGCTGTAGGTATCATGTATGGTCACAAAACATTTTTAAATTAAATTGCAAACTGCAAATACCTAATTCCTATGATAATTTAAATTAGGTAAATAAGAAAAAAATAAGATTTATCTTTTTAATATTTTCTAAGCACACGTTCAGCATAGAGCACAGAGGGGTCCATCCTCCTTTGTCTCTCTTAGCCGCCAAAAGTGTCGAAAAGATTCAAATGTAGAACTACCAGATAAAGAAGTAATTGCTACCCGATTTCGGCCACGGCGCGGCGGCCAATTTAAATGGAAATCAGCCAGGTACGCAGGAGATATTATATCACACATTACGAGTGTGTGCCATAGGTGTGCAATGGTGTACTCGCTATTCCTTCACTCTCATAGTCCGGTGAGACGGCAATCTGACACGAACGGAGAGAGATTAGGCGCAGGACCAACAGCTTTACTTGCTTTCCGAGACACGGGGGTATCCGATATCCCACCGCCAACTTCCTGACTCCTAGCTGCGACAAAGTAATTTTTAAGATGGAAAAACCCAGTCTCGATATTTTTTTGGCCTGACCCGGGATTTGAATCCGGGACATCAGCGCGCTAATCGTACTTGTAACGCGTACGCTACACAACTACGCCACCGGCTACCCAGGCAGTAACCTATAGAGTTAAGTACTTACTTTCCCGCCCAAAGAAGCAGCACTTGCATCAGAGCGTTGCTTATTCATTGACGTGGTCATCTCCCACTGGTTCTTGTCGGGGTAATAGCGTTCTACCGATGACATGCGTGTTCGCCCGTTATACCCGCCCAGCGCGTAGATTAGTCCTTCTGAATATATAAATTAACAACACAAGAATTAATCGTTTTAAAAATTATAAAATGCCTTTGAAACTTTGTTTTAATGTTACCAAAACAATTCTAACAATTTTGTTGACCAGTTTCTGAGTAAATAACAATTATTTTAAATATAACGGAAAATGCTTTTAAATGAAATATTGATTACCGGAAACGGACATGGGTCCGTTTTTTCCGCTTAGTGTTGCCAGTCACTATTTAATGCATTTAACTTTTGCTTTGAGATTTCATTGTATACCATAAATACATCGCACTCTTAAAACAATGATCCAATCCAAAATCGTTGACTTGTGCCACTTGTGGGAATCGTCACAAAAACTAACCGTATACGACATTTTCTTTTGAGTTGGGCGGGAAACGAACATAAATTCAAATAATTTTGACCCAATGAAAAAAAGGCGTCTTTTCAAAATTGGGAATACCCAATGTTGAAAAGACGCCTTTTTTCTAAGTCGATGCAGCTTGCTCTTTAGAGTCCATATTTAGTTAAAACTCATCTAGCCAAAATTTTGGATTAGGTCATTGTTTTATTAAGAGTGCGACATTACAAAATAAATTAAAGTAAAAATATTTTCATAAAGTAGATTACATCATTCAGTTTAATATTTGTAGCCACTTACCATGAACAACGACACTGACATAACACCGCGCTTGGTACATGCAGGCTCTTTCGTGCCAGGTATTACATACGGGGTCGTAACATCGCACGGTGTTGAAATGATCGCTGCCGTCAAATCCACCAATCATGTAGATCAAGTTATTAAGGGTGCATAAACCATGGTAAGCCCGAGGTGTGAGGTCCATGTGGATCGATAAGAACCATCGATCGGCCCTGAACATAAGAAATTATTATAACATAGATAACTAAATAAGTAAAATTGAAGAACGACTTTCGAAGATATATTGTTTTGAACCAGTTTTATACTAATTCCTCAGGGGCTTATCAAGCTATTCCCTAGCCAGATAGCTTAGGTCACCTAGTACATTGTGTTTTATGGGGCAAGTAATTAGTAATATAAAGTCACCGTCAAACCCCGCTTATATATATATCTAGATGTATGGAGGAACCCTATATACTCGGACGCCGGCGTCCGTAGCGGGGCTTGATGAGTCAAAAAAATTCTGAAACCTTAAGGAGTGCTTAAATTAGAAGAATTTCTATCTAAATCTGCGAAAATATACCTTGTATCGTAAGTTTCTACAAAACTAGTGGGACTTCCAGCACTCCAACCTCCGACCGCAAATAATATTTCAAAAGGAATTCGAGGCCTTGCCAGCGGATCATTGAGGTCAGCTTCTGTGCCAGGTCGAGAATCCAACAATGTAAGAAATACTACTGCAGGATACAGAGCTTCTTGGCATTTCTGAAAATCAATAAGTACCTAATGTACTTCAACCACTCGTAACACGTAATATAATTATTGTAGTATTGAAACCATAAGCTTCCATTAATAGGATTATGCTTGTATATTTAAAGCTTCTACTAGTATGATGGACTTATTAATTTACCAACATGCATATTAGCAAGATTATGTACCTCGTCTTTATTAATAGGTTGCCACTGCAATATTTTTGATTTGAAATATTTGTAACTGATATGACCAAACCGGACGCAGGACAAAAGTGACGGTATATATTTTCCTCTATTTTCTAAATCATGTTCCACCCACGTCTTGACCGCTTGGAATACTATTTCTTCATTACGAACGTTTAACTCATCGTCTCTCAAGATGTCTTCTAATTCATCGTATGAGAGTGATTTAAATTCATTACATTCCTTCAGTATCCTACTAAAATTTTGTCTTATATACAATTTGCCTTTGGCTTCCAACTCGCTGCAGAAATAATAGCGAGCAAATTTGAATATTCCAAGACAGTTGTGGGGCCTCAGCTCCTGTAAAAGGAACTGGCAACATAATTGTATAACACCAACGACATCAAATTGGTCTGCGTAGGGCAACAAACATTCCACATTATCAGCGGTCACTGTACAAGTACCGGTATAAGCGTAATCGAGGATTAAACTCATATAATAACTAGGAACATCGACGAATACTTCACTTTCCTCTGGCTCCCCTTTTTTCAATGAATTTACGAAGATTGCTTTAAAATACGGACTAACGGCTGAAAGTATTGCTCGGTGAATTCGTATAGATTTCATGTCCCTACAAACAATATTCCCATCGCACAGTTGACCGTTTTGTCGCAATTCATTCCATATTGCAGGAAATTCTACCACTGAATAATTTTCGGGAAGGCAAACGCATTTTCGTCTTCGTGTAACAATTTTCTTTCTACTCAGTCTAGGTTTCGCAGATGAGGGCGTACGAACGGAATTTTTATTTTTTGATAATTTTCTATGTTTCGTGTTGAATTCCATCCCTTTCGAAAAAACGGCGGTCGAAACTAATCTGTCGCGATGACAGAATTTGAGACAGTTATTTCTTTTGTTTTTTTTTTCGTGCCATTCAATTTAAAATTTGATCAATTTTCAAGTGGCCTAGATTCTTTGTCCTTTGTCCAAACTGCGAGAATGCTTTATAAATGGGGTATATTACACAGTCAAAAATATCGTGATCCTGGAATCGCGATATTATCACAAGATCGCAAATACTATGCCTATAGCCTGCGATATTATCACGATACTGCGATACGCATCAATATTATCGCGATAATACGAGTATCGCGTGATATTATTGACTGTGTAATATACCCCTGAAGTACAAGAGGCCTGCGGTAAAATGTGAATCGAATTAATTTAGCTTGAGAATGTAGCAGTGATCAAGTCATAGACTACTCACTACGGGCAGTAGATTTTTTATTATTGGCAGCATTGTCCAAAACGCTCAGGCAGCGTTGCCAACCTTACTGTTTTAACAGTAGATTTACGGTTTTGCTTTGCCATCCCTGTTTTCTGTTGAAATTTTACTGTTTTTTGTTTAGTTGATTTTTACATGCGCTTTCATGGGTATTGTGCACAGATTGGTAAATTACTATTTACTAAAATGCTGCAGGAGCTATTTTTTTCTTTTATTTGACCACCCTATTTCCCCTACTTCTCAGATGTTACCGACAACGGAGATATCGAAATCGAGGACCTTTCCTTTTTTTTTTGCTCCTCGCTCAAAATCCCGAATGCTACACTTTTCTCCTGTTTTTTTATTAGTGAACTGTTGTTTTTAGTTCCTCGGAGCTGGCAACACTGCGCGCAGCTGTCAAAAATTATTTTGTCTATAGTCTCTTTTTCTCTTTTTCATCCGGTTGTCAAGATGGTGAGTTTTGTTGACCGAAAAATGAAATAAATCTGTGATTATCGCAGTGAAAATAATAAGTGCTAAAAGGTTAAAGTGGTTTTCTGTTGTTTTAGTGATATCAACATGTGTTCCTTTTCATATTTCAGGGTATCGACATCAATCATAAACACGACAGGAAAGTTCGGCGCACCGAAGTCAAGTCTCAGGATGTATACCTGAGATTGTTGGTAAAAGTGAGTAAAACATAATACTTAGACCATTTCAAATTCCAATCAATGTATAGCTGTGGCATTTATTTTGTTTGTTCCACTTATAACCTCAACACTTTGTTGACAGCTATACAGATACCTGGCTAGGCGCACAAATGCCAAGTTCAACCAGATTATCCTGCGGAGGTTGTTCATGAGCCGCATCAACCGGCCCCCAATCTCTCTGTCGCGCCTGGCTCGTCACATGAAGAAGCCGACGCGCGAGGGCCTTATCGCCGTTGTCGTCGGTACAGTGACCAACGATGTGAGGCTGTACACGGTCCCCAAAATGACCGTGGCCGCCCTCCACGTTACTGAGAAGGCGCGCGCTCGCATCTTGGCTGCTGGAGGTGAGTTATTTATGTTTTGAGTCAGGTTAGGAAGTGTGCACACAATATTTTTTTACTTTGTTTTGTTTTCTTAATTGCACTCCATCTTAAGCATTAAGTTCAGTTTATAAGTGCAAAGAAGTCAATATTTCTCTAGCCGAAACATTTGAAGATAATGTAGTGTTACTTACTGCACCAGCAGAAAATTTAAAGCTTCAGTAGTTTTACACTCCTAATAATTTTCAAATTATTCAACAACAATCACAAATACAATTGACTCGTTAAGCCTCGTTATGGACGCCGGCGTCCGAGTATATAGGGTTTCGCATACATCTATATATATAAGTGGGGCTTGACGGGTTAATATTTTGTAGCAGTCTTATTTTGTGGTTTTCTTTAAATTAGTGCAATATTAACCGTGCAGGTTAATTACGTATTTTTGTTTTTGTATGTGTTATGGGTTTATTGCCTGAAATAAAAATCATTTTATTTATTTTATTTTTATTTTATTAACATTTTGAATGCCACAGTCGGCTAGAGCCGACACTGAGCATTCTATTGTCGCCACTAGCCGACATTAAGTATTATTATTGTATGTTACATTTAAAAAATTATTGACATTATTGATCTTCTTTTACTTAATGGCTTCCAGATATTATCATTATCAACATTCCATTCACATTTCTATGTTTTGATAGGCTTGGCATACTTCACATTCCACATGTTTTTTTATGTGGTGGTCAAAATGTTAAATAAGTGCTTGAATAGATGGGATTAGGAAGTTCCTCATTGTTTGAAAGTGCATTCCAGCAGTTATTTTGAACAAAAGTTTTTAAATGTTCCCTTATAGAAACTATTGCATGAAGGAACCTTCCTTTAAGTTTCTCTTGTTTGTGTAGGATCCTTTGAAACAGAAAAAAATAAAAGGTTTTTTTTATGCTGTTTTATGTCCTATGCCATGTTTCATAACAATTTTTAATTTTTAATGGAAAGGTTAAAAAAGAAACAGTCGAAAGCAGGATTTGAACCCGCGACCTCCGGAGTACTGTGCCGGTGCTCTGCCAACTGAGCTATCTCGACCTTACCTTCATTTGTTCAATTTTAAGTTGAAATTATTTTTGTTTATGTTTGTAACAATTTTGAATAGGAGTGAACAAGCATGTGCCATTATGATACCCACAAGATACATTCAGCATTGTACATTGTTAAGACTTAAAGGCTTCTTAAGTAATTAATTAAATCTCACCTGGTGGTTTACCAGAGATTCAGCTGATGTACTCATTTTATAATTATTTTTAACCCTTCAAGTCCCGCTTATATAATTATATAGATGTATGGGAAAACCCTATATATATGGACACCGTTGCGGGGCTTGAGGAGTCAAGCATAACTAACAGTGTTGGTTTTGTATGTGATTTAAAAAAAAAAATTATTAGTATTTGGGAAACTGTAGCTTACTATTAGTGAATCCAATTGAATTTAACTGTCAACCCCGTGACGGATGGCGGCCTCCGAGCATATAGGGCAACCACATTTTTATATACCGGGTGGAAGGGAAACGCTCTCGGAAACGAATACAGGTGATAGTATTGGAGATTCCTGACGTGATGACACTAAAAAAATCGCGATCGCATTGTTACAATTTTAGTAGGATTTTCTCAAATTTCTGTACAGCTTCACGTATGGATAGATAAATCAAACTATTATTCTGAAAAACATAGTAAAAAAGGTCAATATTTCAAAAAAATCGTAATGAAACACGTACATCAGCTGACGGGTTAACGACCGCGGGCCGGTGTCGGCGCAGCGCGGCGGCCGCCCAGTTCTTTGTACGCTTTACATTGCGCGCGCATGAATTACGGAAATACTAAAATCGTAAATATTATCGCTTAGCTTTGCAAATGAATATAGTTTTTCGTTAATGTTATGGTTCTTCTCTCTTATCGTTCCGGTATAGAGAGCGTTTCCCTTCCACCCGGTATGTGTGAGGTTTGATGGGTTGGTATTGTCTATTGAAACAAAATTGATTTCACCTTAGTTGTCACAAGACAGCAATTTGCCAGACTCGTTAAATTCATTCTGCATAATTTGTTTGAACTTAATACATTTAATTATCTTGGAGCCTATGTGCACTGATATTTAGGAATATATTATTAATACATGCTATTGCTTTCTATTATTTGCAGGAGAAATCTTGACATTCGACCAGCTGGCTCTACGTGCTCCAACTGGCCGCAAGACTGTGCTGGTGCAGGGCTGCCGCAACGCTCGCGAGGCTGTGCGCCACTTCGGCCCTGCGCCTGGTGCGCCGCGCTCACACACCAAGCCGTACGTGCGAACCAAGGGACATGAGCGTGCAAGACCCAGCCGTCGTTCCAATGTATAATTTTTATATTATAAGGACTACAGCTTACATCCTCTTGTTTTATTTTAAATCAAACATTGTCTTCTATATTTTGTCATACATTATTATTGTTGCAAATTATCCTGCATCATATGGGCACATAACACAAATATTCTAACTCTGTATTATCAGCTACTATCCCACTGCTGGGAACCAGCTTCTTCTATCAGAGAAAGGATTCAGGCTTTTTTTCTGCCACAGAGTGGCAGACTTAGGTTTATGTAGAATAAGGTATGCCTTTGTTTTATTTTATGCATTTTTTAAATGTAATTGCAAATAATGTGAAAAAGAAGCCAATCTACGAAACCAGTATTAAAACACAAAACAATATTGTAGGTTTTCCTTAGGTACAGAGATTTTAATTATTAGCATAGATAATGCAGCCAAATCTAACAGTCTTAATTATAAATTTAGAAAAAAAAAACATTCTATAGAAATTTAATCACAAAAGGAATACATCCAAAAATTTAAAAGCTGCTCATCATGTTGTGCAACACCAAGAACTTGTTTCAATTTTGTAACTGCTTCGGATTTGCGACCTGCTGATGCTATAGTCGCTTTTACAGCTTTTGCAGTGCTGTAAATGAAGACAATTTCGAAGTTAATATGATATTCTTCGTTTTAAAATGATCATAAGGTAAATGAAACTTTATAATTGACACACCTCAGACACTCTAGGACCAATGAATTTACATGTTGATGTAAAACACCATCATTGAATTTATCATTGCACATAGCATTCTCTATTTTGTTCATCAATGTTGGACCTGAAATTGTACTATTTTTAATATTTTTCATAAACCAACACAATAAGTATTTGAATGTGTATAAATCACACTAGACTTATGCTCGTAGCTCCACCCATGTGAAAAAGTTTTTCTGGGATAAAAGTATTTTCCTGGGATCAATATTTTCTTATAGCATTCGGGAGTAATGTAGCTTCTTATTAGTGAGAATTTTCAAAATCGGTCCTGTAGATTTTGAGTTTATCCATTACAAACAAATTTTTACTCTGTATAATATTAGTATATAGATACATTTTATTGGAAGAATTTCAGGCCATATACAGCTAAAGGTAGATTGGTCCACTTCTTCTAAAACACAGACACTAGGGGAAGGCTCATCCTCCCTAAATATTCTGATATGTGGAAATGTGTTTGTTGCTGGTATTAATCTTGCTAAACCCCTCATGATAATTGATCCATCTGTGTGTATTGTTCTTATAGCAATCTGAAAATTATATAAATCTTTTCATTATCTCAAATATTCATGTAAAATAAATCCAAAATTCACTAATACTTTGCTTAAACATCTAAGTTTATAAAATACTGGGGATAGGTCTCTCATACTCATAATGCTTGAGGTTGTCTGCATAGGTACTACTGCATTGTCTATTTATGTATCTAAGGGGGAGTTTTGGGGGTTCGGTCTCCACCCCCCTTAGCTTGCATCAAAAATAATCTGGGCCATAAACCTTGTGCACATTATTTTAATTTTTAAAACTTTTGGTGACAGGGGTGTATATGTGACATTTTGGTATCCTCAGACCCCCCCATGTAAAAGCTATTGCTACGCACATGTAAATTGCCATGATATAGTGGGCATGCACTCTTGCATTGTTTTGAGGGACATTGTAGCCAGTGCAATTAGTGGCAATTATGGACTAACATGTCTCAGGATGTTGAATAATTCCACATGTAATGCAGACCTTTGTGATACGAAGTTCTGTATGGTATTGCTATACCTTATGCTTGTCTAGACTATATTGAATATTAATAATATAACCACAATAAAAAAGTTCTTAAAATTGGGATTCTTTTGAAGGAATGAAAAAAAATATACTTACATTTACTCCAATCAAAGTGCAATATAACAATATCCTGAAAACATTTTTTGTAAGTAAGTTCTCAAGTGCTCTCAATGATATGCAATCTCCATTGTTATGTACGATACAAGCACCATTCTCAAATGATGTCTCATTGATTGTTTTTGGATTCAATTTTCTCAACAGATCTTGGCTGGTGTATAATGTTTCTGAGTATGTGTGCGCTCCTGCTTTTAACATCCAAGTGAAGTGTGAGTGGAGAGCTTTGAACACATCCTCATTTCCTAAAACAAACAAAAGTAATAAGTCTGTATATAGATGATAAAATTTAAAGACAACGTTGAGGAGAAATTAACATTAATAAATATTTCTACATACCTGTCAACTGTTTGAGAGATCTTGACTGTCCAAAATCATTTCTACCAGTCTGTAATCGCAAGGCTCTTTGTGAGCAAACCTTTTGTTCATTATCAAACACAACATCAGCCAGTTGCTGCAGTTCTTTCGCTATGTTCTAAAAAAAAACAAATCTCATCTAGTGCTAAGGACAATCAATTTATTGTTAGGACAAAAAGGCTAACAAATGAAAGTGATAAAAATATAATATATATATATATATACATACTAAAAAGCATAGTTTAGATATTAATCTAAACAATAATATAATATGAAATCATGATAATTATTTCACAACATACAATTTCACCAACCATTAAATACCTGCATATGCTCAGATAATATGGGTGTTATATTCAGCAGTAACATCTTGTCCTTCATAAGCACCACTATGGAGAACCATCGCTTGAGCCCCCGCGCTCGTGTGTCTCGCAATTGAAACGTGAGGCTAAGGACATGACCTTGTGTATCACTGAAGTAGACAACTCCACCTTCTTTGTTCCAGTTCACCTGGTGTGGACAAAGTAATGTTTTGTTTTAAGGGTACGACATATAATTCCACCATAAAAACTTGATTGAGCATACCTCACATGTAATACTTCTAACAGCTGCCTGCCTCACAAATGATGTCACATAAATATTAGGAACTGATTCTCGACTGCAAAATATAGTACCATCATCATCCTTCGTCACCAAAACAGTTTCAGGACCCAGGGAAGTACACCCATTGCACTCAACATTAGCTTTGGAAGACTCTGTAGTGTTCTTTTCGTTGTCTGTAGTAAATGTACAAAAAATAGGCCGTGGACCGTGTGCTTCACAAAAGTGGCAAATACCAACAATAGCGTTCATTATGTTTTATTAATAAAATGTATTAATTCTGAAGATTGGTATAGTGTATGATGATTTCTCTTCTGATTTCTCTGATGGATTATTGGTCGTCGGTCGATGACAAAATATGCCTAATGTCACTTTGTTTATTTCTCTGATGTCACTGTGTCAGTTAAGCGCCCATTAGACAGTAGGTTTCGCTGTCAGTTTTACCACAGTCACGTGTGTGAGTGACGAATAACCTATCGTCTAATGTAGTGAGTGACGGTGATTGACGAATATCTGGATTTTTTTATTTGCACGATCGTCTAATGGCATTTCGTCCGGCAAACGTGAGTCAGGGCGCGTGGACAGCGGTGGAGTGGGACATATTGTGTTGAGTCGCAGAGGCGCTGGCGCACCCGCGCGGCCAGTTACCTTGTTCGAACTAACATTATGCTTTATGCTACAGTCGCATAAAAAAATTATTTTAAGTTTTGAAACAATCCCTGAGTTGTGGTATACAACGAATCTTTAATAGTCTATACAAATGTTATAAAGAGGAAAGATTTGTTTGGTTTTGTAAATTCTTTAACTAATAAGAAGATACATTACTCCTCAGTGCTATAGGTTACTTTTTATCCCGAGAAAATAATTTCATCCGATAAGATAATAAAGAAAATAGTTGTCATAGTCTTCATCTTCTTTTGTATCTCGTATTTCAGACTAAATTAATCTATAGGTACTAATATTATAAATGCGAAAACTTCGATGCTTTTTTTCCTCAATCACATCAGAACAGCTGAACATCCAGATCGATTGAAAGTTGGCATAAAGATAGATTATAGTACAGAATAACACATAGGTGGGCTACCTTTATCCCTGAATAGCATATAGTGGGACTTTTATCCCGGAAAAAAGATCAATCGGGCGTAGCCGCTAAAAGCTGGGTAAAACAAAAATATGGCTATAAAACTGTCTTTTTCACAATCAATATTTTACCCAATGTTTTCTTGCTACACTTTTTTTCTCTAAATTTCAATTTATTTTATAAGTATTCACACCAAAACGCGTGGAAACGTGTGTTCTCCGTAAAATCTTGAGTATGACTGAAGGTGATTTTGAGTGATAGTGTAATGTCACTTGTTTTCATCAATCACCCGTCAATCATGAGTAATGGAATCGAATGCCGGTTGTCTGAGCGTGTAATAGGCGCCTTATAAATGGGAGATAATATTTGGATTTTGAACACCAATTATTTCTTTACTTACCAGTGAGATTTATTATAAGAGTGAAAGAGAGAGAATAGAATTTGGGTTTGTTAATGTATCGACATGTAACATGAATCATGTAACTCATGACATAATGTGATGACAACAGACACTTATGACAAATTAAAGTGAGAAATGTTTTGTCCTAAGCCGCCCGCACACACACAATAATATTGTCAATATTATTTTTACTATATTGAAAAATGAATGAAATCCTCCTAGCCAGTTTCGGCCACGGCGGCCAATCTCAACGCAGATCAGCCAGGTACGCAGGAGATATTATAGTGCACAAGTGTGTGCGCAATACACAGGTGCACTCGCTATTCCTTCACTCTCATAGTCCGGTGAGACGGCAATCCAACATGACCGGAGAGAGATCAGGCGCAGGACCAACGGCTTTACGTGCTTTCCGAGGCACGGGGGTATCACACCGCCAACTTCCTGACTCCGAGCTGCGGCTGAGTAATTTTAAAGATGGAAAAACCCAGTCACAAAATTTTTTTTTTTTGCTCGACCCGGGATTCGAACCCAGGACCTCAGCGCGCAAATCGTACTCGTAACGCGTACGCAATACAACTACGCCACCGAGGCAGTCATATTGAAAAATACCGCAATACGCGCCGCACAACATGCACTTTATTGACAATATTATTGTGTGTGTGCGGGCACCATAAGGATAGAACCAGATAGGAAAAAAAAGTATGAATTGACAGCTGTTTATTAACCAACTTCAAAAAGGTTCTGTATTCGATCCGTATGTATGTATGTAAATTTGTATGGCCGCGAGTTTCTCAAAAACTACTTATCCGATTTGGATGTGGTTTTTGGTATTGAAATGTATATTTTTCAGGGAAGGTTTTAATACATAATTTATGAAGATCTGATGAAGATCTTCGGAGATGCATAATGGAACTCTTCAATAACTAACTGCAGATGACTCGCGAATGTTGCAGTCGTATATCTATGATGTATTGTTTACACTAGGGCTTTCAGTCTCGTTACATTTACGAGTCTCGGGACAAAAAAACGAGACTACGTCTGGTCTCGAAAAAAAACGAGACTATCGAGACTATTAAAAAAATAGTTATTATACTCATAGGTCACGATTCACAGACTTTACAAGCAGTAATACAAGATATATCAATAAAGTACTTTATTAATCATACTGTTACAAACTCATATGTAACTAAAATTACCAATTATTATTACTACAGGACATTATGAGACTTAACATCTTATGTCTCAGGATGACGAGCGCAGTGGAATGCCACACAGTACTTTGTAACTCGAGGTGCTGGATGGTGTTACTACTGTTTATGGGTGGTTCTATCTTTTACCATCAGATGCTCGTCTCGTCATTCAATGCCATAAAAAAATATATATCTATGAGACTTCTTTAATTTTTGTAGTTGTCACGTAAAAATCAAACAGTCATGTTCATGTTGTGGGGCTCCTTTTTCCGCACTTAGCCCGTAAAAAGTCGGGCCGTTGTGCGTGATGTGCCAGCTAGAAGTCTAGCCAGCCCAACTCCTTCCAGAAGCGCAGGATCTTCCTGGTTCCTTCACAGGCTTCTCGGAGTTACCCCGGTGTGCCGAGGATTTCATCCCGTTGTGCAGCTACTCCTTCGCATTCCAGGGTAACGTGGGAGGCTGTTTCGTCAGCCGACAGGCATCCCCTGCAGAGGGGGCTGTCGGTGATACCTAAAACATATAAATGTTTGTTTAATGAGCAGTGTCCGGTGATCGTACCCACCATTGTGCGTAGAGAGGCCCTGTCCAGGGACATAAGGCGTCTCGTCAGACGTCGGTCCGGGTGTGGCACTATTTCCCGGGACTGTCTATATGCACTAGTACTTGCCCATTGATCCGCGTGTTGTTCTTGTGTTCTGCGGCGCAGCCATGATCTAAGCTGGTAGAAAGGTAGTGGTATTATTGGAACGGGCCCGAATACCACCTGATTTGACCCCCTTTTTGCCAGCTCATCTGCCGCGTCGTTACCTAGAGAGCCACTGTGCCCTTTGATCCATTGTAGGGTAACGGAGTTAGTTTTACTTATACCCTCCAATGCCAGGTGACACTCTAGGATGAGCCCAGATTGGATAGTTCCACTGTCAAGGGCTCGTAGCACCGCAGCGCTGTCTTACATTATGCGTATCTTATGATCTGTTAGACCCCGCTTGTCCACTGCATTGGCAGCCTGTGTGATGGCGATACATTCGCATTGATATATGGAGCTATGCTCGCCTAAGGCCATTGATAAATTAATGTTGACTGCCTCGGTGGCGTAGTGGTATTGCGTACGCATTACGAGTACGATTTGCACGCTGAGGTCCTGGGTTCGAATCCCGGGGCGAGCCAAAAAAATTGTGACTGGGTTTTTCCATCTTAAAATTTACTCAGTCGCAGCTCGGAGTCAGGAAGTTGGCGGTGTGATACCCCCGTGCCTCGGAAAGCACGTAAAGCCGTTGGTCCTGCGCCTGATCTCTCTCCGGTCATGTCGGATTGCCGTCTCACCGGACTATGAGAGTGAAGGAATAGCAGGTGCACCTGTGTATTGCGCACACACTTGTGCACTATAATATCTCCTGCGTACCTGGCTGATCTCCGTTGAGATTGGCCGCCGTGGCCGAAACTGGCTAGGAGGATTTTTCAATGTTGATATCCAGTGAGAACACTCCTGCGCCCGATCCTGTCCTGGTCTTTGAGCCATCGGTATATATTCGCAGTTCATGTGTTTCAGACCAGTCATGTTGTTCTTCAACTAGCAGGAAAATCAAACAGTATTGGAGGTACTTTCAGAAAGAAGATGTTATTACAAAATAGCTTTTGCTCGCCACTTCGACCGTGTAAAACAGTTTTATCGGCATAAAACGTACCCTATGGCCTTTCCAGAGTCTCTGGAAAGGCCACAGGAAATTATCTCTATACCAAATCTGTTCGGTAGTTTTTGAGTTACTTAGCGTTAAAACAGACAGACACACAGACGCGGCGGGGCTTTATTTTATGTTATTAAAGGCAGTAAATCTCGTTAGATAGATATAGATAGTATAGATTAGATCAGTATCGAGACGTTTTGTATTTTTAACCGTCTCGTGTCCCGGGTTTTTAGGGTCGAAACTTGTTGCGCTATGGTAAGTGAAGCTTCCCTTCTCACAATAGACGTAGAAGGATTAAGACTTAAAGCAGCCCTGCAGATGGCGGGTGGACGATCGACGTTCCGCTACCGTACAAAAAATACTATGGGAGTGTCACGTAGTGTTTCATGCTTATTTGACATTTTATTCGAGTCTCATTCTTCGAACAGCGAGAAACTCTGCCCAAGAGCCGATTCCTACGAGAGTTGCGGTAGCATGCACGTGTGCACTCCGCGATCTTCGGTGGATCTATAATGCTGTAACAGCTTTTTTTTTTTTTTTTGGCGCTGAGAAAGTGACTTATTACTACCGCCCAGTGTTCAAGGGGAACGACTGAGTGGTTATGTTGGGTTCACTGTGCCTTACGACCCGACGTTGAGCCGCCCGGAGAGATGGAAAACGTCGGGCGACCGCCGGGCCGAGTCCCTAACCTATGTACACCGCACGGCATACCAACTAAAACTCCGCGGTGGCCATCTTCGGCGCATTAGGGACGGCTGCGGGCTTCCTCCGACTCACGTCTAAGTTGTCGTCCGCAACAGCCCCTGCGCGTACCGCTGTTGCGGTCCGTCTCCTGTTGTTGCGGGGGCTCAGAAGCCCCCGTACACCAAAGGACGCCCTTGGCGTCAAAGGCAGCGTTAGACACGCTGCCGTCCATCACGGGGGTCACAAAAGTTGGCTAGACTAATAGGTGGACGGCACCTCCCGCCCACCCGTGACCCCCGGAGGCCCCTATTAGTCGCCTTTTACGACAGGCAGGGGATACCGTGGTGGAATTCTCCAAACGCCCCCAATCCACAGGGCGGGAGACGTCGGTCAGTCGTCCACCCGACGCCTCCTACGTCTCGTCTGGCGGCGGGAGGGATCACCACTGCGCTGGCGATCCCTCTCGGCACTCTCCTTCTGCGACAGGACCACCTCGCAGAAGTGGGCCACCACCTGCCAGGCCTCCCGGCCGCCGACCATGGAAGCGACCACGGCCGGCAGCGAGAGGTCTTCTCCGACGACTGCTCTGAGAGCGCTGCGTTCTTCATCCCATGCTGGGCAAAACTCCAACATGTGTTGGGCCGTGTCCATTGGGCACTTGTCACAATAGTGACACACGGCCGACTCCTCTATCCCCACCACCCGAAACAGGAACTCACCGAAGCAGCCATGCCCGGTGAGCACCTGCGTCAGGCGGAATGTTGCCGCTCCGTGGCGCCTGTCCAGCCATTCGGCAGACAGGACGCACTGCCTCTACGACCCTGTGCCCCCACGACGGGGCCTCCAGCCTGAGACGCCACTCCTCCACAACGGCTCGCCGTAGGGAGGCCCTCTTGGCCTCCACCTCCTTCAGGGCCGGACGTTGCCCGCGACTGAACGCCTCATGTTATAACAGCTAGGATTTGATTTTGTGTAACTAAGTGTTGCTCGCGGCTTCGCCCGCATTAAAAGCCTTTCCCGCTACAAAAGTCCCTAAAACGTATACACAGTACCACGCCAGCGCCATCTACAAGAATTAGAATAAAAATATCTGTTATAACCCATGGGAGCAAATTACCGGGACAAAATTGACCTATATGTTAATAATTATGTACTCAATTATCAAGATCCGTATTGTACCTACCTATTTCAAAAAGGTTAGGTTGCGATTGCCGATTTCCGATATTATCTAAATTTTCCTTTTTCTGTGACGCCAGTTAACCTGATTATAAAATTCTGGTGGTTTATTAAATTATTCAATAATATTTAATTATTTCACTTAAGTCTTGACAGTCTCGTTATTCCCGAGACTGAAGGCAGCAATATCGAGTCTCAAAAAAAACAAAAAAAATAGTCGAGACTCTCGAAATTTTCGAGACCGAGAGTCTCGGATTGAAAGCCCTAGTTTACACTATTATATAATTAACTAATAAAAAAGCAATAAATAAAAACTTTTAACAAAAAAAAAACCGACTTCAAAACCACTGCAAACCAAAAAATTATTCAATTTTATATTCGCTTAGTATATCTATACTAATATTATAAAGCTAAAAAGTTTGTTTGTTTGTTTGAACGCGCTAATCTCAGGAACTACTGGTTCGAATTGAAAAATTATTTTTGTGTTGAATAGACCATTAATTATCGAGGAAGGCTTTAGGCTATATAACATCACGATGCAACTATTAGGAGCGAAGAAATAATGGAAAATATGAAAAAAGCGGGGAAAATTATTCATCCTTGAGGGCTTCCAATGCGTGCGCTGCGAAAACGGTTCAAGATACCAAAAATATATGTATGAAAGAATTATTCTTCTTAAAATAATCTAAAAAAATATCCGTGACAGTATATGTCTATCTTTTGAGATTAACTCACTAGAACCGTTTTTATGGTAATGAAATTTGGTCGAAATTAATGCATTATTTGTTAAGAGTTGTATCAACGTCATAATATTAATCTTTATCCAAATAAATGTGTTGGATAGAGTGATTCAACGGGAAGGTTTTTATGTACTTTTAGCCCGGAAAAACTCATTAACGCGGGCGAAGCCGTGGGCAAAAGCTAGTGTACGTATATTTGGAGTCGGTGCCTAATTTAAATTGAACAATGTTTTCGTATATTTGATCTTGTGTTTCCTTGGCTTAGCTGACAATTTAAACTAGGCACCGACTCCAAATATGCGTATATACTAAGCGTATATGAAGTTGAATTATTTTTAACCGACTTCAAAAAGGAGGTTCTGTATTCGATCCGTATGTATGTATGTAAATTCGTATGGCCGCGTGTTTCTCAAAAACTACTGATTCGATTTGGATGTGGTTTTCGATATGGAAATGTATATTTTTCAGGGAAGGTTTTAGTATATAATTCATGAAGATCTGATGAAGATCTTCGGAGATACACGATGGAACTCTTCAATAACTAACAGCAGATGACTGGCAAATGCTGCAGTCGTATGTCTATGATGTATTGTTTACACCATTCTATAATTAACGAACAAAAAAGCAATAAATAAAACCTTTTTAACAAAAAATGAACCGACTTCAAAACCACTACAAATCAAAAAATAATTAAAATTTGTATTCGCTTAGTATATACGTATATTTGGGAGTCGGTGCCTAATTTAAATTGAACAATGTTTTCGTATATTTGTTTGTGTATATCCTTAGGGTAGCTGGCAATTTGAAGTCGGTTTACTTTTTGTTATTGCATACACCGATTTTTGCTCCAAATATACCGACTTTACTTGGCAACTCTACCGATTTCACATTTTGTAATTTGTCGTCCGAGACCACGAAGTCTCTTTCTCTGTTCTGTGTCCGAGACCACTGACGTCGCATGACTGGCGCCGCGTCTGCGGGACTTCTTTCGTGAGACAGAATTTACATGTACTCCGTTTTGTATGAGATCCGGATCGTTCTGGACTGAGATTCTGAAATGCAGGAACGGAAAACAAATAATATTATATACATGGAAAAAAAACGGCTATGTAACCCTGGCTACAGACTGGCTGCAACGGGGCCGGTCGGCAGAGCGAATCGCAACCTCAGAATAATAACTAAAGCCAGTTATTATTCTGAGGTCGCAACCCGTCTGCCCGGCCCCGCCTACAGTTACTGTTCACAGCCCAAACTATTATTATATGAACAGATATGCCACCATTGGAGCAAGGTAAAGTTTGTGATAGGAGCTTGTAAGCAAAAAAGGATCCAGTCACAAAATGAAGGAATTTTGCGAAATATTCACAATTAACACTCAATTTCGATTTTCAATAACTCATTTATTCAACTGTACACTGATTCACAGTTAATAACTTATGAAAAATCACAAGCACAGGTACTGTTCTCGATCTTAAATTCACTGACTGTGCTATAGTCAAACACGCGACGGCGAAATGCTATTATATAATTACAAAAGGTATGATGCTGCGCCCGTACACGATACAATACGAAAACTCAACATATCGTTATAGTTACCACAACAAGCGACGATGAACCATGAAGAAATAAACGTTGTAATATACAATAAATTAATTTAATTATAAACAAATAACTGACTGTGCCTATCGAAAAAAATTGTCTAAACCTTTGTAATTCTACTGTTTGTAGCGGTAATTTATTTTCTAGAGACGGGTTTGTAAGCTAGTTTCCTGGATTTGAGAGTGGACCACTTGTGCCGTTTGAAGTAGTAGACGACGGCGGCGAGCATAGAGAACATGCCGAGCGCCTTGATGGACATGAGGCGGCGGTCGTCCAGCTCCGGCTCCGAGCACCACCGCAGGAACGTCGCCACGTCCTTGGCGAGCTGAGACGCCGTCGCCGGCGTGCCGTCGCTGAACTCCGCAGCCTGCACACATAATTATATAAAATAACTAGCTTTTGCCCGCGGCTCCGCCCGCGTTAAAAAGTTTTTCCGGGATAAAAGTCCCGCTTTATGTTTTCCCGGGATAAAAAGTAGCCTATGTGTTAATAGAGGACATGATCTACCCGTGTGCCAAATTTCATCAAAATCCGTTCAGTAGTTTTTGCGTGAAAGAGGAACAAACATCCATACATTCTTACAAACTTTCGCCTTTATAATATTAGTAGGATAGTAGGAAGTAGGATAATACCAGCCCTGTCTTATATACTGCTCACTGCTGAGCATGGGCCTCCTCTGGTCTCTACTACTGAGAGGGGTTAGGCCTTAGTCCACCACGCTGGCCTAGTGCGGGTTGGCAGACTTCACACACCCTCGAAATTCTTATGGAGAGTTCTCAGGTATGTAGATTTCCTCATGATGTTTTCCTTCACCATTAAAGTGAATAACTTTGAAACAATACACACAACTTTTAAAAGTCAGAGGTGTGTGCCTTGGGTTTAGAACCTCCGGACATTGTCTCGGCAGACCGTTCCATTCCCAACTAGGCTATCGGCCTGCACACACGCACAGACACAATTCAATTTTCTGTTTATTTATTACGAATGAGTATCCGGGATAAAAGTCCCGCTCTATATTTCCCCAGGATAAAAAGTAGCCTATGTTACTTGCTGATAGTGTCGCTTTATATTGTTGAAAGAATTTTTCAAATTGGTCCAGTAGTTTCGGAGCCTATTAAGTGCAAACAAACAATAAAACTTGTACAAATTAAACTTGTTGACAGATATAAGATCATGTTTTTTTTTATTAACAAATATAAGAATCTCGAAAAAACTTTCAAGTATTAACAAAAGCTATCATATTTAAATGTCTGCAAAACACTAATTAATTTTTGTATTCATAACCAGCTTACCTCATCGAATAATACTTGGGCCATAGAAATAGCACCACCAGGGAAGTAGGGGTTGTAGTTTTGTCCCTCGCGCAGAATGACGCCAGCGGGGGCGTCCATGTAGCCAGTGAGTAGTGCAAATATATAATCCTCGCCACCCTTGCGGCCCGCGCAGATCAAAGACAGATCCGGTGGGTAGGCACCTTAAACAGGAAAGGTACAACTTTTATAAAACTCAATGGTTTTGGACGTACTATCAAAAAGCACTAATAATTCTTTAAGGATTCCACCATCCATACAGGAATCTTCTAGTAATGTTAGTGTTTATGAGCAGTATTCATTATTTGAGTTTGCCAGCCTATATCTATTACTGCCACCTACAACATATATATACATACATATACACTCACGCCTGTTATCCCCGAAGGGGTAGGCAGAGGCGCAACTAGGGGCACCCACTGTTCGCCATTATTCCGTCCCATGATGTGATAGGGGGCGAGCCTATCGCACAAATTCCAGACTCCGAGCTGATATTGAATAGAAAAACTCAATATCACTTTGCCCGACCCGGGGATCGAACCCGAGACCTCAGCTTTGCATTCGTACTGTAATATAACTACGCCACCGAGGCAGTCAGTATGCCACCTACAAGTGAATAATATTACAACTGTACCAACTACTCGACTGCCTCGGTGGCGTAGTTGTATTACAGCTCCAATGCAGAGATCTCAGGCAAAGTGATATTGGGTTTTTCTACACACTATAAGCCCAGAGTCTGGAATCTGTGCCTGATATGGCGATAGGCTCGCTCTCCATCACATCGTAAGATGTAATACCCACGGGGAAAAGTGGGTGCACTAGTTGCGCCTCTGCCTACCCCTTCGGAGATAAAAGGTGGGTGTTTGTGTGTGTGAGTGTGGGTGTGTATGTGTGTGTGTGTGCGTGTGTATGTGTGTGTGTGTGCGTGTGTGTACGTACAAACTACGAAATCATATCAAAGCTTAAATACAGAACAGGGCTGTACATAATATAACCAACGTACATATCCAACAGAGGCCTCATTCCTTGGGCGGCAAGAGGCTTTGCCCAGGAGCTGACTCCTGTGAGGGTTGAGGTTGCAAGTATATGCGCAACCCGGCGAAGTTCGGTATAAGGGAGAAAGAGTTGATTGGCTTCATGGTGCATATGTTATAAAATGTTACCGTTATTGGCGGCCCTAGCAGCATTTTCATTGGGGTACGGCGATGGCAAGTAATCGGAGAGCTTGCCGGGCCTTTCGAAGTAGTTGCCCTCCTCATCAGGGCCGTCTTTGATCATCACCTGCAATGAAATAATTAACCTTAGCACCATACTATATACATACGAATGACTAAGTTTATGCAATGTTTGCATTATGGATGGAAATTATTTGCTTATTCAACAATGGTAGTCAGTAATCGACAATTGTGCTGATTTAGTAAACAGTTCAAAAAATATATGTTACGAAATATCCTATGCACCAACCAGTTTTATTTTCTTGTGTTGTACAACACTAAGACAAATAAGTTTCTCCGGTAACTTTTTAATTTTTTAGGTCTCATCTACAAGAGTAGCTATGAAGCAGCAAGGAGATAGAAAAGCATCCATTCTGCTTTTGTATTGAATGATGTATGCAATGTTACTTATATTTGAAATAACATTGAATGCATTTCATTGATTCGATTGGAGGACTATACAAAGATGATATCATCATCATCAGCCTATATTTTAGTCCACTACTGGACATAGGCATCTTCCAATACATGCCATTTTACCCGGTCTTCGGCCTGTCGCCTCCAGTTTCTGCCAGCGACCTTTCGCAAATCGTCACCCCTCTCCACTCCACAAAGATGTTACGGCAATATCCCTATTCAACAACCACACAGAATCTTGGTCTTGTCAAAATTGCCTATTATGAGACAATCCTTTAGACAATGCCAATATACATTCATCTCTTTCTCTATCATACCCCTAGAAATAGTGAGTATTTTTGACTCACAGTAATGCACTGTTTAGTGGATAGGTTCGTGATAAACATGTTCTCTTTTGATATCAAATAGCCTGAATTGCACATTAGGAGGTTTTTTTTTTCAATTGCTTCTGTACAACGACGACAGCCCACAAAAAGTAGTAACACCATGCAGTGTGTTTAGAATGTAGCAAAAAAGCACGACACGACTCCATTTCGTTTTATTGGGATTGGTTGAAAGACGTGACTGATTTATCAGCTTCTCGATCAATCACAAACATCAAAATTAAATGACATCATCTTATGAGTTGCGTCTTTTGTCACATTTTATGCCCACTGAACTTTTAATTATGAAGTAATGCATTGCACTCCACTGAGCTTGTTCCCCTAAGACATTGGATGTTAAGTCTCATGATGCCCAATAATAATGCTGGCATGTCCTTCAAAACAGAACACAACAGTGTATGCACACTGCCGCTTGGCAGTAGAATCTAAAAATAGACAAGGCGGTGGCGCTTACCCAGACGGGCCCTCGCGTACGAGAGACCAGCCACCAGTACTTCTAAGTTCACAAGCATACCTCAGCGGCTTCGGCCTTCGCCTCGTCCTCAGTGTGGGTGACATTCACCAGGTTTCTGAATGCGATGTACTGCAGCGAGTGGCACGCTTTGCACACCTGTTTGTACACTTCGTACCCGCGGCGGACGCTAAAAAAACAGCATAATATATTAATATAAGGCATAGCTCATTGATGCATTGTTGCGTACTAGAGTTTAATTATTGCAGCCAAGTTATTCATACATGCAAAAGAATTTCTGGCAATTACAAATTATTAACCGACTTCAAAAAAGGAGGTTCTGTATTCGATCCGTATGTATGTATGTAAATTTGTATGGCCGCGAGTTTCTCAAAAACTACTGATCCGATTTGGATGTGGTTTTCGACATTCAAATGTATATTTTTCAGGGAAGGTTTTAGTATATTATTTATGAAGATCTGATGAAGATCTTCGGAGATACACAATGGAACTCTTCAATAACTAACAGCCGATGACTCGCGAATGCTGCAATCGTATGTATATCTATGATCTATTGTTTACTATAGTTAAGTAACTAAAAAGCAATAAATAAAAACTTTTTAACAAAAAATAAACCGACTTCAAAACCACTGCAAACCAAAAAATAGTTCAACTTTATATTCGCTTAGTATATACGTATATTTGGAGTCGATGCCTAATTTAAATTGCCAGCTAAGCCAAGGAAATACAAGATCAAATATATACGAAAACATCATTCAACTTAAATTAGGCATCGACTCCAAATATACGTTTAAATTTATGTATAACGGATTTGTTTTTTGTTTCAAAAATGTCAAACTGTGATGTTACAACACTTCAAAAATGTATGTCTGAGCTGTGCATGGTGCTTGGTACTATAACCTCTCAATTTCATTATTCATTTTTTTAGTAAGCTATTTAGGTCCAACACAGTTTATTCTTCCTACTCTTTTTCATATCTTATTCATACGTTTTGATTATTTGGCTTATTTTTTGCAATTTACAATCTCCACAAAATAAAGTGCAGACACGAAAACAATGTCCTTTTTTATTTAGTGAACTGGAAAATTTGCTTGGAGTGCAAATAAATGTAACCAATATACTGACTCGTCTTGGCATTTAATCATTTAAAATATTGTCATATTTGTGGACATAACTAGAGCATGTCACAATATTATGGAATGTGTTTCCTGTTAGTCGTTTCACTTAAAGATAAGTGATGTTTTTATGTATAAATTTTAAAAGCAAAATCTCATTTGAAATTATCATTCTTAACACTTCTCACATCAGTTTTCTTATCAGGATAAAAGTTAATTAGTAAATGGATATTTGCATAAGGGGCTCAAAGTTGTGAAGTTAGAAATTTAAGTGCAATAACCTATTATAATTTATATCAGAATATGCAGGGATTACTAAATACTGCAATCTTACATAACATAGATAAGGAAAAGTTGTATTCAGGACATCAAAAGCAAATTTTTCCCTGAATGATTTACAGTTTGTGCTTTTGAATGGAACATATCTAAATACATAGTATTTGGTCAAGAATCCCTATTCTAGTTGGTAGTAATTATAATCTGCATGGCCTTTGACAATATTTGTCTTGGACAATATTATAAAATGAAACATCATCTCTTTAATTACCTTATACTACACAATTTCTGTTTTAAGTCATTAATTTAAAAATTCTAGCACTATCTCTACTCCATTATTCTATAAATCAGACTTAATTAAAAGATTACATTCTTTTATCCTAAACAGCAAATAAAAAACAATACACTTCTATATTAAATCACGAAGAGGAGTTACAAATGTAACAATTTAGATTACCTGGCATGGTCAAATGACTTATACCAGCCATCGTGACTCCAAGGCTGATGTGGGGGGTGAGCCTCTGATCCTGAGGCCTTCACCGACTGTTCAAGGGCAAACAGCAGGGCTCCAACCCCACCGCCGACCACTCCCAATGTGGACAGCCACTAGAAGCAGACAGTGGTTATATAATTAGAAAAGCCATAGACAATTTTTTTTTGTGATATTGAATTACTGATTAGCTTCTATTGCCCAATTGTGTATTCTTTATTCATTTCCTAAATTGAAAAAGGTTTTATTAACCTGTCCAGCCCCGTTTATATATACAGATGTATGGAAAAACCCTATTTACTCAGACACTGGTGTCCGACGTGGGGCTTGACAGGTCAAAATAATTGGCATTTTTTATTATTTATTTGTAATTGATTATGTATTATTAACTCATCGGTAATCGCAATATATTCACAGGGGAATTAAATATGTCATTTGCCAATTACGTGAAAGTAATTTTTACGCACCTACCTTCTAATAAGAAATTTGATATTGAAAGGCTAATTATCGATATTGAAGCATGCTTCATTATATTTTACCATTATAAAAATATTTTCAGTGAAGAAGAAAATATGAAGGCCTTTTTTTCATTTACACAAAGCTTTTGATTGATTATGCTGGCAGTATATTAGTTGTGTAGGTACTTAAAGATTTCCTATGCAGTAGTGTAAGTTCATAGTAACAAGTGTTTCATAATAGCTTGTTAATGACACTTTTATTGATGTTTCCTATTGAAAGGAATGTTGTTTGAATTTATAATATTGCTATCTATTGTGTAATGTGTCCCATACTTTCAATTGTTGTATCTTTTCAAATTCTATGTATACTGAAGATAATAGAAAGACAACAATAACTGTCTGCTTAGACAATCTAACCTTGTAGCGGAAAAAGATTACGAGTATATTAAACTGGGTAACAACGTCATACATACCATTTTCCTATTTTTTGTCCATCCTTGGGCATTGGTGGACAGCTGACAAACCTGCAATGTACGACTACTATTAGATGTCTTATGAACTTATTACATAATGCAGAATAGGTTATCACTTCTTCATTGACTTTTTTTGCTGCATTAATTTGAAACATAGCTTCATTACATCTTTAACAGTAACAACATTCAGTCAACCACGTTGTACTTCTGCAGGAAATTCCTAAATTGATAAAATACACCCAATTTCCATGACACTTTGAACTTGAACTTAACGTCTTTAGTAACATACGAAGCACTTCTGATCTAATATACTAGGAAGGTTTTTTGATTCTTTCGTCGTTTAGAGGTATTATTAGTACCTGGGGTCCAACTGTCCCATATTTTTTCAAAAGACGTGCCCCACAAATCCTACCGACGGTGGCCGCCATGATAGAAAAACGTCGCAATGAAAGATGAATCGAATGACATCTATAATCCTACGGCCACAGGATAAATAATATTGTCAACTTTTTTTTTGTTAAAGAACGAATCATAATCACGTTATATAAAATATTTAATGCTGAAAAAAGCTGGCTATATTTTGCATAGCATAGCTAAAACGAACGTCAAAGAAAATATTTTCTTGTGTGGCAAAGCATAATTTATTTATTTCACAGACATTTTTTCAATATTTATATAATACGAGATGTATTGATTTCTGAACAAAAATATTTTCAACACGTCTTGTTTGCAACTTTGCAACTTGAAGCTAGCTGTATTGTTTCCATAGAACAAAGAAAACAGTAGAAGTAGTAAGTGGGCGTAGCCTTCAATCCACTAGTTTTTTTTTTTTTTTTTTTCTCTTTATTTTTTTTTTAAACAAGGACTTTGAGTCGCTCAGCGACTATGTCAGTCCTATTGTACAAAATAGCTATTTACAATATAACGTTATTGATTTTCGAGTATAAATATCTCGCAACATCACACATTGGTTCAGCCATTATACTTTGAAATACTCCTGTATTTAAAGGATTTATTTGGAATTCATTGGCCAAACATGCTCTAATAGACTCAGTTCGTACGCAATCAACTAGAAGGTGATAAACATCTTCTGGGACTCCACAAGTTGAACAATTGGGCGAGTCCGTGTGCCTCATTAGGTATTTGAATTTATTGAGAGGCATGTGTCCAGATCTAAGTCTATGTGCCATTACCACATATTCTCTCTTCATACTACTGATTGTGCACAAAGGTATTCGAGGAGGTTCTGGTTGCAATATTTTATACCAAATTCCTTTTTGACTAAATTTATTATCACTGTATATTTTCCATTTCTCAAATATTTTGTATCTGTATTTATTTAGGATTTGCGTATTTTCTGGCCATATTTACGTTAGGGAACCATTAAGTAAAGATTCTTTTGCTAGATTATCAGCAACCTCATTTCCTCGAATGCCAATGTGCGATGGAATCCATTGCAACCTCAGATTCACACCATTACTTTGTAAAGATAAAACTTTCTTTAATATGGCATATGCTACCGAAGCACCTCTAGCTAAAGAGGCACATCGAGCGATATGCTGCAAAGCACTTCGGCTATCAGTTAATACGACAACGTCTTTAATATCTGAAGTGGTAACATATGATATTGCTTCTGAGATCGCAAAGAGTTCCACCGACATTATGCTATTACAAGGGGACACAATTTTAAATAACTCTCTAACGTTACGACTGGGATCATAAAAAGCTGCACCAGCGCCATTAATCGTTTTAGAACCGTCAGTAAATATTCTATGCCAGTTTTGATAATTTGTATTAAGCATTTTAATAACATTATGTTTTAGGGTTTCACTATTGCATTGATTTTTAGATACATAAATATCATCTATGTCCGTTTTTATGAAATCCATATTAACATTAGTCATCCACGTATTTAATTTAAACATATTAAGGGGTTCGCTTCTATTAATTTTCTCAATTTTTATTTCTTCTAACACGGATACAAGCAATGGTTTCTTTTTTGTCCTCCAATATCTTGTTTCACAGTCTGCTGAAAGTTTCGTTAACATAGAAATAGTTATATTATTAGCAAATGTTTGAGCCTTTAACATATATTTTGTAGCCAGATATTGACGTCGCAGGTGTAGTGGGTGTATACACAGTTCGTATTCCATAACGTGTATGGGTGTGGTTCTGATGAAACCCCCTATAGTGCGTAGTGCAACATTCTGTATTTTGACTAATCTATCTAAATAGGTGTTTGCTGCTGTGTCATAAATAAAGCTGCCAAAATCTAGTCTGCTCCGGATCAAAGATATATATAATCGCCTAAGATGTTTAGGATGTAGACCCCAAGATGTGCCTGCTAAAATTTTGAGAATGTTCACTATTTTTGTAGTCTTTATCTGGGTTTCTTCAATATGTTTTCTCCACAGTAAAGATTTATCTAACCACATACCTAGATATCTAATATTTTCTACTACTTTTATTTGAATGTTATTGATTGATAGACTAAATTGACTACTTTTTTTTCCTCTTCCGAACAGACAACATTGGGTTTACACACAAAACATTAATGTAGATAGTAGTGTAGTCCATATCCAAAATTGCTTGAATTCAGTTATACATGACTTAGAACAGCTGGGTTTAGAGGTATCTACAAGCAAAACCCAATCCACTAGTTAGTACTGCATTACTAATTACCGTTTGAGTGGTCTCAGTCGTTGTTGCGCACTGCCAGAGCGTAAATAATTTAAAAAAACATCAAAATGCCCCGTTGTGCCATTCTGGATTGCAAAAATTTTTTACTTTGATGACGCGGGGGGGGGGGGCGCATGACGCTCGTTTGTTGAAATTACCTTCTTTTGGTGGAATAATAGTCTGTAGACTTTTTGACAGATCCGTGGACTGGAAATCTTTGGGGCAGGCTTGTGGTAAGCAGTGGACGTCATGTAGCTGATGATGATGAGACTTGAAAATAAAGAGACTTTATTGAAACTTCTTGTTTTTTTTTTGCATATATGGATTTTTGATCCAAATATACCGATTTTACTTGGCAGCTCTACTGATTTCACATTTTGTCGCCCAAGACCACTGAGTAGCGGTATAATATTACATTGAATTAAAATTAAAATTTCAAAGTCAATAAAGAATGTCGTATGAATTCGTGTTGATATTTATAATATGAATTTTCTGCAATGATATTCTCATTGCACACACTTAATTTACTGCAATTGATTTTTAATCGTGATTGCTCATTTCGACCAATCATAATGAAGGCATGATAGTACTCACATACTCTCATGCGTTCATTATGATTGGCCGAAATTCACACACATATTTACATATGTGAATGTGTGAGTTTGGCAACACTGGTTTTCTTAGTAAATTGGTGCTATTAGCTATGAGCAGTTGTCTCGATACTACCGATGTTTCGGTATTTATACCGATATTGGTTCTGTTCTATTGAAATACAGACATGACATGATTTTTCTACGATTTTTTGATATCCTGAAGACTCCCCCGAATTTTTTACCGATTTTCAGCAATTCAAAGTTAATATCCCCCTTTTCGGTTACATTTTACTATTCCTTAGTTAAATATGTTACTGTTTGGGGTGGCGGGGAGCAGTACTTTGAAAGAGGCGACTAAATTAGTTTAAAATTTTTACTTTGATGAGGGGGGGAGGGGGTGTACGCGTGACTCTCGTTACTTGAAAAATTATCTTCTTTTGGTGGAATAATAGTCCCCAGATTTTAAAATAAAGAGATTTTATTGAATTTTGCTAGTTTCTTACATATACCAATTTTTATCCAAATATACCGATTTTTATTGGCAACTCTACCGATTTCACGTTTTGTCATCTGAATTCTGAGACCACTGGCTACCCGCTATGAGCATGCTACAAGCTATCTCCATAGTCCATCCTACATCTATCCTCCGTGGTATTCTCGACACAATTTTCGCCCTTCGAAGTTGGGCATAACAGTTTTGAATTTTTAGGTCAAAGAGCATTATAATTGTTTTAGGTTATATTTTGCCATCGGAAATCGGGACGTGCATATTTTATATTTTAGGAATTACTTATCAAAATTCTTAAATGTTCTTGTAAATGAGACATCAATTATCTCTGAAATTAATTAGTAATGTTTTAGTTTATTCATTGAGAAAGTTAGTTCCCTTAACTAATGTTATTTTTATTTTGTGTACAATTTTATAATAAAAATGTATTTTCAGGTTCAATATAACAAGATCACTTTACGAAACGAAGATGAAGGTTTTTACCCAGAAACGGAACCCTATAACTGGGAGCACCGATTGGGATATGCAAGATGAAGACTATGATTATCATCAGGAGATCGCACGCTCGGCATTTGCAGACATGCTACACGATACTGAGAGAAATAAAAAATATCAGCGAGCGTTACAACTAGCTATAGAAAAAATGCACAATGAGGGGAAGAAAGCCAACGTTCTAGATATTGGTAAGAATAGTAACATGAAAGATTTACTTGAAAAATAAAATAAAAGAGTTTTTTTTTGTGAATCACTTGGCATGAAGACTGAGAAAGATTGACTTTACATTTGATTATCCTGCTAATCCTACTAATACTACAAATGCAAAAGTTTGTAAGAATGTCTGGATGTATGGATGTTTGTTCCTCTTTCACGTAAAAACTACTGAACGGATTTCGATATAATTTGGCACACAGGTAGATCGTGTCCTGGATTAACACATAGGCTACTTTTTATCCTGGGAAAATATATACCAGGACTTTTAACCCCGAAAAACTTTAAAGCGGGTGGAGCCGTGGGCAAAATCTAGTTAATAATAATTACTCAAAACAAATAAGATAAACTCTACTCGATAATAAAAAACAATTTCAGGTACTGGGACAGGCCTTTTATCGATAATGGCAGCTAGATGCGGTGCAGACTCCGTTGTTGCTTGTGAAGCATTTAAACCTATGGCCGAGTGCTGCTTGAAGATATTGCAGCGTAATGGAGTGGCAGACAAAATTACAGTCATACCAAAGAGATCCACAGAAATAACTGTAGGAGAAAATGAGGATATGAAACTAAAGGCTAATATATTGGTCACAGAGGTGTTTGATACAGAACTTATTGGAGAAGGTAATAAATTTAATAAAAAATATATTAGTTTACTGTATGAGAAAGTTTATCTTTTTTATCTCTTCTGATATAAAATACACGAACTAAATATCAACAGATACCGTAAAATATATAATGAGATATTTATACTCAATATTTATATTTTAAAAAAGGTTTTCTTTAATAAGATATTATTGGTAATAAGAAACAATAAAATTTAAATATCTATACTAATATTATAAAGCTGAAGAGTTTGTTTGAACGTGCTAATCTCGGGAACTACTGGTTCGAATTGAAAAATTCTTTTTGTGTTGAGTAGACCATTTATCGAGGAAGGCTTTAGGCTATATAACATCATGATGCAACTATTAGGAGCGAAGAAATAAAGGAAAATGTGAAAAAAAAACGGGAAAATTATTCATCCTTGAGGGCTTCCATTGCGTGCGCTGCGAAAACGGTTCTAGATACCGAAAATATATGTATGAAAGAATTATTCCTTTTGCAATATTCTAAAAAAATGTCCGCGACAGTATATGTCTATCTTTTAAGATTAACTCACTAGAACCGTTTTTATGGTAATCAAATTTGGTCGAAATTAATGCATTATTTGTTAAGAGTTGTATCAACGTAATAATATTAATCTTTATCCAATGAATATATCTACGGTACATACACCAAAATATTTTTTTTTTATTTTTGTCTGTCTGTTCCGGCTAATCTTTGAAATAGCTGGACCGATTTTGAAGGGACTTTTATTTGGAGGTAGTTGATGTAATAAGGAGTAACTTAGGTTACTTTTTATTCCGGAAAAGTATGTATAAAGCGGGACTTTTCCCTGGAAAAACTTTTTAACGCGGGCGGAGCCGCAGGCAACAGCTAGTTATGAATATAAAGTTCTTACTTTCGTGTATTTCAGGTGCATTATCAACATTCTCTCATGCACATAAACATCTATTAGAAGAGGATTGTATAGTGGTGCCTGACTCGGCAGTGATATATGCACAGGTTATAGAGTGCTCTACTCTTCAAAAGTGGAATAAAATTAATGATTTAGTAGATGAAGATCTTGAAGTTATACTGAGAACACCAGAAAAGGTAAAGATTTAATGCTTCAAGACGTAAAATGTAAAAAAAAAAATCAGTAGTATATTCTATCAGCAACATCCTGTATGTTATTATAGATGAAAGAATGTGCAGGGTCTGCAGCGGTGCATGACATCCAATTATCTCAGTTGCCACGTCATGCGTTTCGTGAACTCTCGGACCAGCTGCCAGTGTTCTACTACGATTGGTCGGGTAAAACCCCAATAGACCTGAAAAGGACAGTGAAACAACAGTTCACGGTGACTGCTACGGGAAGGGCACAGATGGTGTTTATGTGGTGGGAGTTGAATATGGACACTGAAGGTATGTTTATTTATTCACTAGTATCTCTCGTGGCTCTGTCTGCGTGTAAGTTTATCTGGGTTAAATAAAAATTCCTGGTGTAAA
The DNA here is from genome assembly GCA_949316025.1 of Lapara coniferarum. NCBI lineage: Eukaryota > Metazoa > Arthropoda > Insecta > Lepidoptera > Sphingidae > Lapara > Lapara coniferarum. The sequence goes on along the minus strand of OX438924.1, from coordinate 4,908,742 downwards.
AAGTAACCTATAACACTCAGGAGTAATGTGCTTCCTATTAGTGAAGGATTATTTTTAAATTCATAGCACCTAAATATTATATTTCTTTATTCACTATATAAACTCATTTGCAAAAAAAACGGGCACCTAAGCAATGAACCATTTCAAATGTTACTATTGGTTTGTTTGATAATTATAGGTAGTTTTACTTTCACAATTTTGTAAATTAATAAGCAAATAATCTTTTCGTCAGTATTATCATAAAATTTTGATAAAATTTATGGGTTTTAATGCTAAAGTTCACTAGTAGTGTATGCTCGCTAGTAGTGCATATGCTCGTGAAGTAAAAGTTAACAAAGATTTTTGTTTGTTTTTTCTTTTAATAAAGTAAAAGCAGATAAATGTTTAGTATCGAGTGTGACCCCCTCTAGCTGAAATCACAGCTTGAATTCGTCTGGGTATGCTAGCGAGGATATCCCGGATACTTGCTTGCGGAATACGTTCCCACTCCGCGGTAATCACATTCTTCAGCTCTCTGATGGTTTGCGGAGCCGGTTGTACTAATCTCACGCGTCGTTTCAGAACGTCCCAGACATGCTCTATAGGATTGAGGTCGGGACTTCGAGCTGGCCAATCCAAACGACGAATGCCGACCTCTTGCACATACGCTTCCACATCGCCAGACCGGTGGGCGCGAGCGTTGTCGTCCATAAAAATTGAGTCTTCGCCTAAAGCGGCCAATGCGGGTTGTGCATGAGGAATAAGAACTTCCGTTATGTATCGATGTCCAGTCAGTGAGCCGTTTTCAATGAAGACTAACTCTGTACGATCCATTGAATTTATTCCTGCCCAAAACATAACAGAGCCCCCACCATAAGGTGTGATTTCTTCAAAACAAGCCTCTGCAAAGCGTTCTCCTCGTCTTCGTAGCACTCGCCGACGTTGACCTTCACCGAACAGAGATATCCTGGCTTCATCGAAGAACAATACCCTATTCCATACTTCTTGAGTCCATGACTCACAATTTCGAGCAAACCTAAGCCTGGCAACTTTGTGCTCACGGAGTAACTTAGGGCCGCGGGCCGGGCGATGACTGCGTATATTGGCCGCGAGCAGCCTCCTCCTGACCGTCCATAGACTAATATGCACATTTCTTACTTCTTCGAGGTTGTTCTTAAGGTCCACATACGAAGACTTGCGATTTCTCAATGCGCGACTCACAAGAAAACGATCATCCCGTGGTTGGGTACATGGTTTTCTTCCAGAACCAGGCCTTCTCTCGACGGAACCGGTGTCTTGATACCGCTGCCAGGTCCTTTGAACCGTCGAGCGACTCACACTTAGCCTCTGAGCCACGAAGCATTGGCTGCAGCCCTCTTCGAGCAGCGCAATATTTTTTGTAGCTTTTACCACTTTCTCTAACATTATTGAGACAGCTAAACAGCAATAAATGAAGCTTTGACAATTAAGAATATGAAATAAATTCATAAAAATTGACTAAAAGTTATGAAAACCGATATTATCTTTTGGAACTTCGCACCAAAAATGTAGGATAAAAAGTGGTTTTCTGTAAAAACGAGCATCAAACGAAAATTTTAATTTAGAACGTACTGTTTTAAACACCACGGCATTTTTAAAACCGGCCAGTAACATGTACAAGTGATTGAAATCATTTTGGTACCGTATTTTTTTAAAAAAGAATTAAAATCCAAACCGCCCGTTTTTTTTGCAAATGAGTGTATATTACTATACTTCATAAAATTGATTAATGTGAGTAGGGTAGATAAGGCAAAACAGAAAACTGAAGCAAACAAAAATGTGACATTTATTTTTATTTTTCTAATATAACATTTTTTTGTGGAAATAATAAAAAAGCGTACATACCAAGTCATTTAAAAAATGATTTTGTTTCTATTTCAGGCAAAATCGTCTTAAGTTGCGCCCCATGGTGGACCCATCCTGACGCCAACACATCGTCTGAACGTCCGCAAGACAGCATCCCATGGCGCGACCACTGGATGCAAGCTGTCTACTATCTACCACAAGATGTGACCGTACAGAAAGATACCGAAGCCACCTTAATATCGTGCCAAGATGAATATTCCCTTTGGTTCTATTTAGAAAACAAAAATAAAGTGCCACATTACAAAAGGCCTATTTGTGAGTGCGGGGTGCACATGACATTATCAAGAACACATGTATCATATTTGAATGATGGCAGACGGAGTAAGAGGTTCCTCAGTCAGTTACGACAAAGCTTGTCTCAGGATGCAGTTGTATTGGAGTTAAATGGAAGCAGTTTCATGGGACTGGCTGCTGCCAAGATGGGAGCTAAGACTGTGTACATTCTAGAAAATTTTAGCATGAATCTTGGTATGTTGAATGACTACATCAAAGAGAATGACTTAAATAATGTAGTTTTAGTACCGGAAGTAAATGATGATATACTTAAACAGGTCACAAATGTGGTATGTGATCCTAATTTTTCAAACGCGATATTGCCTTGGGAAAATTTGAAGATGGCGTACCTTTTGTACAAACTTCGCGGGCAATTGAGGGAAGGTGTGGAGATAATTCCAGAGAGTTGTGCGTTTTGGGCGATGCCAGTGGAGTTCCAGGACCTGCATAAGATACGCGTGCCGCTGGGCAAGTGTGAAGGCATCGACATGTCTATATTTGACGACTTGGTGGAGGTACGAAAATATTTGATTAATTTATTTTTGAAATAAAAGTTTTACGGATTTTATCACGATTTTTGTAATTTATATTTTGTCCTGACGTTTCGAAAACTTTACAGCCTTTATATTCACGGGGCGGACAACGTCGGGAGAAAATATAAATAAAAAACCGCGATAAAATAGTTTTATTTCAATGTTTAAAATTGGCGTAAATATAAGAAATAATTCATTATTATTCTATACTAGCTTTTGCCCGCGGCTCCGCCCGCTTTAAAAAGTTTTTCCGGGATAAAAGTCCCGCTTTATATTTTCCCGGGATAAAAAGTAGCCTATGTGTTAATCCAGGACATGATCTACCCGTGTGCCAAATTTCATTGAAATCCGTTCAGTAGTTTTTGCGTGAAAGAGGAACAAACATCCTTACATCCAAACATCCTAACATCCAAACATCCAAACATCCATACATTCTTACAAACTTTCGCCTTTATAATATTAGTAGGATGAGATGTGACAGTTAATAATTTTGGAGAAATTCGCAAAACATCGCTTAATAATAATATTATTATACTGCCCACTGCTGGGCACGGGCCTCCTCTACTGAGGGGGTTTAGGCCTTAGTCCACCATGCTGGCCTAGTGCGGGTTGGTAGACTTCACATACCTTCGAAATTCTTACAAGGAACCTCCTAGGTATGCAGGTTTCCTCACGATGTTTTCCTTCACCGCTAAAGCGAACGATAATTGATAAACAATACACACGTAACTTCGAAAAGTCAGAGGTGTGTGCCTTGGGTTTCGAACCTCCAGATATTACCTCGGCAGATCGTTCCATTCCCAACTAGGCTATCGTCGCCTAATAGTTACCATTTAATTAATTCCTGATCTTATTTATTCATAGTCTCATTATCCTTCATTCCTGACTTCAGAGCTCCCGTGTGATAAGTGACGCGGAAATCGAACCCCAACCGCTGTGGGAATACCCATGTAAGAGCCGTGGCCTGCCTCGGAAACTCATCGAGATTAATATGCATGACTTCCAACCGAAATATGCTACAGATGGAGTTAATCTTTTAGAGTGAGTAGTGAGGCATTTTATTAAAGTTTCAGATGAATTATTGTGAGAACTTTTTGAATTGTGAGCCCTAAACCCTCTCAGTAGAGGAGGCCCGTGCTCAGCAGTGGGCAGTGTATAATACAGGGCTGGTATTAGGAGGTTTAGGTCTTAGTCCAGCACTTTAATCTAAAGCGAGGGACTTCACATGCCTTCTTATATAGAATTCTTAAGTATTAAGATTTCATTTCAATCTATACTAATATTATAAAGAGGAAAGACTTTAATTTTTGTATATTTGTAACGAATAAGCTCAAAAACTACTGGACTGATTTTAAAAATCTTTCAGCAATATAAAGCTAATTAAGGGTAATTATATTTTGCTTGACATTATAATAATAAAATATTAACTTGAGTTGATACTCTCAATTTGTTTTAGACATAAAGTGATTATTTTTTATTATGAATTGTAAGTCTATATAAATAAATTGTGTTAGGTAGTTATTAATTATAATTTGTACGCCACACAGGCCAAACATGATTGATCATTTTATATTTATACTAGCTTTTGCCCGCGGCTCCGCCCGCGTTAAAAAGTTTTTCCGGGATAAAAGTCCCGGTTTATATTTTCCCGGGATAAAAAGTAGCCTATGTGTTAATCCAGGACATGATCTACCCGTGTGCCAAATTTCATCGAAATCCGTTCTGTAGTTTTTGCGTGAAAGAGTAACAAACATCCATACATCCATACATTCTTACAAACTTTCGCCTTTATAATATTAGTAGGATTTGAACAACTTGCATATTGTATGTACTCACGTTTCACAAATACATACATTTGAATTAGAATAAAGCTACATTATCAGCGATATACATAGGCTAATTTCATCCCGGGGAAATATAAAACGGGACTTTTCTCCCGGAAAACACATCACGCGGGCAAAGCCGCGAGCAGAAGTCTAGTGTTAATCATTTAAAACAATATTTTTTGACTGCCTCGGTGGCGTAGTTGTCTTATGGTACGACTGCAATGCTGGGGTCTCGGGTTCGATCCCCGGGTCGGGCTAAGTGATATTGAGTTTTTCTATTCAGTATCAGCTCGGAGTCTGGAATTTGTGCCCGATATGGCGATAGGCTCGCCCCCTATCACATCATGGGACGGCATAATGGCGAAAAGTGGGTGCACTAGTTGCGCCTCTGGCTACCCCTTCGGGGATAAAAGAGGTGAGTGTATATGTATATATGACTATGACTGCCTCGGTGGCGTAGTGGTATTGCGTACGCATTACGAGTACGATTTGCGCGCTGAGGTCCTGGTATCGAATCCCGGGTCGAGCCAAAAAAAAGTTGTGACTGGGTTTTCCATCTTAAAATTTACTCAGTCGCAGCTCGGAGTCAGGAAGTTGGCGGTGTGATACCCCCGTGCCTCGGAAAGCACGTAAAGCCGTTGGTCCTGCGCCTGATCTCTCTCCGGTCATGTCGGATTGCCGTCTCATTGGACTATGAGAGTGAAGGAATAGCGAGTGCACCTGTGTATTGCGCACACACTTGTGCACTATAATATCTCCTGCGTACCTGGCTGATCTCCGTTGAGATTGGCCGCCGTGGCCGAAACTGGCTAGGAGGATTTCATGTATATATGTATAATATTTTTAGAGAATCTGACACATCGAGAACGCACGCGATAAACGGTTTCGCGATATGGGCGACGTGGAGTGTCGGAGGGAAGGAGCTTAGCACGGGGCCGGTCACGTGGCCGAGTGTCGGCGACAGGGTCGAGTGGGACCCACACACCAGGCAGGGTGTACACATTTTGGTAAGTATAGATAACTAGATTTTGCCCGCGGCTCCGCCCGCGTTAAAAAGTTTTTCCGGGATAAAAATCCCGGTTTATATTTTCCCGGGGATAAAAAGTAGCCTATGTGTTAATCCAGGACATTATCTACCCGTGTGCCAAATTTCACCGAAATCCGATCAGTAGTTTTTGCGTGAAAGAGGAACAAACATCCATACATCGATACATCCAGACATCCATACATTGTTACAAACTTTCGCCTTTATAATATTAGTAGGATATACAGAAAAGATGTCCTCCTTTTGTATGGGTGCTGGGCCTCAAAATCTAAACAGGCTCTAACTTTACGGATATTAAAGGGGCAACATATGGAACTTAGATCCATTAAAATAATATTTTTAGACCCCTCCGTTCATAACCAACTTTTATGATAACATTCATATTAAGTGTAGTTTTCAAGCCAACAAAATTACATGCATCTCAAAATGGGAGGTCTTTGAAATTAAACAATTTATTGCAAAAGGCTAGTTTTCAGGAGTTCTATCCAAATATATAAAAACTGTCTTGTTTAGATTTTCAGGCCCATTTTTGGACATGTCCTTTAAAAATACAACTTTAAGTGTTTACTGCCAATCCCGTTTTGAGTCGCTATTGAGGGGCTTAGAAGGTGAAAAAAAAAAACACGATGCGTCTCCGCTTCGTTTTATTGTGATTGGTTGAGACTGACGTATCGGTATTTTGATGTTTGTGATTGGTCGAGAGACCGATACGTCAGTCTCTCAACCAATCGCAATAAAACGAAGCGGAGACGCATCGTGTTTTTTTTTCACATCCCAAGCCCCCTGGTTCGTACTGGTTTGCATAATGATTTCTTACGTTAACGCGAATGTTAGACATTGTCCCGTGACCACGAAGTGCTACCTTCGGAATGTCGGAAGCAAAGTAGAATAAAAAACCGCGATGTTTAATTTCAACTATATTTTATTCGGTGAGACTATCCTGCCCTCACACCCGCCACTGTAACTCCTGTAAGCCAGGATCGGCAGTGGCACGCATTTTATGACACCGAGCGGTGAAGCTCGGCGAGTCTCAGGGAACACTAATCTATCTTTAACCCGCAACGAAATTAATCAAATAGAAAGATAGGGAGGAGTTGGAAATATTAACTGTCCACTTACCTCCATAGCAAAGCGGGCGACAAAAAATAATGAACTAAGGAGGTATTTTAACCTCAAGTTTAGAGACGTTTTCGTAATTCTATTCGGTGAGTCGGGACTACATTTTTTTTATACGGCCATGACAAAGTATCCCACTACATCTGATGGTAAGCGAAGAGAGGTCCAGATAGAGTGTCGACTGACTACCTATAACTTTGTCAGTCGAGACAATTATGCCGGCCTGTATGAACCGGATGTACACAGGCTGACCCCGGAACACAGGTCACTTACATGGACTGCTATAGCGGGGCCTTATGGTAGGTAGTGGGTATCCGAGTGGATACTACGTATGAAAATCCTCCTAGCCAGTTTCGGCCACAGCGGCCAATCTCAACGGAGATCAGCCAGGTACGCAGGAGATATTATAGTGCACAAGTGTGTGCGCAATACACAGGTGCACTCGCTATTCCTTCACTCTCATAGTCCAATGAGACGGCAATCCGACATGACCGGAGAGAGATCAGGCGCAGGACCAACGGCTTTACGTGCTTTCCGAGGCACGGGGGTATCACACCGCCAACTTATACTAAGTATATCATACCACCGGCAAAATATGGGTAAAGGGCAGAGTTAAAGACGACGGAGAATGTGCTGTCGAATACACGAATTTGACTACAATGAAATCTGGACCTTGTGTCTATCCATAATTGGACCTACTTACACGAACGAGTACCAACCCACACCGAAATATTTTTTCATAGTTGATGCTTAAACTAAAATGTTTTTGTTTTACTAGTTGGTTGATATAAAATGTTTGGTATTTTATCAAGTAACTATTGACACATTAGGACAATTAACTCTATATGAAAATAATACAATATTAATTGTGATTTTTTTTATGACCAAGTAAAATTTTATGGGATTGTGGATTGGTTCCTGTTTTGTAAGTGGGTCTAATTATGTTTTTTAGTATAGCAAAGGAAAAAGAAGCAGAGCTGTTCAAAGTGGAGTGTAGTTTGTTTCTTGCTTTTTGGAAGTCTAAGAATGGTTTATTAATTGTTGAATTAAATGAAACATTTACAAACACACACACACACACAAACACACACACACACACACACACAAACACACACACACACACACACACACACACACACACACACACACACACACACACACACACACACACACGCACACGCACACGCCTATTATCCCCGAAGGGGTTGCAGAGGCGCAACTAGTGCACCCACTTTTCGCCGTTATTCCGTCTCATGATGTGATAGGGGGCGAGCCTATCGCCATATCGGGCATAAATTCCAGACTCCGAGCTGATACTGAATAGAAAAATTCAATATCACTTTGCCCGACCCGGGGATCGAACCCGAGACCTCAGCGTTGCAGTCGTACTGTAATACAACTACGCCACCGAGGCAGTCAAAAATAAAACATTTAAAATGTGTAATACATTTGTTTCAGAAAAAGACTGTGAGTGCGGATAGTTCCGCCACGTGGAGTTATCAAGTGGTGTGTGATTTGGACAAGGGGCAGTTCAATGTCAGCCTCAATATTGTACCTAAGTAGAAGTATTAGTAAATTTTACGTGTTATTTATACATTATTTGTTTATACAAACACATAATTTGGATGAGTTTCGTTGGAGTAAAATGTAATTCGTAAAATTACATGGAATCTGCATTTAAATATTAGTTATTTGCAAATAATTATTTTTAATAAATTAATGGTTACTGATTCTGTTCTTTTTATTGCATCGAATGACGAGACGAGCATGCCGTTCGTCTGATGGTAAGCGATACGACCGCACATAAACAGTAGCAACACCATCCAGCACCTTGAGTTACAAAGTACTGTGTGGCATTACACTGCGCTCGTCATCCGGAGACATAAGATGTAAGTCTCTTTATGTTCAGTAGTTACACTGGCTACAATGTCCTTCAAACCGAAACACAACAGTGCATGCACACTGCAGCTTGGCGGTAGAAATAAACATTGTGGTACCCACCCACACGGACTCTTACATATGAGAGACCTACCACCAGTATAATTTATTATTACCAATTTTTATTAGTCTTCGGTACAGTCATTTTCAAAATAAAATAATGACAGTTACCGATTTCTATTATAATATAATCCTACCGATAAATCCATAAAGACACAACAGCTTTGATAACCTCAGTGGGCATTTGACGCCGCCTTGTCTACGTGTCGTAAGTAAAACACGCGTTACGGTATTATCACTGTTGCAAGTTCACTTGTGTATACTTAATTCAAAGGGTTGCGAGCGCCTTCTGCGTTCACCCTAAAGACCGGTGTGGCCAGAAAAGCCGACTCGCGTCAGGCTACTGGCAGTAGGGTCATCAACAAAAAAAAAAACACTCGTAGTGTATAATGCTCGGTGGCGCATCGAGGAATACGGTTTAGGTGTGGGAGGAGGGGGGAGGGCCAGATTGGCCCAATAATTACCTTCATATCGAAATTTTCAAAGTGGTTAACCTTTTATACCTACTACATAAAGTGTACTTAAGAACAAGGCATTTACTATACAAACGCACTCACGCCCGTTATCCCCGAAGGGGTAGGCAAAGGTGTAACTAGTGCACCCACTTTTCGCCGTTATTCCGTCCCATGATGTGATAGGGGGTGAGCCTATCGCCATATCGGGCACAAATTCCAGACTCCGGGCTGATACTGAGTAGAAAACCCAATATCACTTTGCACGACCCGGGGACCGAACCCAAGACCTCAGCATTGCAGTCGTACCGTAATAGGGCTTTCAATCCGAGACTCTCGATCTCGAAAATTTCGAGTCTCGACGAGACTTTTTCGAGACTCAAGATTGCTGCCTCCAGTCTCGGGAATAACGAGACTCTCAAGACTTAAGTGAAATAATTAAATATTATTGAATAATTTACTAAACCACCAGAATTTTTTAATCCTGTTAACTGGCGTCACAGAAAAAGGAAATTTTAGATAATTATCTATCAGAAATCGTAACTTAACTTTTTTGAAATACAACACGGATCTTGATAATTGAGTACATAATTATTATGATGAATTGGGAAAAGGTCTCTTTTTTAAAATGGTAGAGATAAGGGGAATACTTAAACCATAGAACTATCCTAATTAAGGTATGAAAAGTTTAGAAAATCTCGAGTCTCGGAATATGAACACCCAAGATGAAAATCAAATTTTATTGTGAGAAGTCTCGGGACTTTGGGCCTTCTCATAATAAAGTTAGAATCAACTTTAATTTGGCGCGACTATTCAATAATAAAATGTCTTTTAGTTAAAATCAATAATAATCTTATCTTACTAATATTATTAATGTTTGCATATTTGTTATAACTAAATGCAAAAACAACACAGACTTATATGAAATTTGGCACAATATAGGTAGAACATATCCTGGAACATATCCTGCATTTTGGCCAATTTTGTCCTGGTAATTTGCTCCCATGGGATATAATAGATATTTTTATTCTAATTCTTTAAGTAGATGTCGCTGGCGTCGTACTGTGTTTTAGTGACTTTTGTAGCGAGAAAGGCTTATAACGCGGGCGAAGCCGCTAGCAACACTTAGTTGAACATAAAATCAAATACTAGCTTTTATAACATTATAGTTATATCGAAGGTCACGAAGTGCATATGTGTATGCTAACGCAACTCTCGTAGGAGTCGGCTCTTGGTCGGAGTCCCTCGCTGTTTGAAGAATGAGACTCGAATAAAATGTCAAATAACCACGAAACACTACGTGATACTCCCATAGGCTTTATTTGTATGGTAGCGAGACGTCGATCAATATTCCACCCGCCATCTGCAGGGCTGTTTTAAGAGTCTTAATCTCTTCTACGTCTATTGCGAGAAGGGAGTCTTCGCTTACCATAGCGCGACATGTTTCTTTCCAGAGACTCTGGAAGGGCCATAGGATACTTTTTATGCCAATAAACTGTTTTACACGGTCGAAGCTGCGAGCAAATGCTAATTTGTAATAAAATCAAATCTTCTCTCTGAAAGTACATCCAATGCTGTTTGATTTTTACGTGACAACTATAAAAATTTAAAAAGTTCATAAATTATTGGTAATTTTACTTACATATGAGTTGTAACTTGTTTTAGTTTCTCTTGTTTTATGGTGTAGTTAAATAAAAACACACCGTACAATATATGTTTAATTAATATAAATTATTTTTTCTAAAATGTTTGTTGGATTAGTAATATCCGCCTAATCAAATTGTACAATTATTAATAAGTTGTTAATGGAAATTGTACATTTTTTCACATGTATTATTGTAACAATTGTGGCTGGATTTTTTAAAATAAAATAAGTAATTTATTGATATATATCTTGTACTAGTAGTGCTCGCGGCTCCGCCCGCGTGAAAAAGTTTTTCCGGGACAAAAATATTTTTCCGGGATAAAAAGTAGCCTATAGCATTCGGGAGTTATGTAGCTTCCTATTAGTGAAAAAATCGGTTCAGTAGTTCCTGAGATTAGCGCATTCAAACAAACAAACAAACAAACTCTTCAGCTTTATAATATTAGTATAGATTACTGCCTGAAAAGTGTGTGAGGCGTGACCTATGAGCAATTATTTTTGTAATAGTCTCGAAAGACTCGTTTATTCCGAGACCGGACCGAGTTTCATTTTTTTTCCGAGACTCATAAATATAACGAGACTGAAAGCCCTATACCGTAATATAACTACGCCACCGAGGCAGTCATTTACTATAGAGAGCATATTACTAAAAAAAAGTAGCATAAAATCAGGTTGAGAATTGTTGCGGGCGAATCCGCAGTTGCTGGAATTTTGCCCCTTTTTGCCTTCTGTGTGCCACTGATCTGCAATTTACCGGAAGGGAGGTTTGTAAGTTTAATAATAAACAAGTTATTAAGTTTTACAAGTTATGTGAAATGAGAGAACTGGTACTAAGAGCTGAATTTTATAATAGAAGATAATATTACATGGATGCAAACAACCAACACGCTAAAATATTTGACAGCTTAATCAAATCCCATATTTTCAAAGTGAAAGATCTTATCCAATTTTGTAAACAACTAGCAGAAATATGTCCTTTAGCAAAAGATACCGATATTTTAGTACAGGGATGCACGCAATCTACGTAGGCAGCAGTTACACCACAATTCTATTAATAACTTGACTTCTCGAACTGAGTCTAAGTTCCAAAATAGGACACCATTTGCATAATACACGATCAACTCGCAGGCAAGGAATAAACAGCTAAACCAAGTGAATGTAACATATTTACAGAGTGATATGTTTATTATTAATTTATTAGCACTAAAGAAATCGTGTCCCCATTCACAAATCTGTTTATGACGTAAGGTTTTGACGGTGGGAAGTTATAAGTAGTCTGCAACCGCGGTAGTCGTAAACAGTGTTGTGACATCTTTATGTATTAAACAGCCTTCTTCCGGAAACTGTTCATGGAAGTAGATTTATGCATCGCAGATACCGTCGCGTACGCAAGTGTTGTGTCGATATTAGCTTTATCGCGTTTAATTGCAAATTGTTTCTAAATAAGCGTTGAAAATGTGATTCGAATGCTCGCAGCGTATGTTCTTAGTTTGCGTAACAAATGTTGTCATTAAACTTGTTCGCTCTTTACGTGTTTGAATTTCTTATATTCAAATTACTTTGGTTCCGAGGGCTACGTTGACATAGCAAATGACTACAACTTCTACGAATAGATATAAAACTTTTTACTTTATATTATAGAAAATGATTGCGCTTGCTTTTTATTAGGAAACGAATATATATGTATGACGTATAATTGGTAGTAGTGAGTGGATACTAATAATATTATTACACTACTATGCGTAACGTATTAGTATGCATAGTCAAGTTTCAATCTTACACATGTAAATAAACATGTAAATTATATGATCTTGTTATTCGATTTCGATAGTACTCTAGGTTTTTATTTTTATTGATATAATTTTGCTTATGACATTACACATGTCCTACCCACCATAGACTGCTACGAAATTTTTTTATAGCAAAATTATAATGCAACATTGGTAGCGCCTTATGCTTTTCTCGGCTATTTCACGAAACACTCATTAGCCAGTCGCAAATGCAACTCACACGATTAATTAATTATTTATGGCTTATTAGTAAATCACTTTGGCGAATGATCGCGTATCTATGTGCTATTATATTAACTAGATTTTAAATCATACGAGTAGGCATAGCTGATTAGGCGCCAATTCCATTGGGAGCGAGCGAGCTGCCGTATTATTGTCAATGTTTTGATTACATCAATCTATCAATTGATAAACGCTTTTAAGGAAACGTGCTATATTATTGGATGCGTAGCTACATGCTTCAGTATTTATCACTCAATGCTGCTCAGTACTTAAATGCATGGGCAGGCCTTAGGGCTATGAATATTTAAATTCTTGCATTTATGATGATTAGTTATACCGAGGTAAAATCAAAATCAGTACCTACGAAAAATAATCTGATGCCCAAAAGTATGTTTTCTGGTGAGATTAGCGAAACCTATGTTAAAAGCTTCCCGAAAGCACATTGTCCGAGAAAGTATGTAACTATTATTAATTTTAAAAGTATACAGTGGTACATTCTAAATGTAGAGTTAGCCACAATTCGCCATATACATAATAAACGAAAAGGTAATATAAAGGTGTTAAATTGCAATAAACTAAATCCGCCTCTGTCCAAGAGCGTTCCCTATAAAACTTTGTTGCTATTTTTCTCGCTAACAGCAAGCACTAGGACAAGGTAACCTTTATAAAAGGTGTTTGTCTACATTAAGTTTAGAAAATTTAAAATTCATTAACTTCATTAAATCGAATTAATTTTAACTAATAGCCTACTTATCGGCTGGAACTGTATAATGTTTAAATAATGGTGTAAATCAGGTAAGTAGGTGTGTGGGTTTGTTTTGAAGTATAACTGTTGGTTTGTTTAACTGCAAATAAATGTTCGTGTGAAATGTGAATATGAGTGCACTTTAAAACACATTTACGTATTTGCACTTGTCTATTATTTATGTTTATACGGCAATTTGTTTTATTTATGTGTAAATAAGTATAATTTTCATTGAAATACTACGTCATGGAATGATTATTTATACTGCAGAACGTAGTTTTCATCTTGACTCATTGAATGTTGTTCATTGTTTTTTTTTAATCTTATGCATTTTGTTTTTGGTATACAATAAAGCTTTAAATAAATAAATAAATAAATGTTAAGACTTATTGAGGGAACGTGCTTGAACTATAGGTGGCAGCACAAAATCGACACAAGAGCCACTTGTGGATAAAAAGGAAACTTATATAAATCTTAAACTTAACTTAAATCTATAATTTATTTATATAGGTACTCTTTTAATATATCAAAACTGATAAAATATAGGTTCCGGCCGAATATTATTGATGCCCAGCGTGGCCAGAATAGGCTTTTTTAGTTGGGAGCTTGTTATTTTGATGTTATTGAAGCAAAATATAGAAGTTATGTTCCCTTAATTACAGATTTGTTTTTGTTGAACATTATCTTCAAACTTCTTCATTTTTATATATTACGTATAGAGACATTTCTAAATTCTTTTGGAACTCATACTTATGTGTGTTTTATAGAGCTTTTATTATTTTCGTCGATTTTCACATAACCATGGAATGTACTCAGGTATTATTCTAGAGTTTTACACCATTTGTTTTGTTTACTTTTGTGTTTTGGAGCATCCAAATACACAGCAAGACATTATTAACAAATAAATGTTATTTTTCACACACACACACACACACACACTCACGCCTGTTATCCCCGAAGGGGTAGGCAGAGGCGCAACTAGTGCACCCACTTTTCGCCGTTATTCCGTCCCATGATGTGATAGGGGGCGAGCCTATCGCCATATCGGGCACAAATTCCAGACTCCGGACTGATACTGAATATGATGTTATTTTAATGTTCTAATGTTATTTTTCATCCTTTTAATATGAATATTTTGCGCCAATGGCAAGTATCGATGGGCTGAAAAGAGTCAGATTGCGCCACCAGATGGTAGAGATAACGACGTGACGTTTCGTATAATAATCTTGTGTCCTTTAAATGTACCTATTGCTATTACTTGCCAGAAGGAATAGATGATACCGTGCGGTTCCTACCTTGACGGACTTCCGTTTAGAATCTGAGGAACCTATCATCTACTTAGTAGGTACAAGTTTACTTCATGTATACTTAATGTGGTTGTATTTTCCGTATACAAATTAAATGTTAGTTTTTTCTGTCGATATTTTACGAATGGTGAGATGTTAAGTATAGCACCAATTTATAGCTAATATATTTTCCACGGGCTCACAAAGATAATATTTGTGGACAACGGCAAACATGCATACCTAATAATAAATCTCAAACTAACCGTAAGAGGTATGAAGCAAGTAAATAGAAAATCCTTTCACCCGTGTTTGCCGTTCGTATGCAGTTTATATTTCATTTTGACACGAGGCAACTAAGTAAAAGCTTCCTCGGTAAATGTAAGCATTTGAAATATACGTACGAGGGAAATGGCATGTCTTAGTGATTGTTAAATGGCGTAAATCATTTATAGTTATAAAAATCAATGTTGCTTAAAAGGTTTAGAATGAACGGGCATACATTACGTTCTAAGGCAAACTATCGGAGAGCGCATAAAGTTTTAAAGGGGTAGGTGTCATTAAAAAATATGGTTTACTGTATTATACTCATTACCAGCAGTCTCTTAATTAGTTTAGCTAAAATTATCCCCAAATTGGAACACAACATTGCTAGACATTATTACTGGGTGATAGTAATAGACAAACAGTAGGTACCGTATTCCTTATTATAATACTTATGTTGGTCATGCTTGTGATCAAATTTCAATGTATAGTTTGTATAAAAATAGGTACTAATTAAAAAGCCGTTCCTGCTACAAAAATCCCCAAAACGCCAACGCCATCGATTTAAAAAAAATGATGAAAAAGACAACTATTTTCCGTGGAAGCACATTGCCGGGATAAAAAGTAGCCAATGCATTAATCCATTCAGGACATGGTCAAGTCGTTTGCCAATGTCATTCAATACCATTTAGTTGTTTCTGCATTTAATTCTAAGAAGCATACAAACACTTTCACTAACTTTTGCATTTATAATATTGATAAGATAACACGATTCTATTCCTGCTCACTCTACATTTATGTTGAGAGGGTTGCGCACTCGTATGGGAATTTAAAATGCATTACCTATTTTGCGAGTTTATAAATGAACTGCTGTAAACAAAGTAAACAAATACTTAATTGTATTTTCTTTTTTCGTGCATCATGCATTGTATTTTATACCTTGAACTGATTTTTGAAAGAACAACACTAGAGTTTCTTGCCTGTTCTTCTCCGGTGAGAACTGTTATCCGAACTAGTGGTAGAGTTTATATTGACAGAATCTAAATAAATAATGTATAACAGTTTGTGGGCTCGAATAAAATTATTTCAATTTATTTCGAAGTGTCGATTCAACTACAGACCATCCCGAGCAAGTTTGTAATGCTGGGAGGCATCAAGCGCTTATTTGAACGTTAATTAACTTGTCTGTTACGCCGGTATTAATAAATGAATCTCAAGTTTGAGTTACATCTCAAGTAGACATAATGTATGCAGAGTTCAATACATTATGTCTACTTGAGATGTAACTCAAACTTGAGATTCATTTATGAATACCGTCCATAGTATCGTATGACAATTATGAGTTGATAAAACACCTGAGAACTGAAGACTATAATGTTCAGTGACGTAAACTAATTGATGTTCTCATTTCAACGATAGCCGAACTATAATAAGAAATAAGAAATAAGAAATTTATTTAGGTACAAAGAAATTATTTAACAAACAGTACTGTCAGAGGCCTTTTTTTAGGTAACATTTTACCTGTGCTAAAAGGCCCCCCTCTTCCATTACTAAATTAAACAAAAAATTATAAAGAGGAGAAATAAAAATCTTAATTAAAATTAACTTACTTAAGTGTATTTGTGTAAGTGTAAATGTGTATTGAGTATGTGTGCGTGGATGTGTTTGAGTCTGAATGAATGTGTGAATTTGCTTTTGTTTTGTCATTAAACTAAGTCATACGATTTAGAATTAACTCGGTTTCATCATATGTGAGTGACATGAGCCAATCAGTTAAGGATTTCTTACATTCTCTATTAGTTTTTTGGTAAATCTCCAGTAATTTGTTAATTTTGTTATATAGATAGCTGCTCAGTCCTAAGTACTGATGCTGTGCAAAAGATGTTTTGGATTTATACGTAACAGCTACTTCATACTTTCTTCTTTTTATAAGATTTGGGGGTTCAAAAACTATACTTCGGTGCATTTTTAGAGTACAATTTAATATGAAGAGCTTTCTGACGCTTAATAAACCACATGAACTGTATAAGCAATCAGTAGGAAAGCGGTAAGATTTAAAAAACATTATTTTTAATAGCGAACGTTGAACCCTTTCTAGGACTAAAAATTTTGATTTGGAAGCACCTCCCCAAATGCATATACCATAGGTCATTACAGATTGAGCCAGAGAGATATATATTTGCTTAAGAAGGTCCCCAGAGGCCACATGTCTCAATTGTTTAAATATCCAAAACAGTTTTCTGATACGGGTACATACTAAATCAATATGGTCATGCCAAGACAAGCGCTGATCCAAGACAATGCCTAAGTACTTTGCTTTGTTTACTTTTTCGATAGTTGGACAATTGCAGAAGCCGGAAAAACCACACTCATGAATTTTTATTATGAAAGATCTATCAGGTTGAGTCCTGGTAGTCAAAGAGAAGCAAACTAATAGTTTATGTTTGTTTATAAAACTGAACGATTCTGACTGCCTCGGTGGCGTAGTTGTATTATGGTATGGCTACAATGCTGAGGTCTCGGGTTCGATCCCCGGGTCGGACAAAGTGATATTGAGTTTTTCTTTTCAGTGTCAGCTCGGAGTCTGGAATTTGTGCCCGATATGGCGATAGGCTCGCCCCCATCACATCATGGGTCGGAATGACGGCGAAAGGTGGGTGCACTACTTGCACCTCTGCCTACCCCTTCGGAGATAAAAGGCGTGAGTGTGTGTGTGTGTGAATGATTCTGACTCTCAAATCCTTTGGGTGAACTCATTGTAATTACCTACAGACTCATTTTTACTCTTAATGATGACCTTATGAGGTGCTTATCAATTAGTTTAAATGAGTACATACCTAAGTCTTCGTGCATGGCCTAGCTCTACCTATAGTATGTAAGTGCCGCTATGTCTGCCTTAGTATTTTGTTTTATTGTACAGTTCTTAAAGACGCCAGAATATCGGCCTATACAAAAATTTAATAATTTCAGTTTTAAAACAAATAGGTTATTCAGTTTTACTGCAAAATACCCGCTACTACGATCTGAACATTCGCTATGTTAATCCAAGTCTACGCGTCAATCTTAGGTTGTTTGCAACATAAATTTTCTGGTAATGGTCTATTAGGCCACTATTGTTAGCTTTGATGAAAATGAATGTTCACATTAACAGTTCATTGCTGAGTATAGACCGGGAATTTACGAAGCAGATAAAGACATGTTTTTGTTACCGTAAAGTACAGTGAATAGTAATAAGAAAGTCGGGTTTAGTCCAGGAGAGGTGTGCCGAGAAAATGTATTTTGTGATTTTTAGACTTCAATGATCAATTTATTATTTGTGTAATAATAATACTAGCCCTGTATTATATACTGCTCACTGCTGAGCACGGGCCTCCTCTACTACTGAGAGGGGTTAGGCCTTAGTCCACCACACTGGCCTAGTGCGGGTTGGCAGACTTCACACACCCTCGAAATTCTTATGGAGAATTCTCAGGTATGTAGGTTTCCTCACGATGTTTTCCTTCACAGTTAAAGTGAACGATAATTGATAAACAATACACACGTAACTTTGAAAAGTCAGAGGTGTGTGCCTTGGGTTTTGAACCTCCGGACATTGTCTCGGCAGACCGTTCCATTCCCAACTAGGCTATCGTCCACTTCACACCATTATTTGTGTAGGTCTTTTTAAATAAAAAACTATTTTAACAAAAAAAAATAATTGCCGAAAAAACTGAACCGATCGAACTCCGGATCAAGGAGATGAAAATACTTGTTTAGCGGTCCCCCGACGCGACGACGCTTGGGTGCGACTCAAAATTACGTAGGTATGTATACTTACTTTAGTTATTAAGGATAAATATTTTTTTTACTATTTTTTGCTTTTCAGTTTTTTCGGTGGTTTAATTTTTTTGTTAAAAAGTTTTTATTTTACAATTTTTTGTGGCAAACTACATGCATAATTTTTATTAATTCGCAACTCAGCATTATAATCTGTGAGTAAACAATAAATAACCCCCTATTCCTACCCTTAGGGTAGAATTCTTTTTTCCAAACCAATTTCGAGGTATACAATAAAAAAAAAATTATAATTAAAATCGGGCTACTCTGTAAAAAGTTATGCGCGGTCGTACCTACATGTAAAAAATATACAAGTCGACTTGAAAACATTCCTCCGTTTTTTTCGTCGGTTAAAAATAAAACTCCTTTGAGTTAAGTTATATTGATATTAGTCTAATTGCTTTTTTTTGTTGGGATTGTGGATATAGGTATCAGGGGATATTATAAGCTATTTAATTTTTTTTGTAATGATTACTATAAATGAATGTTTATTCTGGTTCATATTGTTATGGCTGCATTGCAGTTAATTAAGGAAAAACGTTCCTCCTTGTTTTTTTTAAGTAACAATTTTTTAACAAGTAATCGCTTCAAAAATACACGAAACTTTTCTACACCAGCTCCCATACTAAAACATAACAAAATGCAAAACATTACCGCAAACCCAAACGGCACAAGCCACTATCTAAATGTAAAAAGCGGCCTTTCCTCGAACCAACGCCATAAGCGCAGAGCCGCGGCCGAAGCCACTGACCATTAATAGAACACAATTTGTCATGTAACAGGTACGACATAGTTTGTTTTTCCGGTCTTCCTTATTGGGAGCAGGCGTTGAGGATGCTACGGGATAGTTGAATAATGCAACCGCTTGAGCGTTGACTCGCGCTGAATGCCGATGTGACAGTGCATACAACGCTTTCGATCAACGGCGACCCCCCGTTGTTTCTAAACAACACTGTTTTTAGCACTTCACGCGTCTTGAGACTTTGAGTGAGTTTCCTTTTGAGTACAGTTTTTATGAGACTTGCTTAAAATTTATTCGCAATGGGCAGTATAATTTAAAGTTAATGTATCACATTTAACAAATATAGCTTAGTATTGCAGGATGTAACAACTGTGTGAACACGGCGCACAGTGGACGGAAAATCGGGTCTCCCTTTCATAGGAATTTTGAAAAAAAAATTTCGAGCTTTCTCAAATCTGAGTATGCAGTATTGTTAATATCGTTGTAACATTAAATATTATTGCAATTTTGAACAGATTTTTAGCTCAAAAAATTAAGAAAGTGGACTTTGAAGGTTTTCAATGTATGAAAACGACTTTTGTTTGCCTCATAACTTTTTTCCATATTAAGATGTAAAGCTGAAACTTTCAGGTGTTGTAGCTTAGATACTACTCAAGCCATGTGATATTTGACCTTGACCCCGACCGTGCCCGTTTAGAAGATATAAGGTAAGTAAAAATGCATGTTTAGCCCATACTTTGACACAGACTAATATACCTTAAATAAATTAATTTCTCAAATTTTTATATGCAGTATTATTATATGATAGTTAAAGATCTCATACCACTTTTTACCTTGACCTTGAAGGACTCCGTTACAAAGATATGAATTAATTAAAAGTGCATGTTTTGACCATACTAACACATGGGCATAAATACATCTAGCAACTAATTATCTGAAATTAGCTATCCTCATATTGTTATACATTAGCTACAGACCTCATATGACTTTTGACCTTCACCTTGACGAAGCCCGTTTAAAAGATATGATTGAATTAGAAATGCTTATTTCGCCGATGATACCACACGGAAATATGAACTTAAAATAAAACAATAATGTTCTTTTTCTATGCAGTATTATCATATGATAGCTACAGATCCTATACGACTTTTCACATTAACCTTAAATGACCCCGTTCCAAAGATATTAATTAATTAAGAGTGGACAATATTATGACCATATTGTCATACGGGCATAAGTACATCAAGCAGCTCATTGTCTTAAATTTATTATCCTAATATGTTATAAGATAGCTAAAGACTTCATATGACTTTAGACCTCGAACTTAAAGAATTCCGTTCAAAAGATATAAGTGAATTTTAAATGCTTCTTTAGCCGATATGACACATAGCATACCATACATAAAGTGGAGGACTTTAAGAAATGTCAATATAAAGAAGACGAACTTGAAAAACAACAATCAAAGATAAATTTCGTAATGAAATGGGATCTCTAATGGATATTGCCAAGCAAATAGTTTTAGATGCTCATATCAGTCAATGATGCAAAGTTCATGTCCAAAAACGAGCCTAATATTCTAACCAAGCTACTTTATATTATATATTTTTGGATAGTACTCCCAAAACAATAAATCGTGTTATTTTAAAGTCCTTCGATGTAGACATTTATGTTGTTTTATTTTTCTTAAAAACGTTAGTTACATATATAAAAAAAAAAGTTTGTTTTAAATGGAGGGGCTAAAAATATGGTTTCAATTAATCCAAGATCCATATTTTTGGCCTTTTCATATCCACAAAGTTTAAGTCTGGTTGAATTTTGATGCCCAGCACCCATACAAAAAGCGGACATCTCCTTTATAGTTTTGATACTCCAAGAATGGAGTTCTTGGCAATTACGCTCAAAAGTTATGGAGTGTTTTGTTGTTGTGCAATAATACCTAATTTGAGACACCGTGTTGTTCAAATTTCATAATTCCATGTGGTATCAACGCGGCGAAATAATCATTTATAATTCAATTTCAATCATATATTTTAAACGTTCTTCTTCAAGGTCAAACTTTAAAGTAATATAAGGTCTTTAGCTAAAGTATATCAATAGCAATACCAATAACAATACCAGAATAACAAAAAATTAAGATAGTGAGTACTTATGCCCGTATGACAATATGGTCATAATATTGTCCACTCTTAATTAATTAATATCTTTGGAACGGGGTCATTTAAGGTTAATGTGAAAAGTCGTATAGGATCTGTAGCTATCATATGATAATACTGCATAGAAAAAGAACATTATTGTTTTATTTTAAGTTCATATTTCCGTGTGGTATCATCGGCGAAATAAGCATTTCTAATTCAATCATATCTTTTAAACGGGCTTCGTCAAGGTGAAGGTCAAAAGTCATATGAGGTCTGTAGCTAATGTATAACAATATGAGGATAGCTAATTTCAGATAATTAGTTGCTAGATGTATTTATGCCCATGTGTTAGTATGGTCAAAACATGCACTTTTAATTAATTCATATCTTTGTAACGGAGTCCTTCAAGGTCAAGGTAAAAAGTGGTATGAGATCTTTAACTATCATATAATAATACTGCATATAAAAATTTGAGAAATTAATTTATTTAAGGTATATTAGTCTGTGTCAAAGTATGGGCTAAACATGCATTTTTACTTACCTTATATCTTCTAAACGGGCACGGTCGGGGTCAAGGTCAAATATCACATGGCTTGAGTAGTATCTAAGCTACAACACCTGAAAGTTTCAGCTTTACATCTTAATATGGAAAAAAGTTATGAGGGAAACAAAAGTCGTTTTCATACATTGAAAACCTTCAAAGTCCACTTTCTTAATTTTTTGAGCTAAAAATCTGTTCAAAATTGCAATAATATTTAATGTTACAACGATATTAACAATACTGCATACTCAGATTTGAGAAAGCTCGAAATTTTTATTTCAAAATTCCTATGAAAGGGAGACCCGATTTTCCGTCCACTGTGCGGCGGTGCGTTTTAGTTCAAAAGTAATGATGGATCGTAACTCGGCGGGGAGTGTGAATAATCAATAAACTATAAAATATTATCAACTGCTGATCGTATTCGTTTTCGCTTACGTGCTTAATGTAGCCCCCCGCGTGCTTTTAACCGTTTTCTATAATTAAACCCAATCAGTGTCTTTCTATAGAAGATAATTTATGGGATGTAGCGTCTTCGAAACATTGTCGGTGTGAATCGAGGAATTACTATAATTATTTTTACTATCAAACTATTTCTATGCTTAGATTTAGTATGTAGTAGATCATCTTCAAGTCTAATTAGTGTTTACTTGATAAACTTATATAAAGAAAATAGGCGTTTCGATGGATAGTCGAAGGTCAAATAAACTTCAAAGATCGATAACCGACTTTGTGAAAGAATAAAGAAAGAAAACAGTGATTAAATAAAGCACTGATTAATTAACTTTACTAGAACGGAGAACGAGCTTACTTCTTTGCCAATAAACTATTAAAGTAATTCAATGTCGCATTTAATAAATGTCAGCGGTTAAGCCGAGTCGGATATATGAGTCATGTACAATGGCACTGTATCCGCGCAGGTAATTCGCACCGGCTTTAAGCCTAATTCTATCCGACAATATACCTGCCTTATTGACAGCCATACGAATATAATAGGCTACGAATTAAGAGCCTATGTGAAAAACATATGGAATCGTGATGGGCGTGACTTAGCGTATTTCAAATGCGAGGCGCCGCACGGCCCCGCTGAGATAGATCGCGCGCCTCGGCCCTCGTCGCATCGCGTCGTTGCGACAGGTCGTTGCACTCAAGCCCGCGAAAAGATCGTCATTGCAAATGCATGTCTGTGTTGTAAATATTATAGTTATTATAATTTCTAATAAATTTATAACTTATAATAAAATTCTCGTGTCACAGTTTTCGTTGCCATACTCCTCCGAAACGGCTTGACCGATTTTGATGAAATTTTTTGTGCTTATCCGGTATCTATGAGAATCGGCCAACATCTATTTTTCATCCCCCCAAATGTTAAGGGTGGACCACCACCAAATTTTTTTTTTTATTTTTCAGACAAAATTTTTTGTTTTAATTTTTTTATGATACAGCATACAAAAATACCTACAACCCTAAATTTTCACCCCTCTACGATCAACCCTTATTTTTTAATAGCCATTTTAGTTATTTAATATTTATATGGCAAAACAACGTTTGCCGGGGCCGCTAGTAACTTATAAAACATAGAATTTATTTTAATTCGTTTATAGAACCATTATTATGTCACTATTATCTACCTAATTACTTGAACATTATGTAAAATGACATTGTAACTCATCGAAAGTATTATTCACTTATAGTTGACTTTTGTTGACAAGATAAAATTTGGTGTGGTGGTAGGTTCGAGTATTACCCCTACGTAGGTCTGTATATAGGTAAAAAGCAAAGCAGTATGAAACTTCTATAATATGTTTTAAATTATATTTTGCTTTGCTTTGATTTATTCTTGTGGACTTTCCTAACTTTGGT
Source organism: Lapara coniferarum (assembly GCA_949316025.1). Classification (NCBI taxonomy): domain Eukaryota; kingdom Metazoa; phylum Arthropoda; class Insecta; order Lepidoptera; family Sphingidae; genus Lapara; species Lapara coniferarum. The sequence goes on along the minus strand of OX438924.1, from coordinate 4,884,572 downwards.
GGACATAAAATAAATAATAATACAATAAATGGCGTCACTATTTTTCGGCCCGACTCGGGATTCGAACCCGGGACCTCAGCACAATAGGCGTATCGTGTGTGCAACTACGCCTTGGAGGCAGTCAAACATAGCATCACACCTTTTCTCCTCACATTTCGTTAGCTATTTTAGGTCTTATCAAATAGGAGACGAGCTTATTGCCACATACCGGGCCCAATTCAGCAGACCGAGTTGATACTGGACAGAAAAAAATAGTATTTGCCCGACGCGGGATTCGAACCCGAGACCTGAGCGTGGAGGCCGTACCGGGCACGTAATACAACTACGAGTTGCGACATCAAGGTAGTTTCGACAAGTCATTCACGATGAAACTTCTTCCCTGGAATGTCAGGTCTAATTTACGTAAATGATGTTTCACTCTAGTGCCACCATGCAATTTAAAAATCGAATTTTGTATGTAAAGGATGTTCGAAATTTATGCAATGCAATAAAATTACATAGCTTGATATGAAGATTGATTACATTATTATGGTCGAATAGTCACTATATAGGATATAAATGTTACAAATTTTGAAGGCGGCCGCTACCTATCTAGATAATTTTTATAATTTTTAATTTGAACTGTATGTAATGTGGGGTAAGAAAAATATAGCAAGGTCATTCTTACTACGCGGGTACTTATGCTTATAGAAAATTTGAAATGTTAATTACTTACAATTTTTTAAATATTTTGTACAGAAGAATAGACTGATGTTTACTGCAACAGCTACTTCTTCAATTCTAAGGCATTTGTTTTTGTTTTGCAATATAACAAAGCTCCGATATCCTTATTGAACTGAATGAAAAATAATGATGGCCATATTTTAAAAGGAGACGGGAAAAACTTCATAGAACTTTGGGCTTAGTGTTACAGAGATAATTTATGCATTATTTTATAGTTATATTAGAACTATTTCCAAATGAGAAAGAAAAATCTGTCTGTCCAATGGGAGTAAAGAAAGAACCGCTGTAGAGTAGAGCTTCTAAATCATTTTTCGGTGAATAACTTTTTTTTACCTGATGACATAAGATGTTCACAGTACCTAACCATTGGATTGCCCTATTGAATAGTGAACAGAGCTAGCTTAGACAATAACCAGAATTGAAAATATCACATGGAATCGACGAGGACTGATATAAATATATAATGGCTCATTTACACTCTCGCGCGAGTGGTACGCCGAACACAATACGAGCCACGACGCGAGGTGTGAAGCTAGAGTGTTAGTGAGTCAATAATGTATTTCAATTTGACATTACGTCGGGAGCGCTGAACAAAGTTGCCAGTAAAATTAAATAATATCGACCAATATTAAATATCCCAAAAAGTGAAAATGTCTTTTTAGTTTAATTTCTAAAATACCTATAGTTTTTAATTCTTATTCTTTTTCAGCCTTTAAAAGGCTACTATTGCATATAGGTCTCCCCCAAAGAATTATTAATACTATTATGTCAATATTATTCTTGTTATACATGCTTGGTATTGTTTGAGTATGTAACCAACGCTCTAAGTTGGTGACAGCGCCGTGTGTAATATTACACGAACCACTTGGTGCCACTTTTCACCTTTCTATAACTCAAAACCTATTTAAAGTAAACACATAAAACTGTGTGAGTTTAATTATATCTATAAGGACATCTAGAAGCCCAAATTTCATGAAGCTAGCTCAAACGGTTATAAAGATATGAAGGTCAAAATCGTAAATTTTTGTACTGACTGACAGACTTATAGTATCTAAACCTAACCTACTTCCAGATGACCTAGAAGGATTTTTTTTTTTTTTTTATTATGGCCATCTTCGGCTCATTAGGGACGGCTGCGGGCTTCCTCTGACTCACGTCTAAGTTGTCGTCCGCAACCGCCCCTGCGCGTACCGCTGTTGCGGTCCTTTTCCCTGTTGCGGGGGCTCAGAAGCTCCCGAAACACCGTACCGTGTCCACCTTTTTGGTGTCCGAGGCAGCGTGAGACACGCTGCCTCGGACATGTCCATCACGGGGGTCACAGAAGTTGGCTAGACTAATGGGTGGGCGGCATGTCCCGCCCACCCGTGACCCCCGGAGGCCCCTATTAGTCGCCTTTTACGACAGGCAGGGGATACCGTGGTGGAATTCTCCAAACGCCCCCAATCCACAGGGCGGGAGACGTCGGTCAGTCGTCCACCCGACGCCTCCTACGTCTCGTCTGGCGGCGGGAGGGATCACCACTGCGCTGGCGATCCCTCTCGGCACTCTCCTTCCGCGAGAGGACCGCCTCGCAGAAGTGGGCCACCGCCTGCCAGGCCTCCCGGCCGCCGACCATGGGAGCAACCACGGCCGGCAGCGAGAGGTCTTCTCCGACGACTGTTCTGAGAGCGCTGCGCTCCTCATCCCAGGCTGGACAACACTCCAACGTATGTTGGGCCGTGTCCATTGGGCAGTTGTCACAATAGTGACACACGGCCGACTCCTCTACACCTACCACCCGAAACAGGAACTCACCGAAGCAGGCATGCCCGGTGAGCACCTGCGTCAGGCGGTATGTTGCCGCTCCGTGGCGCCTGTCCAGCCATTCGGCAAAGACAGGACGCACTGCCTCTACGACCCGGTGCCCCCACGACGGGGCCTCCAGCCTGAGACGCCACTCCTCCACGGCAGCTCGCCGTAAGGCGGCCCTCTTGGCCTCCACCTCCTTCAGGGCCGGACGCTCCCCGCGACTGAACGCCTCCTCCCGCCAATGGAATACATCGGCAAGGGATTTGGCGTCCAGGTCCCAGGGCAGAAATCCGGCCAATAGGCAAGCCGCCTCGAAAGAGACCGTGCGGTACGCCCTGACCGCCCGCTGCGCTAAAGCTCTCTGCGGGGCGCGCAGAAGGGCGACGCAGGGGCGGCCCAGGGAGTCAGCCCAAACGGGGCTGCCGTAAAGGGCTATGGACTGCACGACTCCGTGATACAGCCTCCGGCAAGGGAAGCCAGGACCTTCCAGGTTGGGCAGCAGGCGGGAAAGAGCGCCCTAAAATGGTACTCAGATACCGATTTTGAGGTCAATTGGCTTTAAAATAAAGAAATTCAAAATGGCGGCCAATTTTTTCAGATCTGACATTGGATCCGTCTTTTGTACCTACAGGCCTGCCCAGATGTCGATTTTGAGATCGAATGGCCTTAAAACAAAGGAATTCAAAATGGCGGTCATTTTTTTCAATTCTAACATTGGATCAGTCTTTTATACCTAAAGGCCTGCCCAGATATCGATTTTGAGGTCGATTGGTCTTAAAACAAAGAAATTCAAAATGGCGGTTACTTTTTTCAATTCTAACATTGGATCCGTCTTTTGTACCTATAGGCTTGCCCAGATATAGATTTTGAGGTCGATTAGCCTTAAAACAAGGAAATTCAAAATGGCGGCCACTTTTTTCAAGTCTAACATTGGATCCGTCTTTTATACCTAAAGGCCTGCCCAGATATCGATTTTGAGGTCGAATGGCCTTAAAACAAAGGAATTCAAAATGGCGGCCACTTTTTTTAATTCTAACATTCGATCCGTCTTTTTTACCTACAGGCTTGCCAAGATATCGATTTTGAGTTCGATTGGCCTTAAAACAAAGAAATTCAAAATGGCGGCCACTTTTTTCAATTCTAAAATTGGATCCGTCTTTTGTACTTAAAGGCCTGCACAGATATCGATTTTGAGGTCGATTAGCCTTACAACAAGGAAATTCAAAATGGCGGCCACTTTTTTCAAGTCTAACATTGGATCCGTCTTTTATACCTAAAGGCCTGCCCAGATATAGATTTTGAGGTCGATTGGCCTTAAAACAAAGAAATTCAAAATGGCCGCCGTGTATACCAATTCTAACATTGGATCTTAACATTTTAGTTATTATTGATTCATAATGTATAAATAAATGAGTACTACAAAAAATCATACTAAAATAATTGTATGGTGTAAAAATTTGAACAGCCTTTACATGCAAAATACGATTTTTTTAAATGTATGAGCGGCACGCAAGCGTCATTTACGCAAAATTGGGCCGGCATTCCAGGGCGTCCCTAGCTATGAATTACCCAATATAAATAATACATACATATACTCTCACGTCTTTTATCCCCGAAGGGGTAGGCAGAGGCGCAACTAGTGCACTCACTTTCCGTCGTGCGTATTCCGTCCTATGATGTGATAGGGGGCAAGCCTATCACCATTTCGGGCTCAAAATCCAGACTTCGGGCTGAAAAGAAAAAAATCCAATATCACTCTGCCCGACTCGGGATCGAACCCGAGACCTCAGCATTGCAGTCATAACGTAATACAACTACACCACTGAGGCAGAATAAATAACAAAAAAAAAGCAGTGACTATTGTTTTTCAATCAGGGATTCGAACCCGGCACCTCAGCGTACCGATCACTAAATATAACTAAAGCAGGTCTCCGGCTAGAAACAATTTACAAAGGTGAAAGGATGTAATAATTACGCTTGCTGCCTATCTTATAGACCTAATAGAGCCTATAATTTTATATTGATACACGGACGTGAGCTGGATACACTATAAAACAGAATTTCCAGGGCACCTTCAAATTTGCCGCGCGGTAGCGCGGACCAATCCCTACACTAGACGGCCAATTCGAACTTTGAAGGCGTCCGAAAATTTCGAGCGCACGTCCGTCGTCAGTAAAGATTCCGGACGACTGAAGCCGGCACGGGCCACTCCCATAACAGCGATGGCGTATTTGGACGTCGCGGATGAGAGAAAGTGACGGGAGGCGCACGCGTATGCCGAAATGAAATGTCGTAAGCGCCAAAACAATTTTCTTTTAATTGTGATTATACTATTTAATTCGTTTTAATTGTGTATTGATAAAACTTTGAAAAAATTGTTGTATTGTATGTAAATAAAGTTACGAATGTACATATTCCACCATTTAGAGATAAAGCGTGTTTAAAGAAAATATCAGAGGTAACTTTGAATTTTTTTTCGATCGAGAAAATTAATAGCAATTGTGTTTTGGCTTTGACATATTATTGAGTTATACGTTTAATTTACACATATCCAAAAATCTAACTTCTGATCTTAGTAGTTTACGAGAAATTTGAATTTGAAAGTCCTTAAAGTTCCTGACATAGGCTCTTAAGTACCTATACATCATTGTTAGCCAGAGCTGCGTCACCCAATAGTACCTAATTTTTACCAACACCTATAAACATTTTTTTTGCAGTGTAATTGTACATAAGGAGTAAGGCACTGGGCAGCTGTTATCAATTTGTTGCATCAGCAGCTTCAGTAACAGTTCAGTAACCAAAATCAGAGATGATTAAAAACATCTTCAGGTGATCATAGGGATTCTACGGTGGACCAACAAAGGGTAGAACGGGAATACTTGGAATACTTGTTTGTAATGATCATGTTACTGTAGGAAACGCAGTAGCAAATTAACTTTCCATCGATTTTCTATAAGACAGTGTTGCCAGCATGTAGAGTCGTTGCATTTATACAATGTAGATAAAATTGTCTACAACATAGTTCTATCACTATCCCAATTCTTATTTTAGATATAACACTAACAGAAAGTTAATACACTCAAAGTAAATACACTCGTATCTTTTTATTTTATAAGTTTTGTGTTAGATTAAAAATAAGATTCTGAATAAAGAGAATTAAAGGCCACGTAATATATATACTTTGAAAGGCCATTGTATAAATTATAGCAAAATGGTTATTGACATGTGATATGTTTTAATAAAAATAGTCAGAAAATATTTTTAGGTCATATAATTTATTCTATATCGGCAAAAAAATTATGTTAATAAGTTAGCAATAGTTAAGCATTAAAACTTATTAATATTACATGACTAATTTAAAACCGTATTTACATTTAACTTCTTAATTATTATTTGACCAATTTAAAGATTTAATTACGTTAAACATGTGTTTAGAAAAAGTTTAAATCGATTTTATTATACATCAACTACAAACCAAATGGGGGAAGCACCTTAGATGGCGCTCAACAAGTTTTATAAAAGGAAATATCATTCAGTATCATTGGAACAGATCTGCAATCTTATCAATCGGCCATATGTGTTGCTTAATCTTGTTTGGCTCACGTTTCTATCATATGCCCTTAAAGGTCACGGCTCCCTTTACGGGCTGAGAATTATATTCAACCAGAGCCGCAGGTAGGACTCTGTATGGTGCGCCAAAGGTTTCAAAGAGCTGGTTGTTAAAAATGCAATACGATATACAAATGCTAACATTGTTTACTGTCAGGAAATATTAGGATTTTTTTGGGAAATATAATAAAGAAAAAAATGCAGAATTTTCAATACCATAAAATAAATTAACCAGGATGTAGTGTCCCAAAATTTATAGCTGCATCCTGTTTTTATAAGGCAAACTTTTTATGATGCCTAACACACCTCTAGTACATCCCTGCCAGGAACGCAGGGCTGTGTCTAAAATTTCTCAATACGTGCTTTACGGCAGAAAACGACATAATGGCTCGTATTGTGACGTGTTCAAGCCTCATTCAGATTAACCTTTGCCGTTGCCGCGGGCGCGCGACCTTATTCTACGAGATTATAAATTGAATATCGGTATATCAACCGAAGGCGGTGTTTAGTAACATACGTTATGGAATTGTTAAAGATCTAAAGATGTGTGGAATTAACTTGTATGCAGTTGGGTTAAGGTTTAATGATTGTACCGAATTACTTTCGGAATAAGACGAGTTATATTTAATTTAAGGTTACGAAGGGCTTCGTTATTTTATTGCTATTGGGAACTACTTTCGGAGCGAAAAAAAATTTGCGATTATTTTATTTCTTCGACAGTTGGCACTCCTGTGACTTCACAACAATATTATAAATTACTAGCTTTTGCCCGCGGCTCCGCCCGCTTTAAAAAGTTTTTCCGGGATAAAAGTCCCGCTTTATATTTTCCCGGGATAAAAAGTAGCCTATGTGTTAATCCAGGACATGATCTACCCGTGTGCCAAATTTCATCGAAATCCGTTCAGTAGTTTTTGCGTGCAAGAGGAACAAACATCCTTACATCCAAACATCCTTACATCCAAACATCCAAACATCCATACATTCTTACAAACTTTCGCCTTTATAATATTAGTAGGATAGGATAGATATCAAATTATTTGCTACTAAAACTACTCTATAATATCAATCATATAAAACTCTATAATAGCATGATAAATACACACATATATCATATCGAAATATTAACACGTGAACATTAATCGAACATTGCAAGCTTTTGTCGTGTCGTTTTGTAAACACGAATTGTACACAGGTTACATCTGTAAGGTTACAATTACCCATTTAATAGGTAGAATTTATGAAGTCCTCGCATAATTGATATATAATTGCAAAACGGCAATAAAGTAACAAAAGGTCAATAGAATCGATTAATACACGTACTTAGCTATAAAGATAAAATCAGCGCCATTGATTCAACTGTGCTTATGTCACACATCCATTATATTTTATGGGAATGATGGTGGCGTCACGTGTCGAGAATGGTGATTTTCTGCTGCGTTTTTTCTGGCAAATGGCTGTTTTTTAGTTGATGGGAGGTACATAAACATTCACACATAGAATCATACATTTTTCTGGGGTTAGACACACACATTTTTGCCATCTATATTGGGTTCCATGTAATAAGGGCCTAGACATTTACGAGCACAATTCTAGACACCAGAAAAAATATCCCTACCAAAGGGGATCGCACCCGAAACCTCAGTATGGAAGTTATATATCTTAGTATGCCGTAATATTAATGATGAGATGAGCATGACGTTCGTCTGTTGGTAAGCGATACGACCATCCATAAACAGTAGCAACACCATCCAGCACCTTGAGTTACAAAGTAATTTATGGCATTCCACTGCGCTCGTCATCCTGAGACATAAGATGTTTAGTCTCATTATGTCCAGTTACACTGGCTACAATATCCTTCAAACAGAAACACAACAGTGCATGCACACTGCACTGCTTGGCGGTAGAAATAGACATTGCGGTGGTACTCACCCAGACGGACTCTTACATATGAGAGACCTACCGGTTCTATTCGGTGTAAGAATTGAATGTGCATTCTCTCGTTTCATAGTCCGCTCATCTTTTACCGCACCACGGAGGCTAATATGACTGAATGACACACCCAAAATCGTATATGTGCAGCGACCACACATCCTTTATATGTGCATTTGAGACCTTTTATTGTTAATAATTTGCCCGCAAAGGCAACTAACCGTTAACGAATTTCATTATTCAATGTCTTTTTTTAAATAGTGAGAAATATTGTTACAACAGACTTAGGTACGAGTAGCTAATACGAAGCTTGCAACCAATACACATAATACAAAAAAAAAAACTGTTCCGTGTTTGAATCCATTCCCATATTGTATAAAATCATTAATGTACTTTATCATAAGGTATATCCGATAGCTATAGTACATGGATAATAAAGTTGTAGAATGTAGCCGCCGTGTGGGATGGGCCTGAGAATCGGGTCACTAGTTACACCGCGCTGGCTAGCAATTATCGATATATAAATCGAATTACTACAATAATTACTAAACGCAGCAATCGATTGTTGCACAATTTCACTTCACTTTTCGATTATACGTTTATAAATGATTCTACGTTCAAGATAGGTATGCATGAAAGGCATTCTAATTATATGTTAATTGACTTCTCAAGAATGTTTTCCTATACGTTTAATTAAGTTTGATTATTTATTACTAATGTAAGAAATAAATTACGAGCGTTATAGTTGACTATTTAATCGATACTAGACAATTGCTCAGAATGGAGATATTATGTTAGTAGAATCTATTTAAATCATTACTATTTCTTTATTAGTGCAAATAACACGGCACAGCAGTCATTATGAACAGTTTCAGATATTATTGACATTTCACGTAAGTATCATAAAAGCAAACGGCTTCGGCGAAATCGTGAAACTCTGAATATAGCATGCGGAGATATTTCAATAATTGTTCGGTTGCACGGGACCCCAGATTATCAAAGGTCCGGTTATATTTCGGCCCAAAATTGACCGAGTGGTGCATAACGGTATTGCCATACGAGAATAGCATTTACTAATTGGTAATACTGCGGTTATAATTTGTTATGTACGTATCGACAGCGGTCGTGAATTGTAGACGTAGAAATACAAATCAATATTTTAATATTAATAATATTTATTAAACATAAACTGCCTTCAGTAAATCATCATTGTTATTTCCATTAATTAAACATTTAATATTTATTGATGGCTGTTAATCCTTATAATTATGTTCATAATTGATCCACGTATGTGTTGTGTATAATTAACATTGCACTAATTTATCCAGCGGGAAACGAGTTGCACCTTTAGCGGTGTAGCGGACCTCATTACCATGAGATTTAGTAGGCCAATATCAATATTTCATTGCGATTAGAGTCTAACTATAAATACTTGAGCTGAAAGGTCAGTAAACAAATTATGCCGGCTCTCACAGTCGCAAGCACTGCTATGAAGTGATAACATTAAATTAGCTTCAGAAAAGAGGGCCGCCGTGACCGCATCGCTGCGCTGGTAAAAACTACACGTTTATATACAACCAAGATAACATTACACTCACCATTTGTTCCTAGAGGATCTCGTATATCGGCTTCATTACATTGTAATTCTTTTTTGCCTTTTACTCCACTATACATTTAACGCTTATGAGTTCGCATAAACTCAAGTATAAAATGCCTACATGTGTTTTTACTGTGTTATATGTAAAGAAATAAATTGATAAATATTTATATTTTTAAAACATAATTCTTATGACAATTAAATTATAACGCTTTTTCGGAATAAGTCGTCTCTCAAATTAATAACTTCGATAAAAAAAATCGTAGATAGAGAAAAAAAAATATCGCAAAGCGCAGAAGCACAGATTCGTTCTCGACGTCTAAGTAAATTACCGCCAGATGCGCATTCTATTTATTTACTATCAAAATATGCATCCAATTTTGTGCCAATAGAAGTTATAAAGCGAAATGGTATTAATAAAGTGTAAGGTGGTTGCTGTCATAAAGAAAACTTGCTGTGGCTGTCGACTTCGACGTGTTGGCGGACGGTGCGACAAATAAATAATCATTTACAAGCAACTGGGCAACAACAAAGTATTAATAATGCGAGCGAATGAACGCGCTGCAAACATCTAGATGAATCGAAGCCGCTGCACCGGCTTTGCCATCTTAGGCTTATTCGTAAATACCTATATCTTCCTGTATCTCATTCTGATATCTCAATACGAAGTTAGTGCGCGAGTCTTCTTTAAATCAGCCGAGGAATCCAACACGTTTGTGGTACTTGTCTGTATAATTAAATTACGTACGTAGATCGGATATAATTTGTAATTTTACATAATCCTTTGCAAGCTTGTGTTGGTTGTAATTGGACGCGAGTTATTCTTGAAACTTAAGGGTTTCTTGAATTCATAAGTGATTCGAAGATGGAGTAATATTATAGTAGATTTAATACAATTATGGCACAACAATAGGTTTACTATAAGCATTAAATTTCTACTTTATCTACGCCTGCACTACAATTGCAAAACAGCGATGTTCACTTGTTAAAATAACTACGTATTGATGACTCGCATACTCGACAATTTAGGACTTTCACTGTTCAGTAGCATGGATTTCTTACTGCTATAAACAATATTTTTTATCTCGCAGTAGCGCACTTTCTCGGGAAATTGTTCTCAGTTGAAGCACGAGTAGCCGACAACACCTAACTTTTTATTAGGTGTTATAGCGTTATAGATGCCATAACTTCATTCACCACTTCAAAGCATTCCGACGTTTCGTTCACAAGAAAGACGAAATTGTTTTTGCTCATTAGGCATCACTTAAAAGGTAAATAGCCACTGATTAAGTGCTAGCCTGTACGGTACCAACTAGTTTCTGTTTTTCTAAAATGACTATATATCAAATGAGCCCTCGGGCAGGGAAGTGTAGTTATCCTCGAGATTGTTAAAATGTATAATGTAAATAAGTTATGGCATGACAGATAAACATATTAACGGACGGTTGCGTGCCGGTTTGAACGCATTGAGTGAACAGCGCTGCGGGGGACGTTCTTATAGCTAAATAAATTCAAATTTAAGCTACATCTTTCGATTGTTTAATTGAAAACTGTTTTCATACTCATTCATGTCACTACCCAGACAATTACGATTAATTGTCATTGAATTCATTTAATATAACTTTTTAAAGCGAACGCTGCAAGAGAAAGACGTATTATTTTTCCCAGGGGCGTTCAAGTATGATGAATTATAGTTACATCTATAAACTAATGCCCGTCATTAATTAAATCTTTACTAAATAAATTGTAAATAGTATTAGTATTAGTATTAGTATTTATTTATTGCGAAATTAGTTGTTGTTCAATCATTCTATACGCACGTAATTTTCTAACTTTTATATCCACGTCTTTTGTGCTAAGTGGAACGTTAATGAGTCTTTTATGAGTCAAATTCAAAACAAAATCATTTTATGAATCTCACGTAAAACTAAAACTTTCTTCTACGATGGCGCACGATATTGGTCTTGTACTATGTACCCAATAGTTCTTGTGCCAGTTACATCGTCAATTAACCACTATACTATGTTATTGTTATCCTTGCAGTAGATTAGCTTGAGAATTAGGGGCCAATTGTTTTTCAATCTCCAATTTATTCTTCTAAGGCGGTATCACACCTACCACTCCTCTAGTAGATGTTGCTGATAGTATACCATCAGTTTTATCAATTTGATTATTTGCCTTTTCTGTTAAAGGGTTACTTAATTCAAAAACATAATCGTTTATAACCTTCGTATGTACAACAGCTTCCTGTACAAATGAATGTCGGAGGATAGTAGACAACGTCATACCTTACTTCGTTAACTTCCTTACTGCAAACAGTTCGGTGGCTTATCTTTTCAAATGTCTGTCGATTGGATAAGATTGCGCGCCATTACAATAATTTTATTTCTATAACGGAACGCTATTTGCAGTTACCTCTTACTTGCTTTCAGATGTCAATTGCTTTATTGTGATAAGGTGTTATAATTATAAGGTGTACTTACTTCCCATTTCTTGTTAACGTATTTTATAGTGATATGGTTAGAATATCTAATATGTTTATAATTCTTTTTACTCATAATTTTGTATGTATCATTTCTTCATTTTAACGTGAGGCATTTGACAAATTTTCAGAATATATGATTTACATCAATATCGAGGTGACATCGTAACAGTTTGCTACATCTGAGTATCGCTTTACAAAGTTATTATACGAGAATCGTTAGCTATTATCGGCATCTTCTACAGCATAACATTATTCAACCCATGAAATGTCCAATGTCAGACCCTATGATCGCTTTGAACAGGGCGAACGAGTTATTTGCACAAATTCACCGATCGATCCATCTGTTAATGTGTACAATCCATCACTATGTATCCGGATACAATAATTAGTTGCAGGGCTGCCTTCGTAATCATCGGCATTCGCATCTAAACGTGGCGGACAGCTTCCTTACTGCCTGCGATTAAACAGATAGCTGCAGGCAATATCATTTGTTGGTTCGAAAACATTGCACCTTTTCCACTCAACGCGCGGTGACCCAGGGAAACCTTTTTGATTTGTTACGTTGTTATTCAAACATATTACGTCTAATTAAACGCACAATGATCGTAAATTTTTAAAAGCTGGTTTGGATTGATTTGTAGCTTCTGCGGCATCGTCACAACCGGCTATAAAATGCAAAGGTGTTTCATTCACTACAGGGACAATATTTGTGTCGTAAACATGTCATAAATTTACATAATTGTAAAATATTGTGCAATATTTGACGTTATTATATTAATATATTCAATGCGCAATGGTAAACTCCAGTGCAAACATCGCTACTGTATTCTATATTGTAGATACTATGCTTGTTGCATTATTTATTCAGTAACTTAAAATTACTAAAGTACAGAGCTGCAGAAAATTATTAATATTACGAACGTATGCTTCCAATTATAATAACAAGGGAGATTAAAATGCTCGGGTATTATTTAAAAGAATTTTTATTACAGAATTTTTATTTCAGAGCTTTGACATATCATCTAAGATTTTTATTATTTACAAAAAAATTTTGGTTACAGTAATTAGTTTTCTAAAGAATATGAAAAAGAAAGACTATTTTTGTATAATTATAACAATAACTTTTCAGATGATCAACACCTTAGTCCGCTCCGGACCACGAGGAAAGCCTTCGAAGCGTCACGTCGGGAGTAAAGTTAAACCGCCAAAAGTTATTTTATTTCAATGTTGATTATTCGCGAAAAAATAATAAATCATTAAGAAAGGCTCCGCAAATAAGAACATCAATATAATACTTTGTAGACATAAATATAGAGATTGTTGGTGTCTCTACCATCTTATTTAGCTAGAATTAAAGATCTTGATCGTTTGGATGCAAAGCTAGATAATCAGTCTCATAGGCAAATACATATTGTCTGCGGACATTGTATGGAATAAAAAACGCATGGCGTACACATTGTTTACTGAAGAGCATGTTTCAATATTTAAACGTTTAAGAGACTGCAAACAGAGAATGTTGATAAACGTTTCTATGCATTTTATTGCAAGTTGTCAATTTAATTCGACAAATAATAATAACAAATTTCATGCATAGTTATAATCTTTTTTTCAACTGTCTCCGAGCTATAAAAGCAAGTTCAGTTGCGCTACCCTCTTAAATGAAATATATTATTTGAAAGTCATGAATCACACGGTACGTGCCGGTGAAAAGGAATCCGGTAATTGTAAACTATCCGACGCGTCCAAATAGGCAAAATATTCGCCATATTGGCCACGTCTTTAATAGGCATACTTACGTAACGATTTCGTGTTGAAAAAGAAGTCCGCGCACATCCATTAAGGTGGTACTTGTAGGTTTTCTCAGGTAATTGCATCGGGCACATCACTACTCGCCGTCACGTTCAGAAATCGAAGCGAATGAGTTCTTTCTTTAATTTATTTAGCGGAAATTCTTCGCACACCGTTCGCTCGATAACGGATTCCGTAAAATTTTTGTACAACCGCGCGATAATTAGCCTGTTTCGCGAGATATTGCAGATAATTCCCGTGGCATTTACTTAAATTTCCACACAAAGAAAATTTTATTTTATGATACGCGCGCCTGTTCATAATTATGGGCAAAGAATTTGACGATCGATACCATCTGGCGGTCTCGACGTATTTTTTCAACTCATTAGTTATAATTTTTATCATACTCCAGATAATTTACTCGAGTTATAAATATGAGTTGAAACTTCGTTTGCACCGCACGGTACAAACTTTCTAGTGTTGACAGTATTAAGGTGCTCTTAATAAATAAAACACATACAGTGTTGTTGCGTTTGTATGTTTGTTCGTTTGTCTACTTAATGAGCTGGCCGCTTCACACGTCACGGGCATTAACTTTTTTGCTTTTACCAAGTATTTTTTTCTCGTGGAATCACCTCTAACGTTTACGAGTAAGGCACATTACACCGTGTCTAATTGTGTAGAACGTTGGCGGCGTATAATTTGTCTATTTGCGATGAAGTTTTGAGTCGATTGACTGAATAAATAGAAAGGTTACGCTGCGTGTGACCTTTGGAACGGATTTAGAGCCCTCTGGCCGTTTGTGAAATCGTTTGTTCATTTCATTGGTTTGTTGCATCAACAATCCGTCGCGTTGGCGGGCCGAGCGGTCGGGAGAACATGTCTTGTGTTTACTATTGAATTATAATTGTGATGAATTATCAGTATACTTTATTATTTCTTTACAATTAGGTGCTGCTTTCGCTGTCACATAATTAGTTGTTTGTAATTTATACTTATATGTAACGGTAAATTCACTGGTGGTAGGTCTCTAATATGTAAGAGTCCTCCTGGGTGGGTACCACCGCAATACATATTTCTGCCGCCAGTTAGCATTGTGCAAGCACTGTTGCGTTTCGTTTTGAAGGACATTGTAGCCAGTGTAACTACTGACATAATGAGACTTAACATCTTATGTCTCACGATGATGAGCGCAGTGGAATGCCACACTGTACTTTGTAATTCAAGGTGCTGAATGGTGTTACTGTTTATGGGTGGTCGTATCGCTTACCATCAGGCGAACGGTATGCTCGTCTCGTCATTCAATGCAATTAAAAAACGGCAATATAAACCTATATAAACAATATATTTAATTTTATAATTTTAAATCCACAGTGTAATATTCAAGATGACACTGTGGAGTATAAACAGGATATCATTAGGTGTTTGCGCATATCCTCTCAGTTGCTATCGCAATTATAGATAATAGAAAATCTCTGAAGTCGTATATCTGACCATCTGTCTCCGATGTTTGAACTTCAAGTGCTAATCAATTTATAATATCGGTTTACAACTTGCCGTATTCGTCGCGAAAATTGTTAAGTTCCCCATTCGTTAAATGCGTTAATGGTGTGTAAATGTGCAAGGAATTAGACACAAAAGAGCCAGGGAAGAGAACAATTAACCTGACAGACTACAAATCTATTTGCCCTCCGAATGAAATAATTTTATTGCACAAATTAAAGTGCAGAATGAATATAAATTGTATGAATTATACTTGATGTTCACCCGCAATAAAGATAGTTTGAACATAGAAATTCACGACGCTTTTGAATTATAAGATCTGTCATAAAGATTTACTTTCTATTTCCTGAACGAAACAAGTGACCGTTAGATGCGAGTGTGCAGGCACCATTTATTAGGTACGGTGGTTACTGCGCAGGTGATTTTTTCTTTATATGTGTCATTAATTGATTCTAATATTTTATTTTAATTACTTAAATAGTTATCTATATGTGGAATATCACAGCTTTCAAATATAGTAAGTATATTTATGTGTTTAAAGGTAATTTTGTTGCGTTTTTCTATGTGACCACCTCTGCCCATGAATGTATAAGAATAATGATGTTTGAGGTTTATGCTAGGACTTGTTTTCTTCATAAATCATATATTTTATTTGTCCTAAACATATAAGCTCACTTTAGTGTTTCATTTGATTTCTGATTCCTGTGTTTTAAACTTTCTTGCATTAGACGAATTACAATAAATACTAAATAGTCGGTACATCAACTTTCGTCATATTGAGATCTGACTTTACAAATTACCAGAAAAGTAACCCATGTGTGACTTATATCTACTTTTCATTTCGATATTTGGAACCAAAATTAAGTACAAAAAGATCCAAACCGTTGATAAAAACCAAACAATTTGCAAGAGTAGGCACCCATTAGCATTAGGCATTGATACGGGGTCCGCTGCAACCCTCTCCCATAATTGGCCAGTTGACGAAGGTTTGACGCCAGAGGGCACTTTTTACGCGCATATCACTCCCTGGCTGATTGCTATGCTGGATAGTCTTTTTGTACAATTAGCGCTTGGCCATTTGAGTAATTACACCCGAAAACAGGTGTAATGTAATTATAAAGAGCCTTTGACGTGCCGGGATCGCTGACACAATTAACAATTGATGGAGTTTGAAGTCACTGAATTCTAATTGTTAAACGTTGAATGACAGTGATTTGATTTATTGGGTTATTAGTTTGATATTTTTTAATTGTGCACAATGGCTACTGGATTCTAAGGCCCGATTTGACTGATTGCTGATAAATGCTACTCGTCACATAAATGTATAAGCCGATCAAATACAACACACTCAAGACTCACAACAACACTCACACACAAGTCACGCTCAAATAAATGATAATAAAATAAGTACACTCTACATTAGCTGTTTAAATGATACCTGTCAAATAAAATTTACCTGAAACCTGTGGTACAGGCCCTATATGGTAAAGTGCAGTTGCGTTGAAGTTTGATTTAATCTTTCGGACAAAAATGCAGTCCTATACTAGTAAACGAATGAATCATTTTATGAATACTATTTTTGTTATTATTTCTTTATTGATTATAGTCCGTCCAACCATTTATTTAACTTTTGACATATGCACGCCTATGAAATTTTATAATTATTGACAAGGAATCGAAAACAAAATAATTGACTACTTTATGGACGCTTTTTTTTTGGAACGAAGTTCCTTATCGCGCGTTGTGAAAGGGGGCTAGACGGAAAAAAATCTTACGAAAAGTTGTCACGACACTTTTATAAAAATTGCCACGACACTTTTATACTTGCCCTGTGAAACCAGCCAGTAACAATAAAGAACTGGTTCGAAATTTAAATAAAAAAAGTCAATTTAAATCTTAGAGTATGTACCTATACGTAGTTATACTTACTCTAAGATTTAAATTGTCTTTTTTTATTTAAATGCTTTTTAGAGTAGTTTTTTTTTCGTTAGTTGTATGTTAATTTTAATGTCAATGCTTGCTTAGGTGATGGTCGTGATTCGATGACATATCTATTGTTAGGTAGAAGTAAATGTTATCATTGATGTGGTAACGTTTTAATGAAACATACAATTATTATTATAACTTAAAAGAAATAGAATTTTATTACAATATCTTCACTAGGTAATTAATCGAAAACAACTTCGTTCCATTCGGGTGTCCCTTGACACCTCTCAAGTCTTTTTTTTGTTAATGGCCCTACTGCCAGTAGCCTGACAAGAGTCGGCTTTTCTGACCACACCGGTCTTTAGGGTCAACGCAGAAGGCGCTCGCAATTGAAATTAAGTGACCATGCTGAGGGCAACCCACTAACGGGTTACGAACCTCGGCTCAGGACGGCCACTGAGAGAGGATGAGACATCAACGATTAGGGAGGTTTATGGACGCTATTTTTTCTTGTCTATAGTGAAGTGACTTGCTCTTGAGCTTCGATATTAATTATCGATTGATATTCGTTAAGCCCACTGATTGTCATTCAAAACTTTTTCATTGGAAAATAAAACGTGGCAGTGTAAATTAAATAATATTTTCTTTTTATATAAATATGCGTAAGTATATGATAACCAATGAAATAAACTATACAGTTAAATATTGACAAAAGTTATATTGGATATAGAATATATACCTACAAAATAAATTTATATTAAGAAAATATACACATTCAAACTCTTAGGCATGTTTATAAAACAATACAAAATGTTGAACAAAAATAAGAATTCGATGTGTTTAATAGATCAAAACTTCTTCATAAATTAAATCGATTATTACAAGAAATCGAATCTGTAACGCATTTGTACACCCCCAATTGAATAGAAATCGAACTGTCAAAGTTAAATAAATGGTTGGACGGAGTATAGATAAATAACTCATCACAACGTATTATTTTTTATCACAATTTGAATAATCTCCTATAATTGAAGTAGGATAAAATGTTCTTTAATAGTCTTTTTATATTCCAAATAAAATTGCTTTAATACAGTTTGCAGAAATAGATGACCACGTGATGTTTAGTGCCTCTCCAAGTTAACTCTCCTATACGAAATATTATCAATCTACATACTTACCTATTCATAGATACATATACTCCGTCGTGCCCAAATTGTAACGTATGCTTATTAAATTCGACTTTTTCGCGCACATAGCGCTTCCATAATTGTGAAATTCCATATGAAAGGCAAACACTTAGTAATTGCCTCCGACCGTTAAATAAAACATAGTGGTTAAAGTTTAACGAGTTAAACAATACACGTTTGACGTGAAAACATGCAAGAGATGAGTGATACCGGCCTGCTGTCCTGCTGGTCATTAAACGGTAGGGCTGCCAGCTTACCGCGACAAAAATACGCGTTAAATATGCCTGACAGGTGGTTGCCAAATTCAATTCCATTGAAATTGGGTATTTTTTATTACATTCTATTATACATTTTTATATAGTCTTGAATTTCGTGCTTATGGCGATAGGCTCACCACGGTCATGTAAAAGGAGTAAGCTCGGTGAAATATATTATGCGGCTCTGTCTAAGCTTTCGGGCTTTTGCAATATCATAAATCCTACTAATATTATAAAGGCGAAAGTTTGTAAGAATGTATGGATGTATAGATGTTTGTTACTCTTTCACGCAAAAACTACTGAACGAATTTCGATGAAATTTGGTACACGGGTAGATCATGTCCTGGATTAACACATAAGCTACTTTTATCCTGGGAAAATATAAGGCGGGACTTTTATCCCGGAAAAACTCTTCACGCGGGCGGAGCCGCGAGCAAAAGCTAGTATGAAATAAGTACATTAATTCATTTTATTAGATCCACTATGAAATTATCTGAGTTTTTGTATAAAACGAAGTGTATACTGAGGCTGTGTAAATATGTTGTAAACTTATGTTCTTGAATGTATTTATTGTTAGTCTAAGGTAGGTATTTATCTTTATACCGAATGGCGAGATGAATATCCTTCGCTAGTCTACACAATTTTACCGGCCTGGCACAAGCTGCGTATACAGTATAATAATTCAGTTGTAATCAGGAGGAAGTCTTTCTAAAATCATATATATAGTAAAGTATAAACGTAAGACATTTGAAATTAAATTCTACAGCGTACCGTAGTACTCGACACTGCATAACTCTTGGTAACAAGCATCTAGCAACACGATCATATTTTACGTTCTGAATTCTAAAAACAGCAATTTTACACTATCATTGGTATTTATTCACCATTCGCCGTTAATAAACCATAGATAATGAACACTAGTAATAATTTTACACATTTTTCAATGCTTATCTCTCACGACGCTTATTAATTCATCGCAATTCAATACGAAGTGTGGCAACTCATAAAAACGGTTTCTATCTCCTGGTAGATAGGTGGATTTCAATGAATACATTAAATAGTTTTCAAGGCACGTGCATTATTCACTAACGGGTTGTAATAAAGTGTTATCGGGGATCTGGGTGCAAACTGCGCACAATAGTGGTTTTGTGGCGTTCCGCGATAAAAACGCGAACAATGAATATGGTAAGGATATGTTTGCAGGTGTTGTGGTGGTAAAGAATCGTCACACACACACCTGAGCCGGGCTGAGATATGGCGACGTTATTTTTATTTATTGTTAGACTTTTCGAATTGCTAATTCATATATTTCACTATTTACCTGTGTAAGTTTAAACATATCAAGTGGATTCGTTACCTTTAAAAGGTAAATTATAGCATCGGACGTCTGCCACAGCATGTAGGTATAATAAATAAAACAAGTTACAAATAATAACGTTATTTGTTTTAACAATGCATAACATAATGTTAGGTATTAACGTTACCAATGTGACAATTTGTGCAAATTTAAACTAGACACTATTAAATAAACTGTGTTATTTTGACTCCTCAAGCCCCGCAACGGATACCGGTGTCCATATATATAGGGTTTTCCCATACATCTATATATATAAGCGGGACTTGAAGGGTTAAATAACTTCTTTATTACAATCTTATGACATCGTCATTAAATTTAAAGTGCTTAGAAGTGTTCATCATTTACTGGTGATAAATCTCTCCACTTAGATAACCGTACAAAATGAATGAATATTTATTGATGTGTCGTACATTATTAGAAAATTTATATTATCCATTTATCATAATAAATAACTCGTGTTCGAATCATTATGGCATATTGGTTCATTATGTTTTCTATTTGAATAGCCATTATATAAAGCCTCCTCAAGATAATCAAAATATGCTCATCGAACTGATCTCTCCATAGACGTTGTATCGCTTGAAACATTATTAACAGCCAATTTCTTCATAAAGTAATAGTAGTATTTAAATTAAATGCAATAAGCATTGTGTCAAAAGTAAGTATTTATTTACTATGAAGAAACTCAAAACTGCCAGAGTTTATATCATTCTTTTATCAAAACCAATAGAGCACCTATACAAGACCAGTTAACGTATGACTGACTAGGATGGTGTTATGCTGAATACCGCACGGTTTCCACAATCATTTTCATCATCAACACAAAGTCTACTGCTGAACATAGGCCTCCTTTAAAAAATTCCAGATGGAACTGTCAATAGCGGCCTGCATTCGCAATGGTAATTATATGTGGATAAACGTTTAAGTATGAAGTACATAAGTATTATCTATAGCTTCTTTGAGAACTCACTCGATAGGCTTAGAAATAATAAAAAAACCATTCCACCTAAGAAACTAGTGAATTATTTCTGTTGAACAAATTATATTTTTGACTGTCGCCAACGTGACAACACTTGAAAATAACGAGACAAAATACAAGTGACTGTTTCAGAAATAAAATTCTATTTGCAGTGGTCAATTATATACAAAATAGTGTTCTAGAAAAAAAACACCTCAAAAACACCTCAGAAAAGGGCAGGTCAGGAGTACCCTTAACAGACGAAAGTGTATGAAAAGAACTATGAATGTGGAAGAGGCGAAAGAGGTTTGTCAAGATCGTAGCATGTGGCGCTCAGTAGTCTCTGCCTACCCCTATGGGATAAGGGCGTGAGTGTGTATGTATGTATGTATGTAGTGTTCTAGAGTGCGTTTGAGTGTCGTGCTCAGTGGCGGCTGTAAGTGACGCTGTAAAAGCCATCCGATGTTAACATGTCTTATTGGAAAAATACGATACCGTTAGTTTGTGGCCTACATGACCTAGGTAACTGCTTTATATATATTAGGTACTGAGTAAATGAGTAGAATTTTAATATGTGTGGTCCGTTATAGATTTATTAAAAAAGTAGAGTTTGAAAGAAAGAAAAGTGCCTTAAGAAGCGTCACTGTTAGGTACATGGTCGAAGTTCCAAGAGATCGCACTAAGCGCTTAGTTTCCATCTTTATTGTATAATAATAATAATACCAGCCCTGTATTATATACTGCCCACTGCTGAACACGGGCCTCCTCTACTACTGAGAGGGTTTTAGGCCTTAATTTACCACGCTGGCCTAGTGCGGGTTGGCAGACTTCACATACCCTCGAAATTCTCATGGAGAATTCTCAGGTATGTAGGTTTCCTCACCATGTTTAATTTCACCGTTAAAGCGAACGATAATTGATAAACAATACACACATTATATCGAAACGTCAGAGGTGTGTGCTTGAACCTCCGGACCAATGGAACGGTCTGTCGAGACATTTCTCGGCAGAACGTTCCATTCCCAACTAGGCTATCGTCCACTCACCTTAATTGTGCGACAGCCAAATTGTGGAATTCGCTACCGTCGTGTCTATTTCTGTATAGATAGAATAGAATTTGGAGCTCTTTAAGTCGCGGGGGAATCGGTTTCTTCTGGGCAAGCGAGCTCACCTTAGGCCGCAATCATCGCAGCATCAAGCAGATAGTGGACAAACGTTAGCCCATTTAGCATAAAAAAAGAATGCTTTTCGGCTGAAGCTAATATGCGGACTGTGAGCTATTACATAAACATAGTTGCTGCGTATTTCTTTGTCATATATATAGGTAATTGATATATTTTAACTCTGTTCACTGGGCAGGATCTTCACATTTCATCCTTGCATTTAAACTTGCCTCGTTAGTTGTTATATTTGTTGAACTTGTCTTACATAAACTTGTTTTAGAGACTCTTTTATCTATACTAATCTTACAAAGATGTAAAGTTTATGAGTTTGTTGTTTTCTAGGGGCTAATCTTCGGAAATACTTAACCGATTTCGATGAAATTGTGTATGGAGATAGATGTTTTTATCCCGGGTAATATAAAGCGAGACGTTTATCCCGGAAAAACTTTTACGCAGGCGGAGCCGCGGGCATAAGTTTGTCATCTATATTCACTGACTAACGATCACGAGATTTTGAAAGCTAACCAATATCTACTTACTAGAAAATTATGATTTTCAAATAGAGATCTGCTAAGACCATTTATTGTATGCGTAGCCATGATAAGCTAGCAGTAACTATAACAGCATCTAGAATTTTATTCAGGATTATCATAAACGTTACGGGAACCATGTATTTTACTCCGTAGTGATCTATTTCGAAGTAATTCTAAGCGGACCTTTAACGTAATGGCCGCATGCTTACATAATAACAGCTATAACCAGGAGTATCAGCTAAAACATCGGCGCATGTTGATGTCATCATTATAGTACGCATGACTTCCTCTAGCTACCGCGTACCGTGGGCAAACTAAATGGGAACTGAGTAGGAGGGCCTCAAGTTATGAGTTTGGTAATTGGATTTTGTAACCATAAGTTACTGTGGACAATATTGGACGTGCTAAGGAAATCGCTAAATATAGAGACATAATGAAGCTAACCGATCTGTTCACTGCTTAATTAGTTTCGTTTCTAAACCTGGGTCTACAAGATGGCTTTCTAAAATCGACAAAGCTAATAGCAAACATAAATTTATATCATATATCCTAGCCATAAATCAAGTGGTCAAAGGGAAATAATAGATAAGAAAACTATAAGAGAAAAGAATAGAAACGGTTGCAACATTTCTATTGCCTCAGTGTGTGATATCTACTGCCGCGTTTCTACTGCATCGACTCAACCCTGGTTGAGATTATAGTTGCCATAGGCGTAGCTATAGCTTTCACCCGGAGGGGTAGGGGGGTCCTACGATATAAACATTTTAGTGGCGCGGGTTCTTGTCTTGCATGACGCCGTATTTTAGAAGCTAAGGCGGGGTCCGAATCCCCAAAATGTCAGCGGTCAGTGGCGTAGCGTGGTTTATTGTAAGCTAAGGGGGTGGACTATAGCCCAGTTGCGAATGGAACGGTCTGCCGAGACAATGTCCGGAGGTTCGAAACCCAAGGCACATACCTCTATCTTTTCAAAGTTACGTGTGTATTGTTTATCAATTATCGTTCAGTTTAACAGTGAAGGAAAACATCGTGAGGAAACCTACATACCTGAGAATTCTCCCTAAGAATTTCGAGGGTGTGTGAAGTCTGCCAGCCCGCAATAGGCCAGCGTGGTGGACTAAGGCCTTAAACCCTCTCAGTAGTAGAGGAGGCCCGTGCTCAGCAGTGAGCAGTATATAAAAGATAGGTGCCAAATTGAACGCGATGCATTGCTATCATTGTATGATCTCTGAGGTATCGCATATATTTTGTATCTGACTGGATAGCGCCACTGCACATGTAAAACCTGCCTAAGAGCTTGGTTGAATTGAAATTAAAATCAACGTACAGAATATTTAAACTAGGTTTTTATATCTACGATAGTGTAAACCAAGTGCATACAAACCGTTCAGCAGTTTCTTCGTTTACTTCTTATCCGAGCATAGCCGAGTGATTTTTTTATACTTGTATGCAGACCGAAAATTATATAGACTATAAACTATGTGTAAGTTTCTTAGTTATGACAGCTATCATACCAGCTCTGTATTATATACAGCCCACTGCTGAGCACGGGCCTCCTCTACTACTGAGAGGGTTAAGGCCATAGTCCACCACGCTGGCCTAGTGCGGGTTGGCAGACTTCACATACCTTCTAAAGTGAGAGGACTTCTCAGGTATGCAGGTTTCCTCACGATGTTTTCCTTTGTCGTTAAAGCGAGCGATAATTCACAAAGAATACACACATAACTTTTTAGAAAAGTTAGAGGTGTGTGTCCTTGGGTTTTGAACCTGCGGACATTCGTCTCGGCGGTCCGTTCCACTTCCAACTAGGCTATCGCCGCTTATTTAAGACAGCTAAGCTAAACTAAATTAGACTAGTTCTTCGTTTGCAGAGCAAAGCAAACCGTTTATACATACATCATCATCAGCCACACGACTTCCACTGCTGAATATAAGCCTCCCCTAAATATTTCCAGACGGACCTGTCAAAAGCAGCTCGCATCCTTTTTCTCTTCTCAGGGGTAGGAGGAGGTGTCACACCCACATTCCGCCAGCTGTTAGGTCCCATGTAATGCAGGGCTATTGCCCTTTACCGGACACTTTTCCAGACTCCGGGCAGACACTGAGTAACAAAAAACAATATGACTTTGCCCGACCCGGGGATCGATCTCGAGACCTCAGTACTGCATTCATACTGTAATAAAACTACGCCACCGAGACAGGCAATCACATTTATAATATAAGCAAAAAGTAAGGTGCATATAATTTAATAAATCAAGCTCCCAGACACAAAAGTTATACATTGGCCGCATTTCTCGTCGATAGGTATTTCTAAATGGGAAACAATATATTGCTATTGCCTATTAATAAGCCACTCGTAAGACGCTCATAATAACTCATTAGCCGCGCCCGTGCCTTATAAGTATTAACCTGTGACCGCAGGGTCGCCGGTTCTGTTCCCCGTCACATAAAACACCAACAAATTAACATAAAGTTAGAGAGGATTCATTATTTCGTGTCGGACTCTGTATGCGTCCAGTGTCTTTGTTTATGATATGATAGATTCAAACTGAATGTATTTCGACACCAACAATCGAGACACGCGGCAGCGTGTCAAGCCAAGCAAAAAAAAGTCGCAGCTGACTTTCGACGCCTCTACAACTGAAAATGTATTTAATGTAAATACATGAAATTGGTCTGTCTCTTAAACTAACTAGAATCCAAAATATCATTAATATAGGTCATACAATCAATGAGATACTAACATCTAAAAATCAGCATTTTTATCACTGACTGACATATAGATCAAAAACCTAACCCACTTCCAGATGACCTACAAAGTTGAAATTTGGTGTCCAACTGGGTGATTGTATGTATATTTCGGAGTTGGATGATGGAGGTATGGGCGAAGGTGGTATGTCCATGTTTTAGACTTCGTCATGATTTAAATCCTACTAATATCCTACTAATATTATAAAGGCGAAAGTTTGTAAGAATGTATGGATGTTTGGATGTTTGGATGTAAGGATGTTTGTTCCTCTTTCACGCAAAAACTACTGAACGGATTTCGATGAAATTTGGCACACGGGTAGATCATGTCCTGGATTAACACATAGGCTACTTTTTATCCAGGGAAAATATAAAGCGGGACTTTTATCCCGGAAAAACTTTTTAAAGCGGGCGGAGGCGCGGGCAAAAGCTAGTTTTCAATAATATTTAAAAGCCGGTTTTCTCATATGAACGTAATATATTTCGTCTGAACAACAATACAGAGTAATAACAACGTTCTGTTGAGCTAGCCAACTAAACTTCGAATGCCCTGAAGCGCGTCTGCGCTCTCATTATAAAGGTTCGCTCCCCTCTACATAATTTCATACTCCTCGATTCATTGAAGTCAACAGTAATACAATATTCATGAATAAAAATAGTCAAATCAACAATTTATTTTACAAATTCAAATCAATCTGCAACATTGTGTATTACACTACGTTTAGAAATAAGTAGTTCAGTTTTAAATCTCACCATGCAATATTGAAATACTGGTAATTAACCAGCATCCTATTTTATAGTATTTTAGTCACTCCGACATATACAAAGGAAAAAATCTGAAACAGTACATTTTTAATATTTGAAACATTTTCTATAAATTTTCCCACTTTAGACAGAGCTGTTGTGGGATACGGCGGTAGGTTCCTATAAGTACGTTATAGGTATCAGCAACTCGTGCCCTCTCTTCAGTCTTATATGTTATATATTTACTTTTGCTTCGAGCTCAAGTTAAAATTTTCTGATTTCTACAATGTTTATTTACATCATAAGGCGTTTTTTTTTGTATAATTTTCCCTTATAGGGAAGGCAAAGGGTTCAAGCCCATACAGCCTCGTCTTAAGCGATAATAGGGTAGTTTCCTATGTTTGATTTGGGACATTATTTTATATGTAACAGAAAGTAATACGAAAAACAAACTCTTCTGTAAAATCAGAATCAAAATTGGTTGACAACTAAACCAGTTATTCATATTTGAAATATTGTTGTGAGCAAAAGTGGGGACGTAGTGGGGATATCGCGTCATTTGTTTCGCACGCACGCAGCGTTATGGCTGCCGACACTCAGTGACGTCACATTCTGCTGTGTCCGTGATCTGACAGATGCCCCTTCCACCAAACTTCAAAGCTTTATAACTCACTTATTATTGCTTGTATTTTAAAAATTCCTTTTCCTCTATATTTTAGAAGACATAAATGTTTGATAAATGTATTTAAAAAAAAGTAGTCAACTACCCTATTTTGTTTTTTTTTAAACTATGTATCTACTATGTCGTAGTAAAGCAGTGGCTACCTTATCAAGACTTTATCGAGGAGTTTTGGCGGCAACGAAAAAAAAAACACTAGATTGGCACAATTATTTCAATTCACTTCATTTGAGCCCTTTAATAGAATTATGTTAGATAATATACCACCATAATTCTGCCATATAACACTAAGTATCCCGCTCCTACTACCGCTGCCGCTCCCGCTCCCGCGCCCACTGCCGCTGCCGCTTCCACTACCACTCACGCATCCGGTCCCGCTCCCGCTCTAGCTCCCACTCTCACTCCCGCTCCCGCTTCCGCTCTCTCTACCGCTACCGCTACCGCTCCTGCTCCCGCTCTCACTTTAGCACCTACTCCCGCTTCCGCTTACACGCCTGCTACCGCTCCCGCTCACACGCCCGCTGCCGCTACCGCTTTTCTCTCTCTTCCTACTCTTCTGTGTGGAAATCATTCCCAGGAAATTTAGAAAAAAAGCGTGGAAAGCGTCTAAAGCGTGCAATTCCAAATACTGCAATTCGCTTTCGCCACCGCTCTCGCTCTTTAATTTAATTAATATAAAAGTTATCACGTTTTTCCCTTTATAAGCCTCTCCTCTCCTGTAAAATACACTTTTATGAGCTACCTCAGTATAAATTGCTGGTGTCGATTTAGATTTCTTACGATTACGCGAATGTTAGACATTGAAATTTAATTACTATTAAGGATTTTATCGCGGGGTTTTTCATCCGAGTTCGCCCCTTGACCACGAAGTGATGCAAAATAAAATTAAATTAAATTAAATACCGCGATAACATCAGTAATGCTAGTTTAATTTCAATGATTGTATTTTCATGAATCTTTTTGAGCTTTCCCTTTATTTTTCAGTCCCTAAGCATCAAGTCTACCTTTAAAGAGCAGCAAAACCACTGTACGCATAATCTTTTGAGACATGAAATTGTATGTCCTATGGGTACTTATTTTATGTTATAGGGTGCAAAGGAGCATAAGTTTCACCTTATGGCAAGTCATCACCGCATTTATTCATTAAAAAGCTTCGTAATCTCACTAGCTACCAGCCTATAATGCTCTTTAGCAGAATCTTTACATACAACTGAAATGGTTTATGGTGCGTATTTATCATTGATTTAAATAAGTTAAAAAAGTATGAATTCTTGTTTCAAAGTATCCGTAATCCTCCTAGCCAGTTTCCGCCACGGCGGCCAATCTCAAAGGAGATCAGCCAGGTACGCAGGAGATATTATAGTACACAAGTGTGTGCTCAATACAGAGTTACACTAGCTATTCCTTCACTCTTATAGTCCAGTAAGACGACAATCCAACATGACCGGAGAGAGATCAGGAGCAGGACCAACGGCTTTACGTGTTTTCCGAGGCACGGGGGTATCACTCCGCCAACTTCCTGACTCCGAGCTGCGACCAAGTAATTTATAAGATGGAAAAACCCAGTCACAATGTTTTTGGCTCGACCCGGGATTCGAACTCAGGACCTCAGAGTGCAAATCGTACTCGTAACCGGTACGCAATACAATTACGCCCCCGAGGGAGTCAGTCAGTTTCAAATTATACCACACTCTTAAAAGGAGATAAAAGCTAAAACACTCTTAAAATATTATAAGGGAAGCTATTGAATTATATCGAATAATATTCAACAAGCTATAATATCAAAGCTTTTGCGCAGTGTTGTAGTCAATTTGAATTTATGTGTATTTATTTGAAATTATGAGTATTTAGTGTCAATAGAAAGCTCTTTACCCCATTAAATAAACACCTTACACATAATTTATTGATTTGTGTGTCGCGAAATAGAACACAAATGATATAAAAGGAAACGTTTGGAATTTTCGTAACAATAACAGAACCGATACAGATAAAGGCAGACGAAATATGGGCAAATTTACTTATCTGGCTAGTTTAGGGCCGAGTTAAGGCCCAGCGTATATTTTGAACTTCCCGTACAGTCGCGAGCTCAAGTGCAAAACAGCGTTGCGAGGCGATAATTTCAAACAATTATTTATTGTGTTAGATGCACTTAATTTCTAACCGATGTGGTTGCCGTGGCCAATCGATAAGTTGCTATTGAACGAGATAAGTGTGCACTACGCGACTTTGCGTTATTATTTATCTGTTAAAGTTGGAAATAACGGCTATTTATCCCAACACTGTTATTGCTGCGCTGCTCGAAGCCGCTCAGCTCCGCAGGTAATGCCACTGGCTTTTCATGACTATGGCACTAGTCTTTCACTTAATGGTTTAATTGTCGGCTGCAGGTTGCGGTTAATGGCTTTGGTAATGTAAAGGGGAATATGGTAGGCGTAATATTTGTAATTGCATATGGCTATCGATTCGCCATTGGTTATGTGTGAAGTCTATAAATATTGTTGCGCGATGAATCTCACCAGGAAACTACTGATAAGGTGATTCCAAATTTCAGTTGTGTTATCTTCAATTTTGTTTCATGTTTGGAGATTGCTGTACCTTCGTGATTTTGATATGTTATAACCTAGCAGCAGTTATATTAACCATACCAGCCCTGTATTATATACTGCCCGTTGCTAAGCACGGGCCTCCTCTACAACTGAGACGGTTAAGGCCTTAGTCCACCACGCTGGCCCAGTGAGGGTTGGCAGACTTCACATGCCTTCGAAATTCAGAGACCTTCTCAGGTATGCAGGGTTCCTCAAGATGTTTTCCTTCACCGTTAAAGCGAGCGCTAATTCACAAAGAATACATACATAATGTTTAGGAAAGTTAGAGGTGTGTGTCCTTGGGTTTTGAACCTGCGGAAAGTCGTCTCGGCAGTCCGTTCCACTCCCCACTAAGCTATCGCCGCTTTTAAGTAAGATTAATCATATATTTTGCATTTTTTGTACAACTCTCTTGTTATTTCATACAAACAGTTTATCATTCAAAACCAATCTTTGTTCAAACACTACTCCCGTTACTTATAAAAACGAAAAAAAATGCCCATAAAACTAAACTGTTCTTTGTGTGATGGTACTAAAGATTCGATGTACAGTATTTCAAGTAGAATAACGGACTCACAATGGTTCGGCCGCAGGTGGAAGATGTAGTAAATATGGCTTCTTTACCTAGTTAGAGACTGGTCTGGACCAATACACAATACATTATACATTCAGCCCGAGATAACTTCAAACTGAAGGCTGGTAAATCGACTATTCTGTCAAATTTCCGCAAATCCAGTTTGTTAGTGAGACAGCAAGTGGTTCGTTTTTACATAATACATTTTATGGAAGTTCATAGATATTAGGGTTTAAAAGTGTTTTCAAGTTTCATTTTTAAGGAAAGATAAATTTATACCTCGATAGACCTCGATGGCGTAGTTGTATTACGGTATCACTACAATACTGAGGTCTCAGGTTCGATCTCCGGGTCGGGCAAAGTGAGTAGTAAGGGATTCGACGGTTCTGGAGCACGTTCGGGCGCCACACTGGCCTAGTTCTAATTTCGGCGCGTACAATCCGCGAATTAACCCGCGGATTAAATTTATACCTACCGCGAATTGTTCCGCGGATTTAATTAATACCTACCGCGAATTTTTCCGCGGATTTAATTAATACCTACCGCGAATTTATACCTACCGCGAATTTTTCCGCGGATTTATACCTACCGCGAATTTTTCCGCGGATTTATACCTACCGCGAATTTTTCCGCTGATTTCATTAATACCAACCGCGAACTAATCCGCGGATTCCATTTAATATCGCCCGCGAGATAGATATAAACCGCGAATTGGAGTTGCATGGTTTACGGTCCTCTCAAGCTTGTACCTTTTCCCTTTGTTTCGTTGTGCTTTTGTATTTCTACAGCGACCCTTTTTTACTTTTTATTTGAAGAATACAAATGTCTTTGTTCCATATTCCTATGGACTCGTGTTTCTAGTTAAAAACCGTTTACAATTACCCATTACTCACCCTTTATGCATTACGGGCAGTGTTTATAATACATAAATCAATCGTTACAATACACCATACGTTTCTCAAATTCTAAGTAAAACCCTTCGGGTCTTCTCATTGTCAATGATTAATTGCCTGTCCATTATTTTTAACAACAGTTACGGATCCTATTATTCCCATTTCCTGATGTTACGTATTCAATGGAACGTTCAAAGTGAAAGTTGAACATGTTGGATCCTGTCTGCAAGGAAACAATACTCGCTCTCCATATAAAAGCCAAACTCAAAATCACATGATATCGTATTCCACTCTGTGCTCTCTTCGAAGTGTGATCTCCAGTTGTTGGTAATAGTGAAGTGATAGTAAAACAGTGTAATAGTAAATACTGAAGCTGATATAAAATGAATGTAAGTACCTTCTTATACTTTGATCTAAAATTGTTATAACCAGATGTTTTATTTATTGTATTTGTTATGTGTTGTTCACTGGGTTAATGCATTTTAGTTGTATTTGATCTCTTATTTAATTTATCAAAGTTACTGTAGTGCATTTTATTTCACATACCTATAAGTGTTTATCATACAATACTTAACCAATTTGTTTTATTTACAGTTTTATTTTCGTTACATTTGATCTCTTATTAAATTATCAATGTTACTTTAGTGTACATTTATACTTCGCATACCTATAAGTATTTATCATATAATACTTCCTTAACCGATTTGTTTTATTAACAGTTTTATTTCATTTTATTACAGTTTTCGGAAAATACTTTCAAAAATTACTATTATGCTGAAGATATAGATGAACCTAGTGATGAAGAAGGTACACTCGCCTTTAAAGTCAAAAAAGCGATAATAGCAAACAAAAGATCCATGGAATGCAACAACATTGACGAATTTTTCGAAAAACCTAAGAAAAGGAAGACAACGACAAAAAAATCATCTAGTGTTGGTCGAGCGACGAGTGGTGGTGTTTCATACATAAAAACAAACAGCGATGACAGCAGTTCTGCATCACACCTCATAAAAATTGAGGTGTATGATGTTAATAAAATAAAAAACATCGCACCGACGGAACAATGGAAACATGCTGATGTGCGGGTTAAATATTACGCGGAAAACGAGAGTGACAAAAACTTGCAATCTATCAAGGACACGGTATACAATATAACCAAAGACTTAGCGAGTAAGGACGATTGTGTTAAATATTTTATAGACAACGAGAAATGAACAAAGTGCCAGTGCGTATCAGTGTTTTAAAATCATAATTTTAGTCATATACTTTATTCTAAGAAACTATTATTGTAATAACTATACCTATTTTAATTTAATTTACATTGTATTGTATTTTAACTTTGTACTATTTTAAGTTACATGCTTAACAGATTACTTCGTTTTTGATTCTAGAACTCTTTGTGTTGTTGCTAAGTATTAATGTAAATAGTAATAAGTCTTTTTAGTGTTTTTCATGCTCATGCTTACGATTGTAAAGTTATTACGAACATTCATTAATTGTTTGGAAGAATTATAAGTTTGTATGGGGTTATTAATTCTCAATAAAGAAAAATCATTCATTCATTTTCATATTTCATTTATTCTCTTCAAAACATGATTTAAATAAACCAGTTAAAAACACATCATTGCCTATTGTATTATCACTAAATAATACTTGAAAATCTTTAAGACTCTGACCATAATATTTATAGTACAGATACATTAAACAGTACTCTCCACAAACTATAGTAAAGTCATTTTGAATTCGGTTTGTATTGTAATTCCACATTCTAGAATTCCTCGCTAAAAACATTCGGTGGTATCCTTGAGGTGGTCGACCGTATGAATCAAAGTACTGTCCAAAACCATTCTGATCTATGTGTATGGCAACCCAGTGAGAACCTGGTTTGTTATCAGAGTCTAAGTTGCTAACTACATATGTAGGAGTTACTACATGTATTGGTAGGCGATTGGCTGCATATACATTATATTCAATACATGGATCAATTTTCTTTAAGTAATTCTGTATTTCTATTGTATTCATTTTTATTTATCGAATCGCTGCAGAATCTTGTCAAGTCGAATGATAAAGTGGTAATGCCGTATATAAGGTTAAGAAGACACTATTATGGTACTTATGTGGTAAGTTTTCTATTTTTTGTGGGGTTGCAAGGATTATGATAAAACAAAAAACTTAATATTTTTTAATTCATTTTATTCGTAACTTACATCTAACAGAAAATCTGAATTAAATTATTCATACTTAATCTAATCTTAAACAGTTAATTTTGTTTTCTTAACTACTATAATCTACTGAAATGTTGCGGTTTTTATCTATAATGATTCCTTATGTTTACGCGAATGTTAGACATTGAAATTAAACTATTTTAACGGATTTTATCGCGATAAAATCCGTTAAAATAGTTTAATTTCAATGTTTTTATCTATTTCAATAACATTATCAAACTCCGCATAAACAATACAATTAATAGTTTGTGACAAAGCTGTTTCAAAATGCACTTCTAATCTCACACTACCATGCTTTACAAGATTCCAATGACTTGAAGAGTTTGCTGATAAATCAGGTGTCAAATCAAATGCCAACATACAATACCCTTGAGCGTATTGTTCTCGGGATATCCCATTACCTTCATTTAGAAAGTGTATACCTGTTCCCGAAAACAATGTATGATATACTGAAGTAAAAATATTGTTCTCAAATGAGGGTTGTAAAGCCTTTGATGGTATTTGTTGGCCATCTATATATAAACTAAAAGTATTAATGTCATAATTTTGAAAGTTAAATGGGTTCTTAGTGAGGTTTCCATTGAAAGCAGCGTTATTTACAAATCCTACTATACACCTTTTAGGTAATTGCCCTAAGAAAATGTTATCTAGAGTTTTTCCTTGAACACCTGATGGAATTGTTAAAACTTTAACTTCAGCTCGAGTAATGGGGTATTTGGCTGTGGTAGAAGCTAAGACCTTTTGATGAGCAAGTAACACGCTGGGATTGATTCGTGCTCTACGAATTATCAAAGATGCATCCGTAATAGATACCTTTAATTTAAGGTCACCTGTAGAGGCCATTAGATTGAAATTTTCTCTAGAACGAACTAACTTAACACAAATATCAACACCATTGATTAAAAAATTTTCTTGATTGAATAAATCGCCATGCAAGTGACCAATCATTTCCAATTCTTTGCTTTCACTGGCTAGTTCTTGTCTCTTAGTAAATCCTTTATTAGTATCATCGGTGGAATCCATTTTTCCAGCTGTATCTTCATACCATAAGCCACAGGTGAGGTGAGAATTTTTTGCCGCAGGAGCATAGTTCAATAAGTTTTCTATGTACGCACGATAAGCATATGTGTTATTGGGTGGTGATACAAGTTTTTGATTTAAGTACACATCAAGTTGACTGAAGAGTGAGTGCAACCAATTGTTCACCGGAGCAACGACCGTAGATGCGGTGAGTTTGGTGTTATCTTGATTTACTATTTTCGCTTTCAAGTGAATTAACGTATGAGATAAATCTATGTAGTCATCTCCTGCCCCAGGAATTTGAAATTCTATAGGACCATCATCGGCAAGAGATGAAATTGGTTTATAATGGATCCAATTTCCACTTTCAATGCTAGTTTGAGTCGATGGCAATGCAAACAAATCCAATTCGGACTTAATACATTCACAGGAATGACTATGTAAAAAAGACATTTTAATTAATTGTTAGAAAAAATGTCTTTAATTTGTTTTGAAGTAATTTTTGATTTTTTTAGAGCTTTCACTTTCGCGGTCAACGACGGAATGACTCCAGGTAGACGTTTTCGTTTTGTTATATATCCTGATCCAGACATATTGATTTTATTTATTTTTTCATCGGCCTTGCGTTTCAAGTTGGTACCAACTTCTTTAAGACGTGCTTTTATTGAATCTTCCATAGGTCGCGCACTAACCATATCTGTCAATAGCCCAACACCAGCACTTAATGCCTCTTTACCAACAGCTCGAACACCGCTAGATAGTAATGGTAAAACTGACCTAAACAGTCCCCCAAGAAAACTACCGATTCCATGTCCTTTTTGATAAGGCGCCCCTTTATATACCACCCCTATACCTGAACCAGCCTGATGAGAATAATACCGTTGATAAGGGCATGATATGTCGGAGCGTTCAAAATGCATTATAATTTTTTAAAATGTAGTTTAACACACACCGTTCCAAACTGAAATGGTATCTTTTGTCCGGTGCTCGACCTTATATCTATTTCGATGGTATCGAATTCTCTTCGCATTACTGATAAGTAATGTGGAGGTGAAAATACATGCATTTTATTCGCACCATAGATGTATTTTGAGGGATCTAATGGTATAACTCTTAGAAGAGGTGTCATTACATCACCTACAATTTGAGGTTCAACTATATCGCAGTAAACGAATAGTTGAGATGGTAACCCTAAATGTAAATTAGCTGGACATTTTGCTAAATTCTTTTCAACGAGATTTCGGTTTGGTTCAAATCCCAACTGTAAGCCTAGTTTAGGAGATAATGTCACAGATTTAATTGTTTCGTCTAATACAGAAACAGACACAAATTTGGATATATTATCGTAGCGGAATTTGATTTTTTCCCTTATATTATTTAATGCTGATAAAATATGGTTAATATTATCATAGTTTGTGGCAGGTATATGAGTCTTATAATATACTGTGGATAGTTTGTCTTCATGGGGCATTTTCATGATTTTTGTTATGTAAATAACATTCTCATGATCTTGAACAGTAAACATGGTGCATGGATATTGGAATTCAACGATTCCTACACACCATTCTCCTTCCAATATTATGGGTTTGGGTAATTTTGTTGAAAAAATTGATGTTTTGTTCTCAGGAAAGTATTCCATTGAACTATTGCTAAGTAAAGTTAAATAAAAATCCTTAATCATATTTTTTTCAAACTGGAAGCTAAAATCCAACTATTAAATTTGTTCGGATAACCTTTCCACTTAACTAACACTTGTTGTCTGCTGCCAGAGTAACGAGAACGAATTATTTTATCGATCTTGTGTTCAATGGTGGGGTCATAAATGACCTTTTGTAATTCTCGTTCATAAAACGTTCCTACTATCTCTTCACCATCTAAATCTTTAATAGTATAAACCGGCCACGGAGTACGTTCTATTATAGAAGAAATCACAAATATTTCATCGCTCCAATTAGATTCATAACCTTTTTGGAATACATGTTTATATTTGGTTATTCTAACATGATCACCGAGATGAAACATAGGTAGTATATTTTTTGATGATTTTCCAGATTTTTCATATAAATTACTCCAAACTGTCATTATATTATTAGAATTAACATCTGAAGGACACATTTTAATACTAGAATGAAAACTGTGATTGTAAGAGTGTATCAAATTCTGCAAAATATCAATATATTTATGTGTATTCTTGTGTGTAAAATAGCGCCACATCTTCATTTTTAGCGTTCTTTGAAATCTTTCTACAATACTTGCTTTGATGTCTGGATTATTTGTAGTATAGTAATTAATGTTTTTTGTTTTAAAATATCTTTGAACATCTTTTGATACGAATTCAGTGCCTTTATCAGATTGAATGTGTGTAGGTGTGGTACTAGCTTCATTAAATATACTATCGAAACACTTTTTTACGGTTTCAGAATTTTTCTTTTGCAAGGGTCTGGCATATGCATATTTGCTAAAAACATCAATAACACAAAGAATGTAATTGAAACCTTTATTATCTTTAGAATAAGTTCGCATGTCACTTAAATCGGCTTGCCAAAGTTCATTGAGATTAGAGAGAACGTATTTGTTTCGAGCGAATCTTCTATGTACTGGTTTATGGAGTGTATACGTAGATTGAGATTGCAACCAGTTTTTAACTTCTTCCTTTTTCATTTTACCTTTTATAGCTTTTGATAATTTGTCGATATTACTATATCCAGCGGGGTGTGATACATCATAATAAATTTGATTTATTTCTAATAAGGGGTCCATTTTTCCCAATCAATCTTTTTCTTAATTTTATTTGCGTGTTTAATTTCACTAGTTGGTGTCAAATATACCTCTGTGTTTTGTGGCGGTTGTTCTTCGATGTCTTTTTGAAGTTGAGCTATGTACTCACGTCTTTTTGGGTTGCCAATATATGTTAAAGGTACTTTCAAATCTTTTAACGCTTTAGCAAATTTTTCCCAACCGGGTGGGTCGTTGTTTTTCAATGGTCGCAGTGTATCGCTTATTAAATCGATAATGTTACTGTTAGGAATTACTTCATTATCCACAATCACTGTGCCAGCATCATTCCAATAAATTTTGTTTTTATTTAGCGACACCGAATTCAATAATAACTCACCTTTTTTTACATATGTTTTTGGTATTAAATTTAAAATTTGTTCTGTTGAATAGAAAGGTTTTTTTTCGAGTGTAAAATGTTCTTGTTGCTTCTGTTCATCACTCAGTGTCTGACTGACAACTACATCTTTATTCTTGATATCATTATTTATATTAAAATTTTTCCAGCTTTCAGATGAGGGTTTATTGTTATCGTCATTTGAAGTTATTATAGGGAGTTCAATGGGACGACGATCTTCTTCCATAAAGTGGAGATATCTTTGTAAAATTTGTAAGTATAATTTACACTTTTTTCGATCATCCATATTACTGCTGAGTATTTTTTCCATTTCGCGATCTAAACGAGAGGTAGGATTTTCATTTATTTTTTTATTTAACTTATCTATTAAACTTGGGTCAACTAACAGCATTTTTTTGGCGCGTTCCATTTTAAACCAGTCCACTTATCAATCCACTCAAAATAGAACCCAATATGATCGGAAGAAATGCACCACCTTTTTGAACTATTATATTCTTTCTTATTTTATTTGTACTTTTACGTACTAATTTTCGTAATAAGTTTTTGTATTTTTTTAGTTTATTCTTCGATTTTTCTTCAAGATTTATATTTCCTTGTAAAACATTATGAATACATTCACAAATAAAATTAATTTCGTTTTCGTTACACACTTTTAAAAGAGCTTGTTGATGTTTAGGTTTAAGCTTATAAAGAGCATTTAATAAGTGTTCATGCGTCTTTAAGCGTCGATCCATCATTTGCAAATGACGGGTATTTGTTGGTTTTTGACATATTTAAACTCTTTTGTGGGAATGTACACTGTAGGATGACCATCAGAAGGAAAGATCTTTGATTTAATTCGACACATATCAAAAGTATCTTGTTTTAGATCTATCATCAAATAGCCATGTGCTTCTTTTGTAGCATCTCTGTATGAATCTTCTATGAATTTGCTATTTTCTGGTGATACTTGTCGCGCTAAGTAACATATTTGAGTTTTATCACGTGGGTTTTTGAAATAAATGATGTAGTTTGAATTCAAAGAAATATCTCTTTGTCCTTTACCTTGATGAAATAAATTTTGAGTAATGTAAAATACACTCAAGTTCCTATGATGACTACCTTTAGTAAATATGTCGACAATGCGACCATCAGATTCCCTCATAAGATCATCGATAATGATAAGGTTAGCTTCCTTTCCATCAAACATATTCATATCTGGTATACCCTGATAATAGTTTACATTTGGTACATCATATAAGGGTTGCATCTCATCAAAACACCAAGTAATTTGATGAAAAGTGGTGTTACACATATCATTAATGTATTTAATAAAGTTTGTTACAAAATTAGACTTTCCACACCCACTTGGACCTGCAACTATGGCAGTAAAAGGATGATAAAAGTGAAACATTTTTAAATGCACGTGTGAACTCGAAAAGCGCTTCGGATTGAATAAAACAAGAAGATACGATTGAATGTATTATATTGAATTTTTTTGTTTTACATACAAAGATTACATAATATTCAAATAGTTTGAAAAATGATCACATACAATTCAAAGATGTTTTCAAAAATATTCCTGTAATAAAATTAATATAAATTAAAGTTAAATCAGATATAAGAATAAACTTCCTACAGACATTCAAATTTGCATCTTATTTTTCATGATACACAAAATAGTTGTCATAGTATCACAATAAAAAAAAAAAAAGAAAGTACATAATAAAGACAGAACATTAAAATAACAAACATACACACACACACATTAACATACATATTTTCGTTGTACAGAATTCATTGATAAAATCAAATGTCCTTTATTTTATAATGACCCCATGCAAGAGTATCTGTTGAATTCTCTATTAAATAACGTTTTGTGTCATTGTGTGATAAAGATATCTTATTGATTTTTTGTGTAAATATAGCATGTTTAATTGATTTGAATCTTATCATTTCACTGTATTGCGTTTTCTTTTCATATAAACATGATTTATAATCGCTGAGACAAAAATTTTTTGTGACACTTTTATTAATCCCTTTTGCTTTACATATACATTTATTTTGCACATCCATTGCATACATTTTAGAGCGAAGACCTACAAACTCTTTAAGAATTTTTCCGTTATTTTCGTCTTTAAAAAATCCTAACCGTTTTTTATTCAATAATGGTAAACCATATTCATTATTTGGCGGATAGTCTGACGTATCAAAGTAGTTGGCTAAATCAAGTTTTATATCAGCATAATAATTTTGCGTAAATATTTGATATATTAAACTATCGGTATCAGTATATAGTAATTTAATATTATCTTGATATTTCAATTTCATATAATCGTAATGGAAATCGTATAGTAATGTTTTCGATATATCTAAAATACAAAAACCGAGGTAAATTGGTTTATTATATAAAACGTTAGTTTTGTGTAATTGTATTGCAACTAAGCTCTCTGAGAATATAGATAAACTATGGAATTCTGGTCTTGCTATCAAAGATTGAGCACCTTGAGTTTTGCCACGATTTAACCAATGATTTATTAATTTGACATGAACTCGCTTTCTTACATTTTCCATTGTTTTACCAAAAACAGAATTATTCATAAGTTTAAAAAAATCTTTCTCAAAATCTGAAGTAGCTAATGATCGCATATGAGTGTTTAAGTCTATGTAACTTTTCAACCATGCAGATTGTTCAAATTTTAAAATTCTATGAATTTTAACTAATCTGAGACCATTTTTTAAACATTGTTTGAGGTTTCTATAATGAATGACGTAATTTTTTTTATCTTTTAAATTTGGAATCAGTTTCTTGTCTTTGCTGCTTCCTAAACATACGTTTTCTGGACAAAATGGAAAATCTGAATGAAAATCATGTAAAGTTTTTGAATATTCTAAATCTACTTCCAATATAAACCCATTTTTTGCATCATCGGCTATATTAAAATCTGTATCTATGTCGACCCATTCAAATTTGCCTGTCGGGAGACATTGGGACATAGCCCAACCATAAAGGTTATTTGCGTCTAAGTACATCAAAAATGAAGATGGTTTATTTGAATTGTATTCCGACATAAATATGTTATTTGCCACTGCATGTCTATTGCTGCATTGTGATATACCACCCCGAATATTATTTGCTATAAACGTAACCTTGTCGATATCTGTTAAGAGTTCCAAATTTATCTTGGTAAAATTTAACATAGCATCCCAACTTAAACCAGGTGCTGTATAATAGTGGGCAGGATCTAAACCGTATGTATTAAGACAGACATCCCTAAAATTTTCAAATATATCTGCTAACAACAATACATCTGTTTTTAAATACAGGTCTGAATATTCACCCATATTCTTACAATTAAAATGTTTCCACACGTCTTGGGCATGATGGTATTCACTTTCTGTAATGTGACTATCATTTAAAGAACTATAAAACTGATTGCGAGTGGGAAGAGAAGTTATTTTTAAAGAATCAAATGTTGTCATGTATTCGTATGGATATACACCTTTTCTTATTAAACGTTTAAAATCTTCTTCACATGGATATTTTAACTTGAGTTCACGAAATTGTTCGGGTAGTAAGTTCTGAGCTAATTTGTTAAGGCTACTTGACATAAATTTAAAAGAATCAAGAAATCGTAATTTTACAACTCTGTTGTTGATTTGTAAAACTTTAGAAAAAGAAATGTATTTTTCCTTGTTCTCAGGAATAAGTTCAATGTCACCTTTCTCGAAATCAAGACCATGCACTATGAAATGAGCGTCATAATTACTTAAATTATGTAAAAACACTGGTACAAAATTAGGAGCTTTGTATTTCTGAGAGCATACTCTATGAGCTACACCTTCATATACTCCAGTATGCCAATTGTAAGATACTGTGCTATCATTGTTTAATTT
The DNA here is from genome assembly GCA_949316025.1 of Lapara coniferarum. Classification (NCBI taxonomy): domain Eukaryota; kingdom Metazoa; phylum Arthropoda; class Insecta; order Lepidoptera; family Sphingidae; genus Lapara; species Lapara coniferarum. The sequence goes on along the minus strand of OX438924.1, from coordinate 4,843,295 downwards.
AGTAGCACAAATGTAACACGAATCACTTTGACTGATATTTATTTCATTTTCTTCAGTTAACGGTAAAGGTGATTTTACAAAAGAATTTTTTTTACAGATATTTTCTAAATCTGTGTTAATGAATTGCATAAATTTTAGTGCGCAATCTTGTCCTGTATAAGACCTATATACTGAAAGATTATCATCATACGAACATTTAACATAATACCCAAAACTATACGTTTCATGTTTTTGAATATTAACAGTTGAAGATTGATTTGGATTGTTAGAACAACTCTCTATTGGATTTAAAAATGCTTCAAAGTCAGCATACACAACGAATGGAACTCTTAATTTACGTTCATAGTTATTAAATGAAATTTGGTTTGATGGTATTAATTCATTAAAAGTTTCTTTTGCTATCGCTTTCCGATGGTAAATTTGTGCACACATTGAAACAGTCGTTTTCTTGGTGTCGTTTTAAATTATATAATGATGGAAAACTTAATAAACACCCATCACAAATATGAACTGCATGTTCAGAAGTCGATAACTGTTTAGATAATAATCTCGAGAGGTTTTTAATAAAACAGTAATGACCTTTAGAACCTTGAGATATATACAATAAGTTCAAGTGAGTAGTTTTTCGGCGTTTCGTAAAGTGTAATGGACCTACAACTTTATTTGATTTGCTTATTGAATCATATTGTAATCCAAAAACATTAATACTCATACTGTTCAATTTTTCAAACTTATGGATGTCGTTAATTTTTATAGGAAACGATAGGTTATCAAATTGTAACTTATTTTTGTGTATTATATAAGATGATACCCTATTGGAACTATGAGTGACTGGAAATAATCCTGACAAAACTGCCCAACGAAAGCATTCGTGATCGTTATTTTGAACATTGATTATAGCTTTCTTGTGTTTTATGTCTAACGGTAGGTCTATGTATGAAGATCCACGCAATGGGTTAAATTTGTTGATATTCATATCCAAGTGATTTATTTTAACTAAACTCCATCCACTACCTTTTTTTTGAAAATTTGTCATTTTGTTTGTGATTTCGGTAATTATAGATGAGAAAATAATATCTTTATCATCACCTTGACAAACAAGATAGTTTGAAATTTGAAAATCAAAAATATTTTGTAGATTTTTAGTTTCTTGTGTGAAATCCGCATTGAGAATAAAATTAACTTTTACAACAGAATATTCTAAAATAGATCGTTCTAGTAATGTGTATATTATATTTTTAATATTTTGTAAAAATAATTCAGGTGATTCAAACTGCGTATCAGAAACTAAATTAGATTTCACTCGATATGTAATAATTCTATTACCAAAAGCAGTATCAATGAATTGAACATTAGGTAGATTATTATCTCTTCTAATTAAATTATTTTTATGTTTATTGCTCTTATAGTGACTGGTCATATATTTTTTTGACACATGTATGTGACACTCAGGACATTCAATTTTATCATTATGCTGTTCTGTACTTACATTTACAACGGTACCCAGCGATGATGTAGATGTTGAAGGAGCTTCAAGACGAATATTTTTTCTTCTATTTAACGGATCCTCTTCAAACAACTCAGTTGTCGCTAATCTTTTCCTTTTTCTGCTACCTTCTCCATTCTGCATAGATCTGATGAATAAGAAAACTGTTAAAAATTGTGATCTCACGTAATAAGCTTCTTACTATATTTCTATTCTTTAAATAGATACTAACATGTTTTGTTATTTACACTGAAAACAATATGCTTTCATTGATAATACACCATCAATATCATCCTCATCGGTATGAGTTTGCTGTAAGGTTCTATGACCACTACATGGTGTAAAATAAGGAGAAATATCAGGATCTCCCAACATTGACACTGGCAAAACATTTTGTATATACCAAAACCGTATGAAACGATGATATTTATTTAGAATAATATTTTTATCGAAACTAGCAATCTCACTCTGCGATAAACTAGAAATATCAAACGAGTGGTACATTTCGGTTGCACACTAATGTTAAAAATATAAACGGGAGAAACAAGTGGAATGATTGTGCAAAGATGTCCCAACCATTATAAATACTTGAATTGTATCCCCTCTTCGTGGATTCCCAAAACATGTTGCAACAAGTCTTAACATAATAAAAAATGTTATACTTACGTTTCAACTTGTCTTTGTTCCATTTTATCACAGAGCTCGTAAAGTTCTTTGTCGTATTGTGATGACATCAAGTCCATAGATTCAATGTTCTCGAGAAGTGCGACGAGTTCCATGTTGTGTAAATCACAGCTTGATATTGCATCCATCGTGAGCAATGTCTTCGTAGTACCTTCTTACTTTAATAAACACTACCCTAAACAATGCAATTTAACTTTAAACTATCCAAACAATTAATGAATGTTCGTAATAACTTTACAATCGTAAGCATGAGCATGAAAAACACTAAAAAGACTTATTACTATTTACATTAATACTTAGCAACAACACAAAGAGTTCTAGAATCAAAAACGAAGTAATCTGTTAAGCATGTAACTTAAAATAGTACAAAGTTAAAATACAATACAATGTAAATTAAATTAAAATAGGTATAGTTATTAAAATAATAGTTTCTTAGAATAAAGTATATGACTAAAATTATGATTTTAAAACACTGATACGCACTGGCACTTTGTTCATTTCTCGTTGTCTATAAAATATTTAACACAATCGTCCTTACTCGCTAAGTGTTTGGTTATATTGTATACCGTGTCCTTGATAGATTGCAAGTTTTTGTCACTCTCGTTTTCCGCGTAATATTTAACCCGCACATCAGCATGTTTCCATTGTTCCGTCGGTGCGATGTTTTTTATTTTATTAACATCATACACCTCAATTTTTATGAGGTGTGATGCAGAACTGCTGTCATCGCTGTTTGTTTTTATGTATGAAACACCACCACTCGTCGCTCGACCAACACTAGATGATTTTTTTGTCGTTGTCTTCCTTTTCTTAGGTTTTTCGAAAAATTCGTCAATGTTGTTGCATTCCATGGATCTTTTGTTTGCTATTATCGCTTTTTTGACTTTAAAGGCGAGTGTACCTTCTTCATCACTAGGTTCATCTATATCTTCAGCATAATAGTAATTTTTGAAAGTATTTTCCGAAAACTGTAATAAAATGAAATAAAACTGTTAATAAAACAAATCGGTTAAGGAAGTATTATATGATAAATACTTATAGGTATGCGAAGTATAAATGTACACTAAAGTAACATTGATAATTTAATAAGAGATCAAATGTAACGAAAATAAAACTGTAAATAAAACAAATTGGTTAAGTATTGTATGATAAACACTTATAGGTATGTGAAATAAAATGCACTACAGTAACTTTGATAAATTAAATAAGAGATCAAATACAACTAAAATGCATTAACCCAGTGAACAACACATAACAAATACAATAAATAAAACATCTGGTTATAACAATTTTAGATCAAAGTATAAGAAGGTACTTACATTCATTTTATATCAGCTTCAGTATTTACTATTACACTGTTTTACTATCACTTCACTATTACCAACAACTGGAGATCACACTTCGAAGAGAGCACAGAGTGGAATACGATATCATGTGATTTTGAGTTTGGCTTTTATATGGAGAGCGAGTATTGTTTCCTTGCAGACAGGATCCAACATGTTCAACTTTCACTTTGAACGTTCCATTGAATACGTAACATCAGGAAATGGGAATAATAGGATCCGTAACTGTTGTTAAAAATAATGGACAGGCAATTAATCATTGACAATGAGAAGACCCGAAGGGTTTTACTTAGAATTTGAGAAACGTATGGTGTATTGTAACGATTGATTTATGTATTATAAACACTGCCCGTAATGCATAAAGGGTGAGTAATGGGTAATTGTAAACGGTTTTTAACTAGAAACACGAGTCCATAGGAATATGGAACAAAGACATTTGTATTCTTCAAATAAAAAGTAAAAAAGGGTCGCTGTAGAAATACAAAAGCACAACGAAACAAAGGGAAAAGGTACAAGCTTGAGAGGACCGTAAACCATGCAACTCCAATTCGCGGTTTATATCTATCTCGCGGGCGATATTAAATGGAATCCGCGGATTAGTTCGCGGTTGGTATTAATGAAATCAGCGGAAAAATTCGCGGTAGGTATAAATCCGCGGAAAAATTCGCGGTAGGTATAAATCCGCGGAAAAATTCGCGGTAGGTATAAATTCGCGGTAGGTATTAATTAAATCCGCGGAAAAATTCGCGGTAGGTATTAATTAAATCCGCGGAACAATTCGCGGTAGGTATAAATTTAATCCGCGGGTTAATTCGCGGATTGTACGCGCCGAAATTAGAACTAGGCCAGTGTGGCGCCCGAACGTGCTCCAGAACCGTCGAATCCCTTACTACTAAAGTGATATTGGATTTTTCTATCTAGTATCAGCCCGGAGTCTGGAATTTGTGTCTGATATGGCGATAGGCTCACTCTTGTCAAATCTTGGGACGGAATACGCGTGGCAAAAATGGGTGCTTTAGTTGCGCCTCTGCCTACCCCTTCGGGGATAAAAGGCGTGAGTATGTGTGAAAAAGATAAATACTCATATAATTATTTTCGCGTATAATCAATATATAAGTGCAAAAAATAGAGCGCATAGCATGATACCAGCATAAGTGTATGCAACTTTGCCTCTAGGTGATTTATGATTGCCATCAACGTCTATGTACCGGTGACTAATATCTGCTAATATCAGTCAAGTCATTGCCGCGTTCCATATTTTGTGAAATGTTTATGGTATAAGTTCTATATTTAAATAAAACATTTTCATTGAGTCTGTCACTATAGTTTCTATATTCAAGTTTTAATTAAATGTTGTTAGCCAGCCGCATCACTACCGTTGTCCATGTTTGAATTTTGATCAAAGTGTTTTCAACGTTCCAATTCATTATCGTTTTCTATTTTAAAGTTTATTGAACTATTTTCAGTATGTCACACAATTACGTCAGAAGCTGGAATAGGGTAGTTCTGTTTTGTACATTATTTTATATGTAACAGAAAATAATACGAAAAAGAAATTATTCTGTGAAGCCAGCATCAAAATAGGTTGAAAAATAAAGCAGTTATTAACATTTGAAATATTGTTGTGAGTAAACGTGAGGGCGTGGTGGGGATATCGCGCTATCTTTTTCAGACGCACGCACCTTTATGGCCGGAGATAGCCGGTGACGTCATAGTCTGATATTACTGTTATTTGAAAATTACCCATTCTATCAAAATGTCAAAGCTTTATAACTTACTAGCTTTTGCCCGCGGCTCCGCCCGCGTTAAAAAGTTTTTCCGGGATAAAAGTCCCGCTTTATGTTTTCCCGGGATAAAAAGTAGCCTATGTGTTAATCCAGGACATGATGTACCCGTGTGCCAAATTTTATCGAAATCCGTTCAGTAGTTTTTGCATGAAAGAGGAACAAACATCCATACATCCATACATCCAAACATCCAAACATCCATTCATTCTTACAAACTTTCGCCTTTATAATATTAGTAGGATTATTGCGCCAATTTTGAAAATTCTTTTCGTTAGATTTTGGATGGCATACTAACTTTAATGATTGTTTTTAAAAAAAGTAGTCAACTAGCCTATTGTTTCTATTATCCACAATTAACATACGTGTAGGCAAATAATTTCGTCGTTTATGGTAAGTGGAAACAACTTTGAGCTTCCATTACAAGACGGCAACTTACGGTTGTATTGCAACTTGCAAGGTCTATACACATATTTAAATTCAAGCAGTTGAAAGGGAAGGCCGTTTCAACATGCTAAGTCATAGTAATTTCAAGAAATATGTCTTTGTCAATAATCGTAGTGTAGTCAAATATCGTTGGAACCTAAAAGCGTTGCCCGTCTGTCTGATTCCTTATAGGCGTTTAATTAATTGACAGTCCCACGACAAGCGGCCCGCATAATGCGACAGGATACGTAACGTTGTCTGGACTGTTTAGTAGCTAATCGTATAAAATATACTAGTTTGTCATTCCCCGCGCATATAATATCGGTAGTCGCTACCGCAATTGCTATGGCCATATAATTTCTATTACATCACGCATATCAAAAGCACCATATCTATCAACACAGGAACATTTTGTAATGATCTCTATAAACTTCAATATAAAGCTTAAGATGATTTGACGGTGACACACATGTGACGTTCTGTTGACATGTGACGTTTGACTGCGTTTGCGCACCTGCAGTGCTTGACTGATCGTAGGGACGTGCGGAAACTTATTATTCCTGATGTTTTAATGAAGTGATCCTATTTTATATTATGTACATAGTAAAAGTGTACGTCGTGACACACGTGACAGCTGCTTTTTAAGCCACTGACAAAATGAAACAATAAGAGACACGTAATTTGAAATTTTTAAATTAACTGTATGCAATTTTTTTGTCTTTAATGGCCCTACTGCCAGTAGCCTGACGCGAGTCGGCTTTTCTGGCCACACCAGTCTTTAGGGTGAACGCAGAAGGCGCTCGCAACCCTTTGAACTAAGTGACCATGCTGAGGGCAACCCACTAACGGGTTACGAACCTCGGCTCAGGACGGCCATTGAGAGAGGATGAGACATCAACGATTAGGGAAAGATTGGTTTTTAGTCCTAATCCTATTAGATTGTGTCGTCATCGGCACGCGGGCCGGAACTTCTAGGGGGGTCGGGGGGGCGACGGGGAACGCGGAGAGGACGGAACTGCGGTCTTGTGGAGTGTTGGAGTTTCAAGAACTCGCTCTTACAGCGGATGGCCAGAGTGATTTCGTCCTCTGGATCGGTTAATACGGAACGCGGCCGTCTCCATTTGGCGCGATCGAATGGAGTATGCAATTTAATATTGTCGTCGTCTATATGTCATTATGATAGTAAAGGTATTTAATTCCGATTGAAGATGTATAATTTAAATTTCTGACGTATGATAATCAATTATAGCTTAGTGCATATTCATGTATTGGTTTATTACATGTTAAAAGGCGAAGGAAATTATCGCGTATAATGAAACCGCTTGACATTTGACTGCACTTCCAACGTGTCTATCATTCATGCGCATTATACAATTTACAACATTCGATTATTTTATTAGATTAAAGTTTTATTGTGTGTATAACATTTTTAAAAATGTAAGTGCACAGCATAAAAGTACATCAGCGACAAAGAACAACATGAAAATTCCACAATCATTAATATAATTCTTTATCATTCGCAAGTTCAATCGATTTTAAACACAATCGATTTGTGACGGGCTTTTAACAGAGATGGCAGAAAGAGATAACTTATCGATAAAAGGTAAAATTACGATGGTACTACAATATCATCAGAATCTAATGCAAAAAAATATAAAGTTTTTAAGTAGGCCGTTTGCATTACACCTTGCGAGTGCCGCGAGGTGTGCCTATAGGACAAAGAAAGTTTCCGGTGCGCGCGCGCATGTCCACGGCCCATCTTTATGCATGAGCCTTATCAATTTGTTGGCAAACCGCACGCATATAATTTAAAAATCCACAAAGTTAAGTTTACACCTGCCAACCCTATTACTGCCTTTATCTATTCGCATTTTGAACAGTTTCGTCGAATGAAGGATTTTAATAACTGCATGGACAAGTTTGCGCGGTCATAATACAGGGTTGCCACTACGCAATTACGTGAATATTATTAACATGTGATGTGTAAAGCCGGTAACCAGTTGTATTATAAATTGTTTTTGAAACATTTAAAGTATTTTAATCAACCACTGGGTAGGATCAAAACGTTTATGTTGTGTTATATTTTATTTGTGTTGTGCTCAATCGAAGAAGAATATTTACCTACTTACTTGTAAAATGATTTATTATAAACATTATTTAATTATAACTTTATTAACATATTTATTGAAAGGTATGATTAATTTTGTTTTCGATCGTTTGGAATATATTGCATTTTCAACGTAAAATATAACTACGTATTTTTTAATTCAACTATTTTACCGTCAATGATATAATAATAAACCTATTATAATAAATAGGTAGATATGCTATTCCCACGCTCAATCTGGAGATGCGAAGTTGTCCCAAGTGGGACATTACAATACGCGTAAAGGACAAAAAATAATTTAAGGGTACATTGTACCTATTAAAAATTATTGACTTTTGCGTACCTACAAACTCACAGTTTATTTACTACTAGCTTTGGCCCGCGGCTCCGCCCGCGTTAAAATGTTTTTCCGGGATAAAAGTCCCGCTTTTTATTTTCTCGGGATAAAAAGTAGCCTATGTGTTAATCCACAAGATGATCTACCCGAGTGCCAAATTTAATCGAAATCCGTTTAGTAGTTTTTGCGTGAAAGAGTAACAAACATCCATACTTACAAACTTTCGCGTCTATAATATTAGTAGGCTATCTATTAGAATGAGACTAATTTATTGTGAATTTTATGTGATTCTTGGGGACGATATCATGATTACCTAAGAATTAAAAGTTCAGCTTACTAAGACACTGAGATCCGTAAGGATGGACTCGAAGATGAGTTGGACGATTAATTCGAGTTGTGCGTGAAGTGGTGATAGTTTCTCACGATAATTATATTGTGGTGTAAAACTTTCGTATACTAATTGCGCCTTCACCTACCCCATCAGGAACATAGGCGAGACCTTTAAAGTTAGTAAAGCTGAGAAAATGGATTTCTTTATCGGTATACATGCTGGATGGACGCCACAAAACCAATATAAATCATTGCCAATACTCATTAAATGACTCTATTTTCGTTGACATAGTTTACTTTACAAGGGCTACAAAGTAGTTCGCCGTTCAGAAGTCTTACTCCCAAACCGGAACCAACACTCCAATTAATTATTGCTTTTGTATAAAAACAGTAGTTGGCAACCCAAATCTGATAGTATACAAAATATGGTTGTTACAAGAAGCCCTCGCTCATTACCATCGCTAATTGTGGGGCTTCTCTTCCTCGTAACTTATTCGGTGTGAAATAGGTACGATTTGACGCGGCCAAGATTTATGGACGATGGTAATGACGTCCTATGTAGTACGGTGTAATTGTTTTGCTGGTGACCATAGTTTGTGGTGGAAAGTGACCATGTTTGGATGCACTGCAATTACGGTACAATTGATTCGTGGATTATGGTGTCTAGACAATTACGGCGCGTGAGGAATGACGGGTTCTCAAAAGATCGTGACCGATGTGTCGAAGATTGTGAGTGGTTTGCATAATGATTTCTTATGTTTACGCAAATGTTAGACATTTAAATAAAACTATTTTACGGATTTTATCGCGGTTTTTTAATTTATATTTTCTTCCGACGTTTCGAAGTGCTCAATCCGTAAAATAGTTTTATTTCATTATGAGTGGTTGTTAATATGAACGTTTGAAGCATAGTGATACAGTTTACCTTCAATTTTTTGAGCAGATTTTTCGTTGAAATATAAACATAATGTGATTTATAAAAATAACAACTATTAAATCCAAAAAGTGTTTTGAAATTATTTTAATTATGAGTAGTTGTTAATATGAATGTTTGAACCATAGTGATACAGTTTGCCTTTAAATTTTTGAGCAGATTTTTCGTTGAAATACAAACATAATGTGTTTTATAAAAATAAAAACTATTAAATACAAAAAGTGTTTTGAAATTATTTTCCATTATTAACAATATTTATGAAAAATAATATGAAACTCTTTTAAAGAAAATAAACTGCGTATTATACATGTTGTCAACGGCAACCGTCATAATTATGACACGCTATTGCAAATACATAGTTGTTTATTGTGTTTTACGTGAGTGAATAAAATCATTACCATCATCATCCAAAGACGGTGATGATACAATATTGAAATGAGTCCTTATTTACGACAGCTCAGTACATTGCTTAGTTGGATCATCAATATTGATGATGCAGCAATGACCGTAGCCACCTGCACATTATTTTAGAGACACAAATGTTGAAAGCTACCGAATGTTTATAAAATATAGAAATATCTTTATCCCTTCATTGAAACAGATAGTAGTAAGAGCGTTGTGGTCATCTGAGCTTATTTCCGTCTCAAGCTGAAAAACTGCGTTAATTCTTATATTAGATACAGATTTCGATGGTACGGGAAAAGCCAATGTTTTAAGTTAACTACATCTAAAGACGTATTTTGACAAATTATTTCCTTTAATATCCTATTTCTTTAATTAGATTCAATTTCTCGTTTGTTATGTTTAAGAATGTCTAGCTGAGTACAAGTTCAGCCAATATACTTTTCATTTTTATCCATTCCGTTATCATTTTAAGTTACTTTGTTGCTAAGTGTACGTAACCTTCACATCGATATCAGCTAACTTCGATACAAAAAATACATTTAGTCGAAGCTTTTTTTAAATAAATTGTATAATAAAATTTCTATAATTATTTTAAGCACTTAATGCTACACCGCTTTTCTATTTTGAAGCGATACAATGTAAGATGTGGTTGATAGCTCCCCGCGATCTCAGCGCTGCAGCGCTTGCGGCGGTGTTGCCTTGGCGCGATAATCATCGCCCTCCCTTCTCAATGTCACAGGTTATTTGTCTATTAACCCTTCTGCCACACCAAGAGCATTATATCACACGATAATGCGATTAGAAGTTGTTAATGGGTGTTTGTTTGAGAAATGGTTACATATGTTTTGAGTAACTTTTACATTTAGAGAATAATCTTTTTTTCTTAGTGAGTGGTTAACATATAGAAAACGTTGCCACATTTAAGGTTGTTAAGACAATAATCTCGAAATGAGATAGGGTTTTTACCACGTGGATATTAGATGCAAGTAATCGGGTCTGAAATAAATCAGATATTTTACTATAAATCATTACCATCTGATTTAAGTTTTTCACCAGATTTTTTGTTGGCTTGAGGTTCACCACTGTGTAAATTAGTATATTCTACCAACTAAGTCTTCATGAATGACTCGGTCGTGAACGTAATATTGAATAGATTAGTAACCTAGAAGATGCAACTGATATGCTGATGATCTAATAAAATTGTTTTGTTCAGCATCGTGTTCTGATGTCATCATGATTGACTGGTTCGATTGTTCCTGATGATTACTATAATATATGCTACGGACACTACGTAGGAATTCAAATTAGGAACTGTTTTTTAATCTTTTTATCACAAATCAGATCGGGTCAGTCGTGGTTTGCCGGCTATCGAAGACGGTAGAGACACGTTTCGACGAGTTATATTTTTTTTTTAATTTTTGGAACGTGCACCACATTTTTTAAGCAAAAGTCGGAAATTCAAATTAGGAACTGTTTATAAAATCTTTTTATCACAACTCAAATTGGGTCAGTCGTGGTTTGCCAGCTATCGAAGACGGTAGAGACGCGTTTGCGACAAGTTAATTTTTTTTTTTAATTTTTGGAACGTGCACCACATTTGTTATACTAAATTCGGAGTTTAATTTATCTATTAGAGTGGTTTATAAAAAAATCGGAAGAATGCTTTTAGGGACATTGTAAATACCCACTATAGCCTATCCCATTTTTGCCGGATAAAATGTAGTGTACCCAGTACATATAATATATTAATCCAGGGTTTCGTCTACCTGAATGTTATCCTGAACTTCTGAAGACAATCAATACGCCCTTTTATAATAGTACTATTAGAAACTGAAGCGATTTTGATTTAAAAAAAAAACATATCTACCACTGAGTTTACGGAAAGACTTTCACAAAGATATCTACGACTGCGCCAAGACCGATAGTCTTGATGGATGAGTCTGTACATCGATATTCGATACAGCACCCTTTTTATACACCCAACTGTCACTTCCACTAAAAGTTTGATACCACAAATACCCTCACAAAATATTTAAGTGCTAACAGTACATTATCAACACAGACAAAAATACACTGTAACTTATGTAATCTAAGCCCACGTGCATTTTGGCAACATTAAAATGTCCTACAGTAAATACCTCAGATAATTAATAGTAAATTCACTATTCTAAACGGTTGTGCTCAAGAACTTTTAGAAATATTATAATCTTCTTGGTTGTGCTACTCGTAAACCAAAAAACAATCTCATAGAGTTCTTAATTTTAAAAAATGTTCTGCGAATGAAGTGGTTCAACTCGAAGCCAAAAAGAGTCTTCATTAATTATTTTCCTCAAACATTCCGCTTGTGTTTCTATGAAATGACAGTAATTCATGATCGCAGCGGCTGGCAGTTAATTGCCGCCATTATTGCACTAATCGATTGAATTATTGTTAGTACAAAGTAGCGTGATTAGTGATACCTAATTGGTATATTGGATGTTTATATTGTTAATTAGGGAGTAAGTAATTTTGTTTTAAAGAAGCTGCAATCACTTAAAGAAGATTGGGATTGATTATGATTTGGCATAGCAAATAATTTTGACATATTTATTTTGCAATCAATAAAAAAATGTTTGAGACTTGGACCGAAGTGTAGAGTACGTTGTTTCACAACGCTGAGCTAATCAAGAAATCAAGCAAACATTTTACCGAATTACAGTGGTCAAATCTATGATTTCACTACCCTTAGGAATGCATCCTAGCTTTAAGACTTAAGGGGAAGTCATATTAAAATGTCGAGTATTACAAGCTCGGTACATCACAACCTTAACACATTCCCATAGAGCCTGTTATTTATCGAGTGACGGTTTGAAGCATGTCAGGCCGCCTTCACAGGGCGTGAATGCTTCAATCATTTTGATATACAACCACCTTTAGACCAAATACCGACGGCTGCTCACTCACCAATATATGTAACATGTCGAAGGACTTGTAATTAAAGTACGTTAATTACAAGTAGTTGTAGTACTATAACGAGGTAAATTTCGGTGTTAATGTGCCAAGGGAAATTACGTGGAGCTTCGAAGAAGAGCAAAAGAAATTATAATCATCAGTCTTGACAATGTCCGGGGGTCACGGGTGGGCGGGAGGTGCCGCCCACCCATTAGTCTAGCCAACTTCTGTGACCCCCGTGATGAACGGCAGCGTGTCTCACGCTGCCTCGGACACCAAAAGGTGGGCACGGTACGGTGTTACGGGGGCTTCTGAGCCCCCGCAACAACAGGAAAAGGACCGCAACAGCGGTACGCGCAGGGGCGGTTGCGGACGACAACTTAGACGTGAGTCGGAGGAAGCCCGCAGCCGTCCCTAATGCGCCGAAGATGGTCATTTAAAAAAAAAAAAAAAAGTCATGACAATGTATTTCGTGTGATATTACTGGTGGTAGGTCTCTCATATGTCCGTCTGGGTGCGTACCACCGCAATGTATATTTCTACCGCTAAGCAGCAGTGTGCATGCACTGTTGTGTTTCGCCTTGAAGGACATTGTAGCCCGCGTAACTACTGGACAATGACGCTTAACATCTTATCTCAGGATGACGAGCGCAGTGGAATGCCACACAGTACTTTGTAACTCAAGGTGCTGTATGGTATTACTACTGTTTTTGGGCGGTCGTATCGCTTCCCATCAGGCGAACGGCATGCTCGTCTCGTCATTCAGTGCCATAAAAAAACATATGTGCGATATATCATTAGGTTTTGTTCTCAAAACTCTGTCCACTCAACCTGAAACACGCAGGGAAAACATTAGGCTTGATGCGGGATCTCGGGAATGGAGCCCAAAGCCTTCGGTTTAGAACACGTTCATCCCTTGCTAAGGTACCGGAAGTTACCAAATATTTGCTGAAAGTATACATTTATAATGACCATATTTTTCTTTGGTAATTAATCATCATTACAAAATATTAAGAACAGAGTTTCGTAATGTTCTTTGGGCCTATTTCACCATGTCCGGTCTCTATGTGAGAGTTCATTCGGATGTGTACAGTCGGACACATAAGTAGCTGACCAATTTTAAAACTTCAAATCGCCTTTACACTTGTGTGTTTTTACAAATTTTTGTTTTCTCTTCATAAAAATAAAATATACAAAATAAAATAAAATAACTTACTGGTGGTAGGTCTCTCATATGTAAGAGTCCATCTGGGTGGGTAATGTCGATTTCTACCGCCAAGCAACAGTGTGCATGCAATGTTGTGTTTCGATTTAAAGGAAATTGTAGCCAGTGTAACTACAGGACATAATGAGACTTAACATCTTATGTCTCAGGATGACGAGCGCAGTGGAATGCCACACAGTACTTTGTAACTCAAGGTACTGGATGGTGTTTCTACTGTTTATGGGTGGTCGTATCGCTTTCCATCAGGCGAACGGCATGCTCGTCTCGTCATTCGATGTAATAAAAAATATATATAGATCAATATGGCTCTTTACGGCATGTAATTTAATAAACATTTTCTATGATATTACAGATTTCCTAGAAGTATTGTAAGACGAGAGGTGCGTGCACGCCCGTTATTTGCCATTTATTTGATATTTGCCGTATCATCTTGTACTGACGCTGGACTGCGTGCACCTCTGCGTCGTCTCAGTGCAAATTACAACAATTTTTTCACGGAATTAGATTTATTTGCTATGGCTACGAGTAATTGTAAAAGCACTCGTTCGAATAATTAATTCTTCCAATTTTTAATAGGTAAGTCTGATTAGTAAATAGTTTAATGTCGTTGTCTACCACTCGCACTCGCAATCACTAATCACTAAATAATATGCCGTGGACAACGCTGTGAGTTGCTCATTTGTATTACTGTAAGAAATATTAATTTGTAATGCGCAATTTGTAACTGTGTTTTGGTTCCTTAAATAAATAAAATTTAAAATGCTGAGACATAGCGTTTGCGGCGGTAACGGCCGGGCGGCCGGCGCGGCGGCGCGTGCCCATAAATCCTTTGTATATAAAGTGAATTTTATACAGGAAAAACTCTTTAATGCGGGCGAAGCTGCGGGCAAAAGTTAGTTTGATATAAATTTGATGTAACGCGTATAGGTGAATTGAAATTTTAAATTTGTTCAGCTATTAATGTTACTGACTGTACCACTACACGAAAGTATGGATAATTCTCAGGTATGTAGGTTTCCTCACGATGTTTTCCTTCACAGTTAAAGCGAACGATATTTGATAAAAAATACACAAGTAACTTCGAAAAGTCAGAGGTGTGCCATGGGTTTCGAACCTGCGGACATTGTCTCGGCAGACCGTTTCATTCCCAACTAGGCTATCGTCCACTAGGCTAGAGTCTGAGAATTACGACAACTATTATCAAACACTCAAGTCTCAGGATCGCAGTTTAGTGTCAAGCAGAGATTCATAACTTATACTCTTAGGTAGTTTTGCTACTGTTTCTGGGTATTCATGAATCGTTGCCTCTACCATCAAGGAAACTCGCTCATCTCCTTATGAATGGGTCGGTTGCGGACGACAACTTAGACGTGAGTCGGAGGAAGCCCGCAGCCGTCACTAATGCGCCGAAGATGGCCATCGCGGAGTTTTAGTTGGTATGCCGTGCGGTGTACATAGGTTAGGGACTCGGCCCGGCGGTCGCCCGACGTTTTCCATCTCTCCGGGCGGCTCAACGTCGGGTCGTAAGGCACGGTGAACCCAACATAACCGCTCAGTCGTTCCCCTTGAACGCTGGGCGGTAGTAATAAGTCACTTTCTCCGCGAAAAAAAAAAAAATCTCGTTATGCATAAAAAAAAACTATAAAATGGCGCCTCTAAGCCATCTGTCACCAAACGTACACAAATATTTTACAACATTAAACCATAATTAGGTCAAGACAGGTGTATATATCATTAATTGGACCTTCAACGTAAATATGGATAAATTTTTTACATGATTGCATAACGAGCGGAATAATTTAGGCACAGGAAATATGATGAAGCGGTCATACAAGCATGATTACAATGTTTTCGATTTCGGCACCTTGTACCTAAAATTAAAAATAATAACTGATATTATGTATGAAGAAATGTTTGTTGTGTGGTCACGTTGAATCGATCGGATCCGGTCGATGGGATTATAATGTTACGTCGAGGTACTTGGGTATAATTTTGGGTAATTTTAATCATCATCACTACATAGTATAAAACGAAGTTGCTTCCCGTCTGTCTGTCCCTATGTATGCTTAGATCTTTAAAACTACGCAACCGATTTTGGTGCGGTTTCTTTTAATAGATTGAGTGATTCAAGAGGAAGGTTTATATGTATAATACATGCATAATATAGTAGAGGAACACTGACAATTTTACAGGTTTCTAATGTGATGTAAATAAATATATTTTTTTACTTACATTGCAAACGCTGGCGAAACCCTACGAGATAGATCACTATAAAGCGGGACTTTTATCCAGGAAAAACTTTTAAACGCGGGCGGTGCCGCGGGCAAAAGCTAGTAGGAGATAAACGAGACTTACGACACAAATTAATGCAACTTTATAATAATTTAATTCAGTCAGTTTTAATTTAAGTTACATTTCGAGTAGTTATATTATAGTAATATATGAACCCTATATTACATATTGTTCTATGACCGGATACGCGTACCTAATGCGGGTTAACAGACTTCCATTAACTAAAACTTTATGCACAATTCTCATGTATATAAGCAGGTTTCCTCACTATTCCGATAATAAATCATGTAATAAATACAGCATTAACTACGTAATATTATGTTTACTCAAGGGCTACAACACCAATAGATACATTATTGCCGCCCGATGAGTTCTCACATCTCGCCACGAAAACCGATACTATCTTCATTAAAGAGAAAGCCGTAATGGCCGCAAGTGTCGAAAGCATTGACCTAAGCCCTAAACGCCCTAGGTACAAGCGACACTGTCTTTATATTACTGCCTAGATTTATCCGCGCCCCATCATTGGCCAAGAGGTCGCCTACAATTGTTGTTTACATAAATTGCAAAATAAATTTACCACAATCATCGCATCTGCGGTGTTTACTTTGTTGGTAATTTGTGTACGTAAAGTATAGGTTATAAACTCAATGATATTAATATGGTACAATTTTAACAATTAGTATTTATCTGAAGTATTATTTTTTAAAGAAAATTATGTAAAATGGAATAACACTATTTATTTTATCTTGTGTTTTAATATTATGAATGAAATTTATTACAGTGCGCATCGCTTGGCAAAAACTGTAACAGTAATTTAAATATCGTTTTGTACGTTTTTCATATTCATAACTGCTACATATTCAATAACAATAATTTACCAAAAATAACAAAATGGACATAAAGTCGAACAAAATAAAGCCTCCAATTTATTTCCTCCAATAAAACAGGTCCTCTAATTTGTAATGTTTGTTTTGATGGTGACCGCTTCGTGTTTACCCTCGGGAGAGATTGCAGCCTCCGTGCTGTCGTGACGAATCCCCTTGTCCCAATCATGTCGCTGCCTCGCCTCGCTGCCTACGCTCTACGCACTCTTGCGCAATGAAATACAATTGTATGTACACTGTTTAGAAATTGTATCGGGGTCTTGGATATAGTATCAAATATTTTTGAAAAGTCGATGTTCTGAACACCAGTCGCAGTAGATACTGTGCCGTGCTATTGTAAAAGAAAGAGTGGGCAATTTGTAGCTGCAGTTCAAAAATATCAGATTGGTATTTTATTTTTATCGTATTTATTTATATCGATCGGCTTTTTTTGTATTTTTCATTGGAATAACTATCATACTCTTTCTATCTACTATTTTTGAAATATTACTCGTTCGAAAACGTTTTTTACGATACGAAAAAACGATAAATGTCGACACACAATCATCCCAGTTGCACGTAAAAATTATCTATAATTAAATCGGGCTATATTACACTTCTCTAGAGGAAGCCTTAATCTTCGAACGAGTTTAATCACTTCAAAGATCTAGTAAATTATGGGAAATAGCAGAAACGGTACGAATTATCGCAAGTTGAATACGCAGAAGGCATCTTACGCAAAATCTTTGCGTTTACTAAAGGAAAGGTGCTCGCCGGTTGAATGGGAACGTAAAATATCCTAATTGATGCAATATGAGAAACTAGCAACGGACCGCGGCTTCGTTCATTGATATAAGTGTGTTAGAATCGTTCGTTTCAAGCTTTACAACTTTTTATAACATAATAGGTATGTTTTTTGGTAGACTTGTCATCCGAGCTAAATAGTGTTTTTATCACACAAACACACACACACTCACGCCTTTTATCCCCGAAGGAGTAGGCAGAGGCACAACTAGTGCACTGATTTTTTGCCGCTATTCCGTCCCATGATATGATAGGAGGCGAGCCTATCGCCATATCGGGCACAAATTCTAGACTCCGAGCTGATACTGAATAGAAAAACTCAATATCACTTTGCTCGACTCGGTGATCGAACCCGAGACCTCAGCATTGCAGTCGTATCGTAATACAACTACGCCACCGAGGCAGTGTTTACATGCACAGAGTATAAAATCAATGTGGCGTAAATTCAAAATGTTACGCAATCATTGTCAATTATTTTACTGTCCGTTCCGTGTGTGCAAACCTTCTTCATCAGAGCTTACGCTGATTGATGTCGCAATAAATTCTGAACACCCCAAGACACAACTTCTTGTTGGTAGTTAAACGTCTAAGACACAAGACATCGATTATATGCACTGTCAAAGATGCTGAATGGTTAACTGGCTATAAAGGTATGAGGCAAGAGAGGGCAATCCCAGTCGAGCCCCAGCTGTTACGATAGATATTATTTTGTGCTAATGAGGCAGTTACGATAGATTATAGTGAATATCGAAAAGTAGGAAGTTTAACTGTGGTAAGATACGATTACAGACGGCCGTCTGTTTATTACACCTGTATCGCCAAATTACCGTTCTGATTCTGTTGAAAGAGACAGGTAAGGTTACCATAAATTGGATTTTTAGGAAATATTGGGTGCTGTTAATACTCTTGCTATATTTTAAAACATAATCATACAGTATAAATAGAATAAACGCTGTAAGTTGTTAAAATTATTACTTAATAAAAATTACTATCGTACTAAAGATTCTCATAAATACAAACGTACAAGCATTACCTTGCTAATAAGCGTTTTGTTTGAATAATTGATTTACTGTATACATAAACAATATCCATAATCAAGTTGTCACAATATTCTATGTTTAACTGCAAACAATTCTCGACATACAGTTAGCTGCAGACAATAGGCATCTACGTATCATATGCGGAAGCGAACGTAATGACGAGCGAAATGGAACATAGAATAGTGTGAGCAAATTATTGGTTAGGCCAGGTGTACGAGATCGCGGCACGCAGCTTCCTACTGTTCGAGTGTTCGGTACGCCATTATTTCGCATTCGACATTTCTAACCGTTTATACTTAATCATTGCAGGTGAAAGTGAATTGAATTCAGAAGGTGTCAAGTATGAAGATAAGCGTCAGGAAGATATATGTCTAATTGCATGTATAATTGATTAATGCGTATGGAAAAATGCTTTTATCGTGCAAAAACTGTAATTTATAGCTGTTGTTCTTGAGAGCGCTTTTAGGTAATGGTGTTTGCGATCGTTGTGTTGACACCGCGCGACTGTTCAAACGTTGATGTATTTATGTTTACGATATCGAGAAACATTTTGTAGTAATTGGACAGGATGGGTATAGGGCATCGGGTAACGGGTTACGCTCTTAAGGCTATGGACGGCTTTATTTTCTTATTTTGTGGATGTAATTTACAAACATTGCAAACATTCGATATGTTTACAGAAGCCATTGAAGTGTAACTAGGATTTTGGTTGAATTAAGGGTTTCTAAGTTCTGTCAGTCTCATTGCACGAAAATTAGCAGAAGAATTTTTCATCGGATTTCTACAGGACAATGGTACCATCCCAGTTGACTTTACATGGATTAATCACATCAAATCCTACTACCTACTAATATTATAAATGCGAAAGTTTGTAACTATGTATGGATGTCTGGATGTTTTTTTTTATATATCCTTGAATAACGAGACGAGCATGCCGTTCGCCTGATGGTAAGCGATACGACCACCCATAAACAGTAGAAATACCATCCAGAACCTTGATTCACAAAGTACTGTGTGGCATTCCACTGCGCTCGTCATCCTGAGACATAAGATGTTAATTCTCATTATGTCCTGTAGTTACACTGGCTACAATGCCCTTCGAACCGAAACACAACAGTGCATGTACACTGCTGCTTGGTGGTATAAATAAACATTGCGATGGTACCCACC
Organism: Lapara coniferarum; assembly: GCA_949316025.1. Classification (NCBI taxonomy): domain Eukaryota; kingdom Metazoa; phylum Arthropoda; class Insecta; order Lepidoptera; family Sphingidae; genus Lapara; species Lapara coniferarum. Next base: position 4,823,131 of record OX438924.1, on the reverse strand, counting down.
CAGACGGACTCTTACATATGAGAGTCCTACCACCATCCATGTATGAATGTTTGTTACTCTTTCACACAAAAACTACTGAACGGATTTAGATAACATTTGACACACGGGTAGATCATGTCCTGGATTACCACATAGGCTACATTTTATTCCGGGAAAATAAAAAGCGGCACTTTTATGCAGGAAAAACTATTTAACGCGGGTGGAGCCGCGGGCAAAATGTAGTTATTTATAACGCAACCGTACCACGAATTAAAAAGATTTAGGTAATTGACAGCCTTATTTATTTCTATTCTGCAAACTAAACATTAATAAAAATGTTACATATCAACATTTTGTCGTTAAATTGAATTGTATATGTCAATTGAAAGAAAGAAAGAAAGAAAATATTTATTTGTAACAAGCATTATTACAACATAATTAACTACTAAGAATTCTTAAATTAATTTTGATCGTCACAAAAACGACCCCAACTTAGCATAAGCTGGTAAAAACCAGCGCTTGTCTTCCGCTGGGCCGTTTTGTGATGTCACGGGCGCCAAAGGCAATTTTCACGTCCTTTGTCCTGAAGTGAGATCACCGGGTAATTCAGTCGTTTAATGACAAATATGGTAGGAACTGCAACCATTGATAGTGCAGATCTATTACGATATCTCGTGGTTTATAATCGTGTTTGTTGCGTATCATAGTTTAGGCGTCGTATGAACAAAATTAGTTTTTGCAAGTTTTTTTCCGTTTTTTTTATGTTTTTTTATTGGGTTTATTTTGTGTAGTTAGTTACATGGAATTAGGTAAGAGTATTGGAACATGTAATAAGTGCTTTGATCTAAGTTCTGAGTCATACCCACTACTGTTCAGGAATCTTACTTTTTACTAATATTATAAATGTGAAAGTTTGTAAAGGTGTTTCGATACTTGATAGAAGTAATCTCAGAAACCTCTGTAGCAACTTGGATAAAATTTGGCCTACAGATCGACCATGTTCAGGATTAACGTTTCGTTTTATCACTAAAAATCGCGCAAAAATATTTGTAGCGCGCGTGGATAAAATTGTCTATAGCGATAAATCAACTATGTGCCATACTATGTGCTGGGTCTGTGGTCATTCGCGCTAAAAATATTGTAGTGCGCGTGGATAAAATTGTCTATAGCGATAAATCAGCTATGTGCTGGGTCTGTGGTCATTCGTACGTTTACCCCTGTGCAAATCTCATAGATGGAGCGATACGCTTATCAGCTACCAACTTTATTTACAGTTTGCTGCTTATTATAAACATCATCTTCATAAGAGATCTTAATGCAAGTTCTTAGAAAACAATTGAAGTAGTTGTCTCATTGCTTTAGCGTAGAGTGGACCAAGTTTGACTTTCAGTTTAGGACTTATATGCTCATGTGAATATTGATACCATGTTTGAGTACTGATTTTGGTAAGATTTTTGAATCTGGATAGCACTTATTGTACCTGGATTTGGAATCTGTGGATGGTCGAAATAAATAATTATTTTTAATCAGTTCAATCGCAGAAAGAATTACTAACTTTGATGCGTTCGTTAGTTTTGTCTGTACCTTTGAGGACACGAGAATTTATATTGTTGTTATTTAACTGGTTAAAAGATTTTACCACATTACGGTTCGGTCAAGCTGGTCATTTGCTTCAATTTAGAACTGTCATGTTCAAGTGCCATATGGTTATACAACATCACCCTTAACAAGTGTTATATACAGTACATTTATTGTGGTTAAATTCGTTATTTTGTTACAGTGACGGTTAAATAGTAGATATACGTTCATCTGCAATTTAATACCCAACTGGTAATTATGTGTAGTAATTAATAAGTTTAGTAAAATTCTTATCAAAAACTAAATTTACGACACCAAAGCTTTCAGGTAAATCTGTATTTGTATGCCTTGGCATATCAAAAGATTTAATAGATAATTTAGCAGAGAAATTAACTATTAACTACAAAATCTATTTAAATAAGAATAAAATTTACATTTTAATTCACGCACATTTGGTATTAAGATAAGCTAACAAGGCAATTTGTATAGTAAGCTCTCGTAATTGGCGTTAGTGAACTGTTATTTATAAGCAATAAATATAAGCGACCTTTAGATAATTCTTAACAAAATATGCAAATTGGCCGATTTTGAATGTCAGTCATGGCTGACAGTGTCTGTGACCCGACCGCTAGATGTCACTGTAACAACTGTCATTGCGCATGACATTTAACTTTGCTTTGAAACTTTATTCGAGTTGGTAACATAAATCTGTGGCACACCTTTAGAACGCACATTTTAAAGTGCACTTTTGCGCAAATAACACGTAGGATGCAAATGGAAATAGTTGTGCATTATACAACACCACACGAAACTTCGTGTTGTAAAATACCAATTTACTTTAACAATATAGCGATTTAGTTCCAGCATTTCGTAGCCGTTTAAGGCGGAGTACATTTAGGCCAGCGTCTCGGATAATGCTCGGAGCCAGTATAAATAAGCTCGGTGTTTCGTTGCCTTTGGTGGTGGCCCATTTGTTAGCTATTAATTTTACTGTCGTGCCATCTGTACACAGATCGGGAATGTAGTCGAGTTGTTTACTAGCTGAATTGTATTGATACGATCGATTTTATTGATCGTGACGACATCTCTCGCTTTGTACGACATTCTGAGGGACGCAACGTCGCCCCGAACGAACATTACGGTAAAGGTTTGTTCACGTCGCACGTAACGTTTTTATTGATTCGACGACATTGTTCCGACGCGGTTGAGTGTTTACTAAAGCCTATTCCACTCGTTTACCTGACTAAAACTGGGTTTAAGGAGCATTAATAGCCATTGTAGGTGATATACACTGTCGCTTACAGAACAAATGGGTTTACGATTCCGACGCGAGTCAGAGCTGGCTGGACCGTTTCTAGCAAATTAAAGGAACATTACACAATTCCTTAAATGACACTTATGCCTACTTACTGCCTCGTTAAATTCGATTATATTTGGCGGTCGAATTTATTGACTATAGTAATCAAGTAAAGATATTTATCAAATGAAGTATGTACGGTATGAGTAAATAGCAGAAACAAGTTACTTTACCAAAATGTTTATTTCATGTTCGAATTTTGTATATATGATTATGTTGGATTATATTTTTGTCATATAACAAGTCAATTTAGAAAGTGGTAAAGCCACGCTGAAGTTCTCTAAATTTCGAAGGTATGTGCAGTCTGCCAATCGGCACTAGGCCATAGATGTGAACTAAGGCCTAAACCCTCTCAGTTGTAGAGGAGGAATATCATCATCATCATCATCAGCCTTTATCAGTCCACTGCTGGACATAGGCCTCCCCTAATGAGCGCCATAGCGCCCTGTCTTCAGCTTGCCGCACCCAGCATATGCCTGCAGTCTTGAGGAGGAATATGCCTGCTCCTAAATTCAACATGTTTAGGTAAAATCGTTATATTAGATAAATTCGTAGGTACGATATCTTTGTTGGGAATGAAAAAGTTGGCTGAGATGAATGTACCTCTGACTGGCCAGTGAGGTGGACTAAGGCCTATAACCCTCTCAGTGAGAAGGCCGGTGTTCAGCAGTAGGCAGAATATAATACAGGGATGGTAATATCTATACTAATATTATAAAGCTGAAGAGTTTGCTTGAACGCGCTAATCTCAGGAACTACTAAACCGATTTTGAAAATTCTTTCACTAATAGGAAGCTACTTTACTCCTAAGTGCTATAGGCTACTTTTATCCCGGGAAAATATTTTTATCCCGGAAAAACTTTTTCACGCGGGCAGAGCCGCGAGCACTACTAGTTATTAAATAAATTGTCGTGTCGTTAGATATGATACGGCCTTAACAAAGAGTGACTGCTAAATCTACACTATCATTTAAATGAACTATATATTATATTAACAAAAGTATACTTCTTGACATGTAATATAAAACGCTGTTAACAGTTTAATTTACGACAGAATAAAATATAAGTTTTCTTTGATCAGAATAAAATCTAAGTTTGTTCCAACAATAAAATTGTTATTTTATGTATTGGATTCAACGGCATAGAAAGTTGGCTGTAAATTCACTATTTGCATTTAAATGAATTTCAATAAGATAATGGAGGTTTTATATAAATTTCTATACATTTGTGAGTCTATAGACATAGTTTAAAATGAATGATTTGTTAGCTATCAAATTTTAGTCATAGAATTGATTTATACTTGTATTCTGTAGAAACCAATGTTACTGAAGAATTAAATATTGTCTTAATATTTCTGAAACTTTGAATTGTGTGAGTAGGTAATCTTTGATAATTATTGACCACAAAATGTACCCTAACCAATATTCCTAGCTTTTAATTAGCTAACATTCTGATAATTTTTATTTTTCTCCATAAGCAAAGACTTTCAAAATTGTATCGAACTCAATATGAGAGCCTACACGGTTCTTTTTTTTATTGCATCGAACGACGGGACGAGCACACCGTTCACCTGATGGTAAGCGATACGACCACCCATAAACAGTAGAAGCACCATCCAGCATCTTGAGTTACAAAGTACTGTGCGGCATTCCACCGCGCTAGTCATCCTGAGACACAAAATGTTAAGTCTGACTATGTCCCATAGTTACCTGGCTACAATGCCCTTCAAACCGAAAAACAACAGTGCATACACACTGCTGCTTGGCCGTAGAAATAGACATTGCGGTGGTACCCACCCAGATGGACTCTTACATATGAGAGTCCTAGCACCAGTAAGTTCTTTAAACTTTCAACTAATCAACAACTACTCAACACCTCAATTTCCTTCATTTAATATTTTTAACACAGCCGAGATGAAAGCGACACGATAGTGGAAGGAATTGTCGATTCCCCGTTTACGACGCAGCCCGCGGCGCTATCCAGTTTTATACGTACCAAAGTGATAAACATTAAATCTTAGTAATGTTCGTGACTCCTGCAAAATTGCAATTTGATTTCAATCTTTGGTTATTGGAGAAAATTGAAAATAATCTCGACTTGTTAAATGAGAGTTGTGTTCGATCTGAAAGTGTGTGGAGTTCCATTATATGATTTGATGGAATTGTACCATTTTTATTTTTGTCTAGATTCAATTGTGTCTCATATTAGGGTGATGACTAGGATTAGCAAGATGTAGCTAAAATTGCTTTTGTCTTTTGACTAGGATTTGAGATTCACTTGTAAGAAAAGCAATGAATTCCAACTTTGTTGTTATCATATTATCTCTTGATTATAACATTCCTTCGAACTACTACTTTATGGAGTCACGTAACGAGTTTAATAAAGGTAACTACATAACAACTTATTATTCATGAACATTTCTCATTTAATCGTAGGACCCCAATTTAATTTAATTCAATTATGGCCACGTCAATTGTGTCTCGTTAAAAAATCTACGGTTTACATTTGATCCATTTAGATAGCCAAATATGTAATGAAACGTGGTTGCTAAACCACTCGTTAAAGCTGGGCTTGCCCTCCGATAATCTAATTGTACCGATTCTGCAACGATTCCCTTTGGGGTCAGTCTGATAGCATCAATATACGGTCATTGGACCGTCCCTAGCTACTAACATTTACAATCGATTATTGAACGTCCATAATCGATTGACAACGATTATCGATTGACAACGATTTATTACTGGCCACAAACGATTGACTTCGGCTCCTAATTCCATCGTGTTTACGATACGGACCGTTTGAAGCAAATGTTTGGTAAACTTCTCAGACACTTGTTGAATCATAAATTGGTGTTTGATTGTAAACAAGGAAGCGAAGGATGCGTCAGAGCGAGCATTGTTTTAATAATAAATATGCATCGGCCACTGAATCACTTGGGAGCGCGCCAAATGACACTGATCCTGCACTGACGACCTCTTCTGCTTAAGTGCTTATTGTTTTTTAAGCTGAGGGTTTATTGTTGTTTTGTCTAGTGAGAGACGGGTAATGGACATTTTAATTCTTAAAAATTATTGTCTTCTGTTGGATGCTCGATAATGAGAAAAGATATGATTGCAATAAAATTAGGTTATAAGCAAAATGTTGTCGTTATACTACAACATGGTGAAGGTTCAAATAAATGAATAGAAAAAACATACATTTAAAAAACAACAGCAGCTACTGTATTGTAGCAAAAAATGATCTGCATCTTATAGGGCCTAAATATACACTTCGAAAACCTTTAAAAAGATTCACAGCAAAAATTTACTTCATTTCCAACACCAAGTGTACACTTAAATAAATTACTACATTTGCAAATACACGTTTAAAAACACAGGATACTGGTCAGACGGACCTGTATTCCGGCGTCTCCTTTACCGTCGCATTTATCTGATGCGGCTAGTTTACTTGACTTATCATTCCGATATTAGATATGCGAGTACAAAGTTAGTAGTACACATCGACAACAAGTCCCGCAAGAATGGCTGAGTGAATTTGTAGGTTCTGAACTGCAGAATAACTTGGTCCAACGGGTGAAGGCAATGTGGCCTGACGCAGCGTATATCATTGGATAGAATTCTCGTATCCGAAAGGTATTTTTCGCAATTTGCATTGATCTTGTATAATGTATGCACATGCAGTAGTAATATAGCGTTCGTAATTTGAATCGTGATTGTATGGTACTTCTGCGTTAATTTGATGAATGCATAAACCTTTTCATTGTTCGATTTTTAAATGAAGTCATGCAGATCGCTTTAGGCTAGCTCTTCATAGTCTGAAGAAAGGGAATTTCTTTCCATGAACAGAGAAAAAACACCCAAGATTTCTGGATCACTAATTAATTTAAGAACTCCTAATTCTACGCTGCCCTATAAATAAAAAAAAATGCATAATTGTACGTCAATCTAGGTTACGGTGTTTGTGTATTTGTGACAGAAATAGGTAAGTATTTACTAGCGTGACACTATGTCTTAGAATCCATATCATAGCTGTCAACTATCAATTTGTATCAAAAGTCATGCACCTGCCGCAAAATGTCAATTATAAGGAGCAAACCTAGCTCCATTCTCTAGCTTTTCTACATAGCTTTGTGATTGTTCGACCTTGTCAATGACCAGCATGACACCGATTCAATCGTATAAGGAGTGCAATCTCGAACAAATTTCGTAGGTATTTCACAAAGAAATACCTAGTGAAGTAATAAAATTAACGTGAAATACATATTTACAGTGGATGCATTAAGGGCTCCTCTTCTTACGCCTTTAGGAAGAAAACGCGTAAGTGTATGCATGTGTGATAATACATTCACGTCGAATTGATAACCTCCTTCTATTTTGAATTTTATTTAAAATGAGGTAAAAATGTCCTCCTAAGAACACATTTTACATTAGCTAAACTAAACTTTCAATCTTCGCACAAACTACAGTTAATAAAAGCTACATCGTCCGTGTTCATCTTTTATGTCCAGTTGATAAACGTGTTCCGTTATTTTTAATGCATTTCACTGGAATTAACAACTGACAGTCTGGTTACCGCTGTCTCTTGCTTGGATGTCAGCATTACTGTTTGCATTGAAGGAGGATAATCAGATTTTCGCCTATGTGCCGCTTTGTTAGCGTCGTTAGTTGTGTCTATTGTTGCTTCAATCTCAGTATTCAGGGCAAGCTTGGCCGTTGGATATTCTTCAAGCATTTTTTTTATTCTCGTTTAATTACTACAGTAAATTCACCAAATCAGTTTTTAAAGTATAGTCGTAAGTGCTATTAAATTTTTCTGCTTATTATCATTCCGTAAGACTGCAAAGCTGAGGTCTCGGGTTCGATCCCCGGGTCGGGCAAAGTGATATTGAGTTTTTCTTTTCAGTATCAGCTCGGAGTCTGGAATTTGTGCCCGATATGGCGATAGGCTCGCCCCCTATCACATCATGGGACGGAATAATGGCGAAAAGTGGGTGCACTAGTTGCGCCTCTGCCTACCCCTTCGGGGATAACAGGCGTGAGTGTATATGTATGTAATATATGTATCATTCCGTAGTTTGGAAATTTTCATCATGCGACGGAAGACACAAGGCAAAAGGTGTATATGCCCTGGTTGCACCTCTGCTCACCCTTTTGGGTATAAATGCGTGATGTGTCTTATACATACGATGTTTTTCTGAAATCTAGTGTACTTACGTTTCTTTAATTTCAAATATTATTTAAAAATATGTACAGTCAGCTATATAAGTAGCCAGCTTGGCCAGCTGTTTGCTGTAGGTTTCTCACGCACAAACGCTGGTCTCCGCGTGCCGTTTTATAGATTGTGCAACATTTACAACAATACATTTTTAGATGTCGATATTTTTCTTGACAATGTGTACCATTTTAAAAGCTCGATTAAGAGAATATTGAAAACTCACCACTTTAGACTCATATAGTCAACACAATGTAATTTAATTTTACTATCGATACATCATTTTAGTTATATAATATTATACTTAGTACCATTCGCAATCGTTTTTAAAAAGTTATCAATTGACAATTTGTCTTAAAACTAATTTGAGGATAACGTTGTGGGTTACACATTTAGTATTTGTAGCATTAACATGTATTTTATAAGATGTAATACCTATTGTGTAACTGTTTGTTGTCCCATTATTATAAATAAATAAATAAATAAATAAATAAGTAGGTGAATAAATTCTAAACTTCAAATACGTCTACACTTTCGTGTTCTTACCAATTTTTGTTTTCTCTTTACAAAATAAAATAAAGGCGATTAATTTTACGTCCCACAAAGAAAAAATGTTTAAATTAAATTTATCGCGAGCAGGTGATTTGAAACTTTGTTCAGCTACTTATATGGCTGACTGTACCTACGCTTACCCTTCACACAACAACGTGAAAGGTATCGCATTGAAGCCAAATGATATCTCTTAAATTGGGAGATGATTTGAATTCAACATCAACTCGCTCAGTATCAGACGGACCCTACATTTTCAACTTACGTACATATACATATATACACTGACGCCTGTTATCCCCGAAGGGGTAGGCAGAGGCGCAAATAGTGCACCCACTTTTTGCCATTATTCCGTCCCATGATGTGATAGGGGGCGAGCCTATCGCTATATCGGGCACAAATTCCAGACTCCGAGCTGATACTGAATAGAAAAACTCAATATCACTTTGCCCAACCCGGGGATCGAACCCGAGACCTCAGCTTTGCAGTCGTTCTGTAATACAACTACGCCACCGAGGCAGTCTACATTTTCAACTTGTTCTGCGTAAATTGCAATTGGTACTAACTACACACAGTCCATCTATTTTACCTCGTTAGCAGTCTTCTATAAACAAAAGCGCAACGTCCATTTGTTGTTGCCAGTTTTCATCAGTCAATATCGTGATAGGTACAAACAAGCGACTTCCGCAGTGTCCGCTCGCCCTTTGAAGTGTGCTTCGTTTAAGATAATTTAATCGTACGAGCGCGTTCGGAGACCGCGCGAAACTGCGCCCCGTACCAACTCTTTGATGTATAAATAACATTTTAACATTGTCAACGTCTCGGAACTCGTTCCACTTTGTTATGATTGAAAACGAGAGAATATTGAGATATTGTAATTCAAATACGAATGTTAATTCTGAAGTCGATGCTCGTTTAGATCGGGACAGTCAGCGCTTCGAACACAGGGAGGCGCTGTGTTTAACATAAGATAACAGAAAGGCTGTTGTCGGCGAGAGATGTATACTTATGCTATTACATGTATTAAACCCATGAGCGTTAGAAAAACAGTAAGGAAATATCATGGTATAAAATGCCGTATGCGTGCTATTGTCTAGATAAAATCACACAAATAAATGTTTTATGGTAATCGAGTCAAGTTACAAGTGAAGACAAAGAATGCGAGGATACATAAACATGCATTGTGTAGTTTTTATGATAAAATAATTACGTGATATTACGTAGCATAGTGATGTAAATGTCGGTCGCATAAGGATGTTTTAATGCGCGGCCATACTGCAACAATCGCGCGCCCGTCCGATCGTAATCCCGATACTACATCTGTATTCCGACGCACAGCCGGTTATCAATATTCAATTGTGAATAAACAAAATGATATTCTCCGCATTCGCATGCCTTCCTCGATTTACGATTCAGCCGGCATGCGCGTGTAACGAATCAACTACACAATCGGCAATCGAATAATTGTCAGCATCGATACAAAGAGTTCAGATAAGGATCTCGCCCGTTTCATTCCGATGCATCGATACGCTGCAATCCGACGTTGACAAATTGCAACTTGAAGAACTTTACGGCCGACAAATTGAGGCTACTCGTATATTGTGAATTCCGCGGACGAGCTATTCCGTTGGGCTTATATTTTTATCGATAAAATTTTTATCGATTCAACTTTGCGGTTTCGTAATCGATGTAAGTGTACATGGTAAATTAGCGTATATTGTAAGAAGCGACGTGTTGAGATAAATGAGGTAATAAATCCCATTGATTGGGTACAGGGGTTTGTGACGGTAATTATGACGTTTACGAATGCACGCGTTCGTAATCTTGGACATTTTTCATTTGCTTCGGGCTGGATTGTTGGAAATAATGAGTTTAGCGGAATTACGAGGCTAAGTATACACGCATGCATTCATTTCTGTTATAAATTACAGTCACGGTTACCAGAAATGTCGTGCACGATAATGTAGGAGTGGGTTTACAAGTAACTTAATTGCTTAAGTGGACATCAGGTGGACTTATGATACACTATAAGGACAAAACATGGTACCATCGAATCATGTAGCTGAACACAAAATATACGATAAATCTAGAATAAAATGACACAACTTCGACGTACTAGGCGAAGTTGTAATTAAAATCTCTTGGAAATAAAGTATATTAAAATCGTTACTACAGACCTCATTAATTCTCTATTTTTTCCGTATAATTAATTCAAAAATTAATATAAGAACTCCCTATATTAATCTTATGTGAGTCGCTTTTATAAAAACTTTTATAGTTTAGATACATAATCTTAGTAGTATTATCTAGCAGTCTATATTTTAAAATCTTTTTCTTTTACGTTGCTTATTATCAGATTAGCTTATGAAATTGTTGCTTGGCGACAATGTTTTACATCACACTATTTTCTGCATGGTTATATCTGAGACAATGATATTTATTTCTAATTTCCAGACTCTAATCCCTGACATATTTATGACCACCAAAGAATATAACTTTTACGGGATGGTCATTAAAACGACCATATTTATTTTATTGCCATTTTAATGTTTTTAAATTTCGAAACACGATCTATTTATAAATCTGATGCAATGTTTCAGGAGTAAACGCACAAAAAGATATTATTTAGGGGTTCTTGTGTTATGAGAGAATCTATTAACCTTAAAAAAAAGGTTTTGTTTTGCAGTTCATAAATCAACAGTTAAGAGCTGCTAGTGAATGGGTGACCTACGGACGAAATGTATGCTCTTTAGGAGCTTCGGTTGAATACAAGTAAACTCTTTAGTTCATCAAAATCCATGCTTATCACAAAATATTTTCTACAGAGATAGCTAGTATTTAAAGTTATTACAATAACGTTGTCACAGTCTTAAAGATTCAGTCATCAAAAGAGTCTAGTAGGGGTGTGGTTAACAAGCGGCGTGACTCAGCGAGAATGTATGCGAGTCGCTTCATAGAAATATGTTTGCTATTATTATATTGCCAAGTGCAATTACCAATCGGAGTTATGCTTAGATGCGTATTTATCAAGGAGTTATGTAAACGGGAACCAAATCCACCCATAAAAGGACATGTCTAAAAACGGGCATGAAATTCTAACCACGATACTTTAAGTATCATCATCATCAGCCTTTATCAGTCCACTGCTGGACATGGGCCTCCCCTAATGAGCGCCATAGCGCCCTGTCTTCAGCTTGCCGCATCCAGCATCTGCCTGAAGTCTTTCGCAGATCGTCATCCCACCTGGCCGAAGGGCGTCCTATACTACGTTTGCCCAGTCGCGGTCTCCACTCAAGAACACGTTTACCCCAGCGGTTGTCGGTTCTTCGCGAGATACTTTAAGTATATATATTTGGATAGTACCCCTAAAAACTAGGTCTTTGCAATAAATTGCATATTTTTAAAGTCCTCCGATTTTAGATTTATATAATTTTATTTTGTTTAAAAACTACACTTAAAAGAACGTTAAAGAGTTAGTTATAAATGGAGAGGTCCAAAAATATTTTTTAATGAATCCAAGATCCATATGTTTCCTCCTTTAATATCCATAAAGATTGAACCTGGTTAGATTTTGAGCCCCAGCACCCTTACATAAAGCGGACATCTCCTTTGAGTTAATCATAAAATGGTCACCATTAATAGCAGATTAATTATTTTTATACACACACATCCACACAGTACCCACTCACACCTTTTATTACCGAAAGAGTTGGCAGAGGCGAAACTAAATGCACCCATTTTTGCCATGCGTATTTCGTCCCATGATGTGATAGAGGGCGAGCCTATCGCCATATCGGGCACAAATTTTAGACTCCAGGATGATACTGAATAGAAAAATTCAATATCACTTTGGCCGACGTAGGGATCAAACCCGAGACCTCAGCATTGCAGTCGTACCGTGATACAACTACGCCACCGAGGTAGTGAGTTTATAGAGACAAGACTATAAAAAAAATTCAACGTCACTTAGTATAGAGTAGCTGCCAAAATGTATTTATGTTTCGTGCTTGATTCCCGTTTGCCTAACCACATCCAATTCCAAAACGATTCTCATCGCTCATAATCACCAATGTTAATTTGCCTAATTCTAATTCTGCTATTATTATATGGAATTGTACTACGTAGAGATTCTCATCCGTCGTTACCATGACAACCTGCTCACATCCTCATGTCAACGACACAACACCGTTATATCTATAACGATGTTTTTGGCAGTGTTATGTACACACATTAACATGGCCCGACGGTAAATACTACTCGTCGAGGGCTGCTAAACGTAAAAACTACATTTTGTATTTACGATGGTAATTGGTTACCAGGTAAGTCTGCTTTGAAGTTTCTGGAACTTAATTATCTCGGTAAGTTATACGTATAGTCAGCTACATAAGTAGTTGAACAAATTGAAAACTTCAAATCACCTCTACAGTTTTGTGTTCTTACCAATTTTCGTTTTCTCTTCACAAAAATAACATTAAAGGGATTTACTTTACTTTACACAAAGAAAAAGTAATTTTTTAATTGAACTGAACGCCTACAGGCGATTTGAAATTTTGTGTTTGTTCAAATATTTATGTGGCTGACTGTACACAGCATCAAGCGTTTTCTCTTTTCAGGTGTATTACATCCACATTTGGACAGTAATAGGTCCCATGTAATAAGGAGCGAGCCTATTCCATTTACCGAGCACATTTCCAGACTCCGGGCTGATATTCAGTAGAAAAACCCAATACCACTACTCGACACGGGAATCGAACCCGAGGCCTCAGCACTGCATTCGTACCGTAATACAACTACGCCACTGAGGCAGAGTTGGTAAGTTGTAGAGATAGTTTATTTGGAAGGAGCAATAAACAGATATTGCTGACAGAAACTGGCAACACACCGAAGGAAAAACAACGAATATTGAAGGAGGCCTATCCAGCGTTAGACTGCTAAAGACCGATGATGATAAAAGAGATTTAGCGGAACTATTGTTTTAAATTAAATTGCATGGTTGTCTACCACACATCAAGCCTTCTTGATTTTTTATACATAAACTATAGTCTTTCTACAGCAATTATATGTAGTAACAATAATACGTTCTTAGAAAATACGCTTTTACTCAATAAGGTAGAATTGACCTTTGAAGCCACGTGCTTATAAGGTATTGCGTATTTCTTTGATTTATCCACTCAATTACCCAGTGATCTAAGCCTAACTCATAATGATGTGCGTGTTTTCCCACGACAATTTCCTTTGGAAAATGCTGTGGAAACAAGTGGCAACCCTACGTGGGCCGGACATCAGAGGAGCCGCTATCTGTGATCAAAGCGGCCGCGGCCTTTCGGCGAGTGCGACCTCGGGCTAGGGCGCTGGCACACTGGACACGCAGATTTACTTTTATTTCATAACATAAAAATTATATTCTCGTGAAATCATCATACTCGGTGCGGTTATACTTTAATTTGTGAGGTGGATTCATGTTGCCGTTTTTTCTCGGTAGTGAGTTTCTGCATCGGCAGTGACGGTGGCTTATTATTAGTATGTTTGTAGAAAAGAGTTTTAAATACATATAAAATTAAACACAGATACATGTATTATTTTTTTTTCTAATTTTATGTATTAACGTTAATTAAAAAAATAGATGCTAATAATTAATACCAATAGGAGTTTATTTTCCCACAATCTATGAAATAAAATATAACTTTGTAGTAGGATCCATTAAATATAGTTTGATAATGCAAATTATAAAATTAAAAACATTCCGTTCTTACAAAATGTGTTCGTACGTAGTACATGCCCACTAATTTTTATTTTTATTTTTGTGTTTTGGCACTTTATCACACGTCACAGTGAAATTAATCTTATCTTACATACTCATTATTTAGTCCGTTAACTATTTACTACTACTTAAATTTAGTTTCTATAGTTAAAATAACTTCATTATACAAAATTTTGTCGTAACATTTCTATATACTTTGTAATAATATTGTAAACTAGTCCGCTTTATTTAACTTTTCTTTATACACAAGTTTTGGGTTACGATTAGAAGCAAGCATATTTTGTGATCAATAATTATTGTTTTCATGGTTGTAACCTGTTTTGTCTTAAATAAATAAATAAATAAATAAATAAATTGATATCAATAAATATTTTACACCTTTTCGCATACAATTTATTACTAATACCTATAAAATTAAAAGCAATTATTAAAAAAAACATCAAAACACACTTTACACGATAAATGTGTTTCAAACACATTAATAAATGTCAATAAAGAAATTAAAACAGCGTAATGGGTTTAGCTCTTCTTCTGTCCTCCGTGGTTTTGCCGTTGTGTCCAGTGTGTCCAAGGCTTAATCATGGCTAATTGTTGAGGAATATTCAAAATGAAGACCTTACCCGATTCGAATCAAGATGGCCTCTAATGAGAGGGCTCGCTCATTTACCAAATGCAGGAATTAAAGCCTAATGATGATACTGCGGTTAACGCTATCCCGTAACTAACTGTTCATGGGTAAATGGGATTTGGAGGGTTACCATTCTATGATGTTTTAACGATTATAATTGAAAGCTATTGCGGGTTTGTTAATAGGGATGTTTTGGTAAGCAGTTTAGCCTACAAAAGTAGGTTAATGCACCTTATTCAGTTTTTCCTGGTTTAGGCCCTTATTTAGTTTCGTCATGACTAGTTTTGACTTTCATATATTTTACCCGCGTTTTGGCCTGTTAGGAGTAGAGCATCGTCTCTTTACATTTCCATTAGTGCTGGTGAGTCATGTTTAAAGTAAACATTGAATAGGCTGCTTCGGTGGCATTGTTATATGAAGGTACGATTGCACAGGGCTGAGGTCTTGGGTTCGATCACGTGTTGGGAAAAGTGATATTGGGTTTCCATACGCAGTGTCAGCCCACAGTCTAGAATTTGTGCCGCCACGGCGCCATCACATTATAGGACGGAATACGTTCGGCAAAGAGTGCTTGCACTAGTCTCTGCCTATCCCTTCGCGGATAAAAGGCGTGAGTGTGTTTGATTGATGATGATGATGATGAAGACTATATCCGAATACAGACTTTATTAGGTATACAGTGTTCTTTCTTATTAGGTATACTGACTGATATGTGGAACGGCATTAAAGGTGATTAACGTCAGAGGAAGCGAGACATATTTTTTTAACTATGACGTAAACAACATTTATGACTTAGGCCTTATATGATTAAATAGGATAATATTTAAACATGTTTGTAAGCTTTACAGACTAGTACATCCCAGTTGCTCGTTATGAGAGGAGTACGATGGCAGTAATTCCAATATAATCTATTGATTATACGTCAGAAAATTGTTTTTCCTTTATGATCCAATATGTTTTATCCCTCATTATTGCTGCCGGTTGAGACAAAAGGTACATTGATTAGATTTGGTTGAATTTTGTCAAAGGATAGACAACTGTTAATCCTGCAAACAAATCTTTCTTCCGATGGAGTCACGGGAAAAGTTACTTTCTTCACAATTAAAAAGCTTTATCATACTCAGCATAGCTAAAAGAGTAATTCATACAGTATCTATTTTTGTCACCACGAAATACTATCTATAAAAAGAATTCGCAGTAAAATAACATACAGTAATAACCATTGCGCATAAAGTATACGATTCTCGGAAGTTTCCGTTGATTGACACTGTAATGCACGCGGATGGGGTTCCATGAAGCGGTGATGCAAAAACTCGCGGCCCTCCTGACGCCTGTCCCATGCGTATGATTGTGGCCATCTTGCTCATTTTGTCACTATGGTATTATTGTTGTAGTGTTAGTAAGGTCGGATTTAGTGTTTGAATAAACACACACACTCACGCCTTATCTCCGAAGGGGTAGGCAGAGGCGCGACTAGTGCACTCACTTTCGCCGTGCGTATTCCGTCCCATGATGTGATAGAGGGCGAGCCTATCGCCATATCAGACACAAATTACAGACTCCAGGTTGATGCTGAATAGAAAAATCCAATATCACTTTGCCCGACCCAGGGATCAAACCCGAGACCCCAGCATTGCAGTCGTACCGTAATACAACTACGGCACCGAGGCAGTCGAATTTGACAGTATTATAATTAAGTGAATGCATATCTACAAGTATATATATACTATGGGCCGCCTAAGACGCTCACGGTCACTAAACGAGCTATGGAGAGGGCTATGCTAGGTGTTTCTCTACGCGACCGAATCAGAAACGAGGAGA
Source organism: Lapara coniferarum (assembly GCA_949316025.1). Taxonomy (NCBI): domain Eukaryota; kingdom Metazoa; phylum Arthropoda; class Insecta; order Lepidoptera; family Sphingidae; genus Lapara; species Lapara coniferarum. Next base: position 4,806,248 of record OX438924.1, on the reverse strand, counting down.
TCCGCAGAAGAACGAAAGTCACTGACATAGCCCAGCGGATTAGCAAGCTGAAGTGGCAATGGTAGGGCACATAGTTCGAAGAACTGACGGCAGATGGAGCAAAAAAGTTCTCGAGTGGAGACCACGTACTGGCAAACACACCTGCAAAGTGGACAGACGACTTATTAAAGGTCGCAGGAACACGCTGGATGCGGGCCGCTTTGGACAGGTCCGTCTGGAAATCTTTAGAGGAAGCCTATGTTCAGCAGTGGACGTCGTGTGGCTGATGATGATGATGATATATAAAAGTATTTTAAACTATTCTCTCCACTAAGGACAAGTTACCTAATAACAGCACTGTAATGCATAATGTTTATGTCCAAAATATAAGTATGAAAAACGTTGCAAATCTCATATTAACGATATTTGTAATCATGTAACACGTTGGAATCTCCTACAAAGTAACTGGATATACGCTGTCTGGTTCCCAAATGGGACACAGGAACGTCGTGATGAATTTTTCAACGTGTGCGGCTTGAGGGCTTACAACTATCTCCAAGTTCAGTCGATTGTTACAATCTTGGAATGTGTATGGAGAGCTAATGAGGTTTAATGCTGACCAAGGTTTTTAGCGGTGATTTCACTGCATTTGCTGTGAAGTGAATCCAAAGAATAATGCCGATCAGCAGGAGATGTATCCTTTATTGTATGTAATCTATCCCTTCATCGGTACAATTATGCCGGCCTGCGTAATTGTTTCCTCACTTTTCGGGATTTATCTACCGATGCACGCTGATAAATCTTTTTGTTATTTACTATCGCGTGTTCCATTATATACCGTCATAAAACTTTTATGTCTGACTTGACCTTACTAAGCTCATGTACAATCACCTACATACGTAGCTGAATAAATGCAAAACTTCACCTACACACTTTTGTGCTCTTACCATTTTTTGTTCACAATAATAAAAGTGTTTCCATTAAACTTATATGTGTGTAAAATACGAGATACGTTTATATAAACTTATTTTATACAATTTATTACGTGCCATTCAATCTCCAATATCGATGGTCTCACAAAGAATATTCTATATACTAATTTACTGACTCATAAACGTCATCTACGGTAAAAATTTAACCGCTGCGATTGCGCAGTATGGATGTTAAAAACAAACCGTTACTAGAAAGCCAATGCCATAGCTCAGCTACTTAGAGCTCAGCCATTTTATGTTATTGCCCGACATTCAACGATATAGTTAACGACCGTTCAATGAGATTTTCATTCAAGTTTTTGCAGTTTCACATGTCATCAAGGCTTGCAGCGTTCATATGGATGGGTCATATAATTTATGAGTACCGACTTGCCCCGATAGGGTCTATTTTTTGCCTCTATGGTCTTTGGTAATGGACTAGTTACTAACTCCATATTCCGATCAATATTTTATGCAACATCATACCGAGGAAATAAATTGCTACCGTTTATGTACCAATTGAGTGTAAATCAGTTGTTTGTTTGGTGTCTAATTAGTCTGTTTCCAGATGAGCAAAGATCTAAAAAAAAAGACTGCCAAGATGTCAACATGATGAAGGGGTTATTGTTTTACAAGATAAAATTTATCCGCAGGATAAATTACGATACGAACAAATTAAAAATTGCATTTGTTTGGATGAAATAGTTTAATTGTTTAACTTCTGTTTTCAGTCACATTACGATTCTTTTAATGGATACCTTTTATCTGACGATTGAAAAATTATTCTTAATATAAGTGCTCTAATTACATTGCCTTTGTTCATAAAGTGTGTTTTTTAAATCTTGTACTGTAAAGTCTACACTGTGTCATTTTAATACCTTGACGGATCATAGTAATTTAGCAAAAGTATTTTTATTATGTTGTACTAAATGCGAACGGTGTAAATGTATATCATTCTATGGAATTATTTCATATGTAACAACAAAAAGATTAGCATAATCAATCAGAGAACCAGCCTTCCTGACGCAGCCACCTATATAACCGGCCCAGTCGTGTTACAGACAAATCTGGCCACTCCACAGTTCTGCAGAAAATTCTTCGTGTTGTTTATACCTAGTTATGTCACATCACGCCTAAGTTTAATACAAATGCAATGTTTTTCTAAACATGCAACATTTAATGAATAGTTGAAACATCTAGCATACCAATATGAATCATAATAGGAAATGGAATATCACAAGAAAAAACATATATGTCGACCACTGTGCATTATGTTGATTATAAATATCAATTATGTAAAATGAATATTTCATAGGATACTGGTTTGTAGGTGTCGATGGATAAAGGAAGATATTGCGACTCCTGACGTGCGACTGAGTCATAGTGACTCATGTTGCAGCACGTGCATTTTAGGGTTATGCTGTATTGTATTTACTGTAGTTTTTACTAGAATCAGAGGATTGATTTACTATCCACGTGCAGTTTAGGGTTTGGCATATTATAAAGGTTCGTTTTAACAATCAATGAATTGTTTTTAATGTTGTAACGTTTGTTGTACACGGTCTGCTCTGGCTCACTTTTGAGTTGATCACAGTAACAGAATTTAATTCTGTATCAAATTCTTGATCCACAAACAAAACTGTAGATTATGGAACACACTATAACGCAAATATTCCTTGACATCTGATCTTCTAGAGCAAAACAAACTATACCTTGATAATCTTACTGCCATGAATTTGTCCTTCACAAATAATTTGGACACTTGCATAAAGAATTAATATAAGTGTTTCTAGTATTGACACAAACCTATTGTATTACAATTCAGAAGTGATATCGCCATTTTAAATTCAACTAACGTTCATACATCAATTACTTGTCAATGTGATGTATCCAGATGTAGATAATAAAGAAATAGGTATTTGTTTCGTGACTTGGTTGAAAATCTATCAGTTTATTAGTACGAACAGAATCCACGAAACTTATTAATAGACAGGATACTTAGGCAATCGGGGAAGTGGATAAAATCTGATGATATTTTATTACAAATTCCCTCGATCTTAGAATTTCACGGTCATAGGCGTTAAAAGGGCAGCTGGTTTTTGTCCATTCCAGTATTGCCTAGTACCCACTCATACGATTTTGAATTATTCTACTACTACTATAATTATATAAAAAGACCAATATTATGGTATCTGAAAGTACAAAGAAGGCATTTCACACAGAAGATACACATTCACACACAGAAGACAACGGAGTTATTGTAATCAAATTGCATTTTACTTTTTTAGTCTAGGTCGCTGCTCCTCTGGAAAATTACTCTAGCTTCAATTATCTAGATTTGTCAAACGACTTGCCTATTAAATACAGGGTTGTATTTAATAAATGTAGTAAGCAAATATGATTACCTACGTAAACCTACAAGATAGAGACCTGGTTCAGTCGATATGTTCATATTATTGACGAAACTGTAAAATTAGTGGTTCTACTTCTTGCCGACAATTGGTGTGTTGAATAAAATTTTACCGAGAAATAATTGGAAAATTACCTTGTTGGCATACGACTCATAATAAATTAGTTAAATTTACTGCATATCCTAATAAGCCATAATCTAGAATTGGTTAAATCAAATTAAGTTGAAATAGATTTATAATAGGTTAATAAAAACTGTCAGACCATAATTCTATAGCAATTTATTACTTTTTAAAATCGTTATCCTACGTATTTAAAAATACTTACTTCTTATTTGCCTCAATTAAGAGAACATGACCAAACATAGCCAATTATCCAGTGAAAACTATAGCAGACATCCGGCATTAATAGTTGTTTAAAAACAACAAATTGAAAATTATTGTAATCGAATTGGCTGATAAGTTATGTCGGTGCACAGGCAGCCGTATCAACCGCCTTACGGACGATATTCCATATATACACGACCAGATGGATTGGAAATCGAGGGTAAATTACTAAAAGTTGTATGGCTGATGTCCGTTCCAGTAATTAAAATGTATTCTCCAAAATTGATTTAATGTAAATCTATCTACAAATAAGCAGCCTGCATGCTTTTATTATACTTCCACATAGTCACCATTCACCAGCAAAATAAAAGCGTGTTCTTCACTCTCAAAATTGACATATTAAACCGTTACTGTGGATTACAAAACTGAGACATTATATATGATAACATAATGACCTTTAATTGAATGGTTTACAATGTCCAAAACGAACTACTAGCCTGCCCAATGCTAGGCGAATGTCATCGTGGTTAGTTAGCTAGAAAAACTCTCCTCTCGATTATCCATCTAGGTGTCATACAATCGATTCGAACGAGTAAAGCCTTAGTGGCGTATGAAGACTTGCCCTTAAACACTAATGGAAATAATTTACAAATGCTGTTGGCTTAGTACTCATTAAAAGGAGGCGTAGTTAATATATTTTTATTGTTAATGTCACTCGTACTGCGCGGCATGAGTAATTATTCTTTGTTTCATGGGCCTGCGTCATGCGGACCGATCATAAATATACATAGACACACGATTTATGTTTCTATTTGTTTGTATTCTCGTAAATATCTATTAGTGTTTGTTTCTGAGCGGTATGCAATTACGTTTGAGTGTTTACTGTGAACATGGTCCTCGTGTATCTTTTTCTATGTATGATTACGTCTTTCCACAGATTTGTTGAGCTTATAGGTACTCCTCGATATATCTGTAGAATATTTAATACATAACGTAACATCGGAAAGTCAAACATGCCCTAATTATGAACCTATGATTTCCGTCTCAGTACGTTCCAATACCGCTAGACCATCGCGGGTTATTGATAGGGATAACTAATCAATCAACAAGAATGATAATCGTCCATTTGAGATAGAAAAAGTTGTTAGCAGCGACGCACCTTTTTTGTTATTTGGAGTATCGTATCAAATATCTAGTAATCACATTATTGACTAAGTGGTAGTATTACAGAGTTGCTAAGTTTAACACCTAGATTGGATATCTAAATTTGCCTGATTTATGAGATAGCCACGCTAGTAAAGATTGGAATTTGTGTCTGATCCCACTTAAAATAGCACTTAAGACTTTATCAATATGGGGCATTAGTTATCTATTTGTTTATGCATTCGAATATGAAATGCGCGTTAATATGAACAAATTGTTAATATACACAGTTGATACAAGATAGTTATGGAAAGAAGAAACGTACTGTTTTACGGAAAGACGTAATGAAGAGGAAAAAACGTTATTTATAACGGTTATTTTTAATAATAACTGCAATTTGTTTTGATTGGCGATTTCGTTACGTGTAACGAAATTGTTGTTGTTGCGCAAAAAATACTGAAATAATTGGTTGATGTGTGAATGCTTATAGTTGTAGGGTTCAGTATATGTACTTATTAAAAAATCATGCTATTTTTTTCCATGACTAATACGGCCAGTAGCCTGACGCGAGTCGGCTTTTGGCCGCACCGGACTTTCGGGTGAACGCTTTAGGCGCTCCCAACCTTTGAATTAAATGATCACGCTGACGGTGACCCACTGAGATTTATGTAATTTTGTTTTGCTTAAAATATACACTTAATATGAACGTTTTATAATATAAATGGAGGGACCTAAAATATTTTTTAATGGATCCAAGATTCACATTTTTGGCCCTTTATTACACATAGACTTTGAGCCTGGTTGAATTTTGAGGCCCATCACCCATGCAAAAGGGACATCTCCTTTCTTAGCCACTTGGTATGGAATTACTCTCCACGGGACCCTACGGGACCCTACAACCAACACCCGCACTAATACCGTTTTTAAAACGAAATAACACGAATATACCGTGAAGTGTGACTAACCCGATCATCGCAAGCGCCTCTAACGAATCGTCCAGTTATCGACGCTTGTATACGCATTATATCGCTTCCAAATAAATTGATGGTAAATTAGGAACCGTTTTCTTTAAAGCGCAATATTTGATGTCGATTACGTATTCGTGGTACGTGCACAAGCCGGATACTCGTATGGGAATTTAGTTTTCTATGTACATATTTTGATTTTATGGTGTTGTGTGACCCTAACAACGTGAGATAAGTTTTTATTTAAATAGTCAAGTTCCAATACAGATTTTTATCGAGACTACCTGAGATACTCTTTTAAAGGAGCGAATGATTATATCTTGGTGATCAACTACGTTTAAAATAAAATAGATACAAGAAAATCTTTAAAAAAATATATCGCATGAGTCACCAGTTCTAGTTGCGCGTGAGTCAGTGTTAAAAATTTTGTCAAATCTTTCTACGTGTACGTGTCATATAAGTTTATTTCGATTATAATGATTGAATAAGTATACATTATAGTTCAAAGGCGAAAAGTGGGTGCATTTAGTTGCGAGTCTGCCTTCCGCTTCGGAGATAAAAGGCGTGTATGGTGTGTGTACAGTTCAAAGGCCTTTTATTTGTAAAAAAATCGTAGATTAATAATAACTAAATATTCCTCCATATTTATCGTTGCTCGCTTCAATGATCGCTGGATTAGATGATTATGTATTCTAAATAGTATCATTAAATGTCGTATGCTTTTAAGAGTCGTAGAGTGTTGGTTGTGCTACTAAAATCACACTAATAAATAGTATCCAAAAAATCCTTAAATATGTGATAAGTGGTTCATTTATAATTGGGTCTTGTTGATGGTAATTTTACGAGCAATGTATCAAATAGTCAACCCAGTTAGTTTTTTATTATTTTTCACGTACACAACGACAAATCTAAAATAAGAATAAATAAAGCTATTTTATATTTTTCGTCTTTGTTACAGAGAACAAACATGGATTATAAATAACAAGTGACATAATAACGTCAGGAAGACCATAAACTCTGCTGTAACGATTAATCTCCTGTTATTTTGTAAACAACGCTAGCGTTTAATTATTTTTATTGGCTCGTAGGGTTAGCAGCTCCTTCATCTAATTTAAAATAATAGCAGGCCATTATAAGTTATAAATTTGGGAGTCATTTACTTGGATATTAAATCACATTTTAAAAATAAAGACGCGCGTATTTTGAGACTAATGGGTAACGATTCGTATTCAACTCGAAATATAGCATAATAAAAGGAATGAGTTCCGAAAATAAATAAACGGAGTGACGTTGGCAACACTAGCAGGGGTTATTTCTCAAGGGAAATATGTCGAGTGTTGCCACACCTTGGGTGGCGGCGGGCATCTGTAATTTATTAACAGGTTAAATTTCTAATTAAACCACGCCCATGTTTTTAATATCTGTAGTGTTGTCGGGTACTGTTTCGCTTTATTGTAGGGTATTGGCCGACACTTTCGGCGGGGTTAGTGCTGGGTGCATGTTTGTTTTGTTTGCGAAAACGAATTAAATTTGAAGATGCAAATGTCAACGTTGCTGTACAACTAGATATTATGATTAGAGCTAGTGTTACTGGTTTCAGATAAAGTTCTAGATAACTATCTGACATATTATAACAGTATCTAACAAATGAGGTCTGATTTCACCGCTTCCTGATAAATGCTACTCGTCACATAAATGCATCATCATCATCACCATCAGCCTTTATCAGTCCACAGCTGGACATAGTATAGTTATAGTATAGCACTGACTTTATAATTTAAATTCGTAATATTCAACATCTAGTCTGTCTTTTAAAGACACTTAACGAAGGTAAGGAAGTCTTTTTTTTATTGCATTGAATGTTGAGACCAGCATGCTTTTCGCGTGATGGTAAGCGATACGACCACCCTTGAATAGTAGCAACACCACCTTGACTTACAAAGAAGGTACCTACTCTGTGGCATTCCACTGCGCTCGTCAACCTGAGACATAAGATGTTAAGTTTCATTATGTCCAGTAGTTACAAAGGCTACAATGTACTTCAAACTGAAACACAACAGTGCATGCACCAGTGTGCAGCAGTGCTGCTTGTCGGTAGAAATAGACATTGCGGTGGTACCCACCCAGACGGACTCTTACATGTGACAGACCTACATAATTACTTACTATATTCGTAAATTATTTTACCTTACATAAAAATTTACAAATAAGCGAAACGAATACGATTGTAAATGCGGAGGTAGTGGACATCACTAGCGGTTTTATGGACGTTTGCCGGTTTAGAAGACCGGTCTTACAGTTTGCGATAACGGCTCAGTTGTTTGTCTTCGCGGTCTTTTTGCTAGTTCAACTTTGGTTCGGCAAACATTATTTATTTGTAAAATTGTAAAAGGCCTTTTATGCTAAGTGAAGATGTTTTGTTGGGTTATTAAATGTTGAATTTATTTTCGTTTTGAATTTAGAACATTGATTTGAATGAATCGAAATATAATGCAGCATATCGTTAATTTCCTCCTAATATTACACAGCTCTACAAAAACAAACTTTTTTTGTTGCCCTGGAAATCATCGCAAATTTTCACGTTTTCAAGTGCCCAGATTACGAAGAATTCATGAAAATTCTCAATGTGCTCGTATTTTTATGATCTTTGCATATCTTACAATTTTGAACGTTATATTTTATCGTGTATTAAGTTACACTATCTCCGCAATCATCTAGATAAATTTCCGGATAATTTAGGAACAGGTTAGTTAGTGAGGAACAGGGAGAGCGGTTCCATCAAGACCTAAAAGTGATGGAGGAAAGGTATCACGGTCGATGGGATTGGCACATGACGGCAGATTGCTGCTGGTCTGGAAAGAGATTGTCCCCTGAAAAATTACAAAAAGCTCACAAAAGGCGTTTTATGGAAATATAAAATATATTTTCGACAATTTCCTCTTTATTTACTTCGATGTATCCTAATTTCTCAAAACATAACTGATATTATGAATATATCTGTTATTTTGTTTTTAGTTTTTTGATTTAGTAATGTAAAATGAACAGAGATTTTAAAAAAATTAGAGCAAATCTTCCAAAAACATTGATAGTTTCATGAATTGTCTGCATAAATAGACCCAAAATCATTTTCATATCTAGGGTAAGAAAACCACTATAGACCAGTGTTATGACCTGGTATTTAAAAAAATATATACAAATGTAAGTTATACAACCATTATCAGACCAGTTGGAAAAACTAACAACGGGATCTTGATTTTATATTTTTATAGAATCCTGAAAAAGAAACAGTCGAAAGCGGGATTTGAACCCACGACCTCCTCATTAACCAGGCACTACATAGCCATTGACATGTATAAAAAATCATAATATAAAACGGGATCTTGTTTTTATCCGTGTATTTTGGAAACAATTTGTTAACAAGATTAAGCCATGGTCATTCCGACCGGAAGTAAGGGTGTGTCTATAAACATACCATACGTTTGCAATACGGACACGCCCTTATTTTACTGGTGGTAGGACTCTCATATGTAAGAGTCCGTCTGGGTGGGTACCACCGCAATATCTATATCTTCCACCAAGCAGCAGTGTGCATGCACTATTGTGTTTCGATTTGAAGGACATTGTAGCCAGTGTATCTACAGGACATAATGAGACTTGATTCACATAGTGCTTTGTAATTCGAGGTGCTGGATGGTAGTTTCTACTGTTTATGGGTGGTCGTATCGCTTACCATCATGCGAACGGCATGCTCGTCTCGTCATTCGATGACATAAAAAATAAATTGATAGCATTATGAACGTAACTAAAACCTGAATAAATATCATATTTCCATACATATTCGTTAATTGAATGTTCACATCTCGGGTTTGTGGCGGCGTTTGTGTTATCGAACCACTTATCTTACCTTGTAATTACCATAAGAACGGGGTATTGTACTTGAGCTTGACTTCTGAGTACTCCTACACTGAAACGTATTCATGTGCACGCAACGATAATTTGTTAGTAACTAGCTCTGCCTCTGACCCCATTTCGTAATTATTTAAAAAACGTATTGGATTGTATTGTTTGTTGATATGTTGTGCCTTTAAGGGGCGCTAAATAAATTTTATTGTTATCATTTTGAACGCTTTTATTTAAATGACATGTGACTTTTGTCTAGGAAAGGGAAGCGACATTACTAAGTTCTAAGGCACCTTTATATTTGCGAGTATAAATCATATAGTATAAATATAATTTTGATCAATCTTTTGCAATACGAGTTCTTACATTCTTTTACTTCCGACTTTTTTGTCACGGGAGATTTTTTTATTACTGTCAAAAACATTTTAAGATGTGTGTGAGTCCGGGAACGATCTCTAGTGGATGTAATGACGGCCCACGGCAGTGAGTTTACATTTCAACTCGTCTAGTTATCCTTTTCAATAGTTATAATGACACAATTACATTCGTGACTCGTGTTGTAATTTTTTTCTCACAGCCCTGTCATTTTTAAATTTACATAATAGGTTCGGCACAGCGTAGCTCGCAGCAGACGGTATGTACAATTAAGATATTCCGGTAAAAGTAACTGAGAATAATTGAAATCATTAACTATAGAAAAAGTTTGGGTCACTCAGGTGATGTCAACTAATTTGTAAGCACTTTTTAGGTTTGGTTGTGTATCTGGAGTTTTTGATAGGTTATTCAAGAGGTGATAAGACTATGCAGGTATACATGGCACATTATGGCTAAATTCATCGGCACAACAGTACCCAGTAGCGTAAATCATAGGAAGGAAAGCAATTACCTACTACTATTGTCTCTATCATCCTTGTATCAAACGAAATATACGATAAGAAGCGTTATACTATCAGCAGCACGCCATTAATAAGAATTTATGATCGCTTTACAAATATGAAAATATAATATATCCTGACTGCCTCGGTGGCGTAGTTGTATTATGGTACGACTGCAATGCTGAGGTCTCGGGTTCGATTCCCGGGTCGGGCAAAATGATATTCAGTTTTTCTATTCAGTATCAGCTCGGAGTCTGGAATTTGTGCCCGATATGGCGTTAGGCTCGCCCCCTATCACATCATGGGACGGAATAATGGCGAAAAGTGGGTGCACTAGTTGCGCCTCTGCCTACCCCTTCGGGGATAAAGGGCGTGAGTGTATATGTATATGTATGTAATATATCCTGAACTTAGGAGACTATCCCGCCCTCACACCCACCACTGTATCTCCTGTAAGCTAGGATCAAGCGATGATACTCGGTTAGTATCTGGAGGCACTAATTAGTCTTAACCTGCAACGATGCATCCTGAACTTATAAAACATAGAAAGGTAAAGACGAATTCACAATTGCATAAGTCCAAACCGACTTCCATTAATAGTCTTGTGTTGCATAAGGTCCCGGTCGTTATGTCTTGTAGTAGATACCCTCGCAGTCAATTAACCCGAGGTACGTTCTGAGACCATCACTCATCAACCACGCTGCAATCGCTCTCTGATTTGTCAACATTAAACATTTAATATGTTGACATTTATTTTGGACTGATAATTTCACATATTTATTTGTGGTTTTCGAACGTGGCTCGGTTTGTGTAGCAGTTATTGACCGCGATTGAATGTAATTTAGATTGCCTTATGTAAAGATCTATCCGCAGATGAGAACTTCATCAAAATCATTGTCATTTCGTGAAATGGGTAAAATGAAAGTCTCTCTTGGTAAGCATCCTAATATAATAAGACAATAAGGGGATTAGTAGGGACTATGTACCAAATTATTTGCGCTGGTCGGTTTATATGAAAGTACACTGCTTCGAAACAACACGTCCTAATATGTGGCGTTGATCCCCTACTAAGCAACCCAAATCTATCATTACCATCCCACTCGATTGAGCAATGGTAAACCCAGCATTTGACACCATAGGAACTCGTAACCTTTGCGATATCATTCCTACATCGCAATATGATTTATGGTGTTCAAGTAATTTACGTTCAACATACGATTCTAATTTCTTTGATGTTACCTATGAACGTTATTTATTATCATTTCAATTACAATTTCGTAACTCTGATTACTGTTTGGTAATCTTTTTGTGATTTGTTTAAAATGTGTAGGTACTGGAGAGTGTATAGACACGAATGATTATATTTGGATCTATTGTGATATTGTCTGAGGCGAATAACAATGAAAATATGTTTGTGCTGTATGACAAAACCTTTGTTCAAACTTTTGGGACATATGAACACCCCAGAAAACAGATACCTTAAAATCTGCTAACATACTAACGACTCTGGTATTGTAAGTGGTTTTTAAGGCGATCCTTTACCACCATATAACTAAAACCGTTTTCCGTCTCCTGTAAAAAAGGAATGGTAATGAAAATTTACACAAGCATACATGTTTAATCATAATTATCAACCAAACCATCATATCCAAATGTTTGATCAAACACACTCAAAGAATGTCACAAGCAAGCCCAATAAGTGCAGTGTGGTCGTTTTACCAAGGCAAATACGCGCGTAAATATTGGAGCCCACGCGGTCGCAACTACTCGAAAATTACTTGCTATTGAAATCCCTGTTGTTCACATTGGTCTACAATCTAAAGAACACGTAGGAGGGAAGAGACGCCCTTGGACTTGATATATGTATATGTTATTGTTCGGTGACGTAGTTGTGTTGCGATAAGACTGACGTACTGAGATTTCGACTCTAGGGCCGGTATCAAAAAATCGATCTGGCGGTTGCGGACGACAACTTCGACGTGAGTCGGAGGAAGCCCGCAGCCGTCCCTAATGCGCCGAAGATGGCCACAAAAAAAAGTGTGAGTAAAATCTCAAGTAGATATTTAATGTATTGAACTATTTAGTAAACCAAGCTTAAGTTCTCGTTTAAGAACTTGTTCTCAGCTAAATAAGCACTGTGACACATACAATACTTAGCTTTCAAAATTTGTCACATATTGTGACTTATCAAATCAAATCAAATCATTTATTCGCTTGTGATACATAGGTGGTTACAATGTTGGTATAGTACTTATGCTAAGTGCTCTATGATCAGCCTCATATTGGCATACAAGCGTGGCTTTAAATATTTTAACTATAATATAATCATTAAGCCAAATGGAATTTTTATATAATAATATTGTAGAAAAAAAAAATCGCACATAAATATAAAATAAAATTATGTCAAAAGTAGATTTACTTCTATTATTTGATTGCTAAAATGTCAAATTATTGTACCTACCCATTTAATATACAAATTAGAAGTTCTTTATAATACAAAATTTATAATATATATATAATCAAAAAAAAATATTTATTGTGCCTGTAGAAGTTCTAATGTCACATAATATAATATTAATTAAAAATGTCATTTACAAAATCTAACACACCATAATAACATTTGTTATGTAGAAGTTTCATCAATTCTCTTTTGAATTTGTCCAGCCTAAGGTTTTTTAAAGATTTAGGTAACTTATTGTACAACACTGGAGCCATATAGAAAATACTTTTACGGGCTAATGCTGTATTACATTTGAGTGTACATAATTTATTTGGGTCTCTTTGTGGTCTTTTGTAAACTTTTGAGGCTTGTTCAAACAAATTTAGGTTGGACTTTACGAATATACACACTTCATACAAGTATAGAGATGGTAACGTTAGTATTTTGTGCTTTAAATAGTAAGGTTTACAACTATCATCACTTTTTAATCCAAACATTGCTCTTAAACACTTAAAATGTCTTTTGAGCTGGTGTTAATATGATTTCATTAAATGGCGACTATTTTAAGATACTGACCTTAATTTGACAGCGTCTCAGCTGATATCGCGCTTCAGATATAATTTAGTTGAATCTATTAATACGGCCCCAGAATTCGATCTCAAGATCGGGTATTGTTTTTTCTGCTTTGTATCATATCACTGGAGTTTGGAATGGTAAATGTAAATGTCGTAACGTGTAACGTGACTAGCGAAATATGGATGTATACCCTGCTTACCCTGGAAAAGGGGAAAAAGTCGTAATGCTATATATACATTGGTGTTGTGCGTATAGTTTATGAACCGTAAGGTGCTTATTCCACCTCTAGGTTGGATAAGTGACAGTATCTAATACTAGCTTTTGCCCGCGGCTCCGCCCGCATTAAAAAGTTTTTCCTGGATAAAAGTCCCGGTTTATATTTCCCCGGGATAAAAGGTAGCCTATGTGTCAATCCAAGACATGATCTACCCGTGTGCCAAATTTCATCGAAATCCGTTCAGTAGTTTTTGCGTGAAAGAGGAACAAACATCCATACATCCAGACATCCATACATCCATTCATATTTACAAACTTTCGCCTTTATAATATTAGTAGGATTAGTAGGATATTTCGTACATAAATAGCGATCATGTCATAATGATGAAAAACTCGTATGTGGCTCGTTTCGGTGAGATATCAGGTATACTCTTTGATGATCCTGAAAGCAAAAAACAAATTGAATATGGTCAAATAATGAGTTGGAGATTATGTAGAAATTTTAGAAATACAGCCTTGAGCATTTCATTCAAAACCGCTAGGATCATGGAATATTCATCTCATCTTTGATTGATGGCGACTCGTTTAGATTTAAAGGGTAAATGTACTATAAAGCTGTGTACTATAATAGAAGTTAAATTCCGACGCCGCACGCCACAGCAACGCTGGTTTTATACATTTTTAATTCAGATGTTTTATTACCGTCAGTAATAAATCCAAAATAACAATAAAATCAATTAGTTACGTGTAACAAATTTTATGATCGACACACGAACGCTTTGTATTCCATTAAGCACCCTGGCGTCTAAGTTTTATTGGTTCGCTTCTTTTATAGAGTAGACTAGAGAATCTAATGATTTTAATTATGTATTTACACTACAATAACATTTGTTTTAGTGAAATAAAACGTTTATGAGACTTTTGTAATTCAATTGCAAAGTCAATTTGAAATCGAATCATTTCTCACCGTAGGTATATACGCAAACTGCGAAGATTTCATTCCCCTTTGTCTTAGAGGATGGATGTGTCCACTGTCCAGCGGTGAGCTATTATAATACTAGACTTCTGCTCGCGGTTCCACCCGTGTGTTTTTCCGGGATAAAAGTCCCGCTTCATATTTCCCCAGGATAATATGTAGCCTATGTTATGCGCTGATAATGTAGCTTGGTGAAAGAATTTTTCAAATAGGTCCAGTAGTTTCGGAGCCTGTTCGATGCAAACTAACGACCAAATCTTTCCTCTTTATTAGTATAGAAGAGTTGACAGTATTATTGCTTATATTTATTATTAGTATTCATTCGAATTGGGTTGATTAATGTCACGTCTTTGGTCGCCAGGGTATATGGACTGTGGAGCATTTCAAATCCTAGGTAGGGTAAATCGTAGTGTTAATTATTCTTGGGTGATTTGCGTGGGACTGGATCGATGAAGGGGGTTGACGTGAGGAACAAGGGGGTATATGGAAATGGTACAAAAAAAAATCTACAACGACTTTACTGGCGCAAATGTACATTATAATTTATAAATAAATTTAAAATCACACACAAATACACTCACACAATTTATCCCCGAAGGGGTAGGCAGAGGCGCAACTAGTACTCCCACTTTTCGTCGTGCTTATTCCGTACCATGCTGTAATAGGGGCCTATCGCCATGTTCAGCACAAAATTATATTATACACGGGCATTAAACTTAACACATAAACGACAATTTAGAAACAACACAAAGGTCTTCATGCCGTCGACGTCCGATCTGTCACCTTTACTTAGGTTATAGGGATGGGCCTTCTAAACATTATGCGGTTATGGTATAATATGGTTATTGGAGTCAGCGACAATTTCTTGCCGAGCCGAAATTGACCGATGCTATCGTCAACACGACGTGACACTGTTCACGTAAACATTCCTTACTATCGGTTTTATGTATGGGTTTATGATTTCGAGTTGCTTTCGAGTTCAGTAATTCGCGATACTTTCGAGTACTTACTTTTTATTGATTGAATGTGGGTTGAACTGTATTCAGGACTGAAACTTTATGTAGGCTATACTTAGTTTACAACATCTTTAAAAAATACTGGTCCCTTATTACACTGGCAAAACCAGCATAACAAATTACTTTATAATAACGCTGTTGTAAATAAATTATAAAGGCAATTTTGACTTTATTGAAAACTAATTATAGTTGCAATGCAATCAAAAAATTCGCAAGCCTTTATAAATTAAAATTTACAACTCACAAGCAACTATATTATCTTTTCGCTTATTAATTATGTTCTCTTAAGTGATCAATTTACTTGTCCAATTAATTTGCTGCTGGATTTGTTCTATAATACTTTTCCAAGTCATATCCATTATCATATCAATACATCAGTAACGATATCTTTGCTACCTTATATGATTTAAATTAACAAGCATTTTTTATGGACTACAGTTCTCACGTTACTTAGTAGTATGCATTTATCGTTTTATTTTATGATGTTTCCATGTTACGAACTTGGAGTTGAATTATTATAATATGCAATTATATTTTTAAAATGTAAACATGAAGCGACATTTTTCGCTTTTACTAACCAGCTACTCAAAATTCGAAATTCAAAACTTTGCCAATGTCACTTTAAAAAACAAATATATTTGTATTTCGAATGGCAATTAAACCCGACGACGCTGCCGGAGCGAGATTATGACAGAAGTAGGAGTTATTAGTGGACTTCACACGGTCTACCCATGAGGTTAACGAGTTGAGAATTCAGGAGAACTTTCGTCAGTGTCGTAAAGACTACACTCAGTCTGTCGTGACCATCGTGAGCTATTTACGTTTAAACAGTAATGTGGTCTCGTTCTTTGTGTTATTGTTTGACTGTAAGTAGATCTAAGTGCCAGTTTAATGTTGAACAAAAGTTCAGCGGGCATCTCGTGAGCGAAACACGGGATTCCGTGAGAGCGCCTAAACGGCAGTGAAGGGTTAAGTGAAACGGTTTTCAACACATAAAGCTATTTTCTGTGTACGCATTAAAAATTGCCAGGATTGAAAACCTCTTCAATTTTAATATAAAGTGTAGAATTTTCTTTTAAAGTAAAGATCCCATAATTTGCCTAAATTTTTGTTTAAGTTACACATTAGGTACTTGAACTAAACAAATTTGATTTTAATATGGCGTGTTTCTACTCGCTATTAACGATTCTAGTTACTTATCATTTTTTTTTTACTTATTCACATATTATTCATTACCTTCAATCGAACCTTCGCAAGAAAATTCTTTAAATTTCGTACTACCATATCCACACGTATTCCATAAGCAGTTACCGGCTATAAATACAAAATGTCTAGTAAAACATTAACTGGCGGCAGTATAAAGGCTGAACATTCACAAATTGCATACAGCCAAGCAAAAAATTGCAATAAAACGAATTTCGCCGCAAATGATTGGCTAACACGAAATTCTGAATCTTACACGTAATTGTAACAGCTTGTGCATGACATAGCACCTCATTTCACATATTATCCATCATCAGTAGACAGCGCGTGTGAGGAAAAACATCGTAAATTATGTTAAGGGGAACTAAAGACGGTCAATATGTGCGAATGTCAGTAAATATCTTCAATATTTTGATGTGATTTTTAGTAATGTCCTTAATATTGTATATTTGACGAGTTAAGTTAAAGGTATACTCCTTTAAATATTTTGTACTTAAGTTCTTTATATACAGGCGAAACTGATGTTACTTATTAAAATTTTATTCTAAGCTATGAATATTTAAAGTCAAAATTCTTTTTTCTTAGTTTTGTACGTCAGTTTCATTCACTTATTATTTTGCATTTACATACGACTAACATCAGATAAACCAATAACTAAAATAAAAAGAATATAAACATTTGTATCATAGATACACCGCTTATTAAGCCAAGCAAAGCCACACCCAACAGCTAGTTAAACATGAAAACAACCTTTCACTCACATGACGAATGCTCTGCGCTAACAAAACAAGAGTGATAACCGAACTGACGATTGTCCGCTGTCAATTACCTGACGCGAACCTATCGTCCTGCCTGACCGTGTTGATTGACAAGCTCGTTTGAGCGTTTGATCGACGCCACGGCGCGTAAGGAAGCGAGATAATTGCCTGCGCTCGCGCACGAATCGAATGCTCTAATTTATATTAATTATTAAGTGAACCACTAATCAGATTCATTTACTAATCGTGCTCATGGAACTGCTTTCCTTCTAACGTAATACAGATGAATTATGACAATTGTTGGTTTTTGATGTTTGTAGTAAATACGCGCTGCCTATTTGTTACGTAGATTAATTGTTTGTTTGGAGTGATTGTTGCAACAGGCATGCAAAACGTTTTTACAGATATCGTGTGTTACATGCTTTACTGTTTACTCTTTCTGACATAAACCTTGAATATAAGTTGTGAAGAGACGTATATTTCTATTATTAGATTACTGCAGTCAAATTGATTTAGGATTTTTCTAAGATTGTCCTTTTAAAAACCTTCAAATCTGTATGATTAGATCTTGTTCCACTTACAGAAACGGGATGATTTAAACGCTATAGAGGTGCCCAAAACCACTAGCGGTCTTTAATGCGCGTCTTTGGGTATCAAATCTTTGAGACGCCTTTTTACGCGACTGTGGAAGGAGGGTAATATTTCTTTGTGTTCCTTGTTAGTGGTCGCTACTGCCTAAAACCTATATCATTCGACTTATTTGTCAGAATCCAAGGGAAATAGATCTTGTTGAAATCCTCCTAGCCAGTTTCGGCCACGGCGGCCAATCTCAACGTAGGTCAGCCAGGTACGCAAGAGATATTATAGTGCACAAGTGTGTGCGCAATACACAGGTGCATTCGCTATTCCTTCACTCTGATAGTCCGGTGAGACGGCAATCCGACATGACCGGAGAGAGATCAGGCGCAGGAGCAACGGCTTTACGTGCTTTCCGAGGCACGGGGGTATAACACCGCCAACTTCCTGACTCCGAGCTGCGACTGAGTAATTTTTTAAGATGGAAAAAGGTTTTCCAGATCTTGTTATCAGGTTACCGTTGGACAAAATCTAGACCTGATGAATTATGTTTACCTATTTACACGAATGTTCCTATTTACCCCACGCGTACCTATTCATTTAATGCTAAATATTTTTATAATGAATTCCGCTAGAACAAGTAAATAAAACTTAAATTTTACTTTACTAAGACCCTAATGACAAACTTTAGTCCAAAATTGTAAACCCTTTCACGGGTTGTGCTAATATTCGCAAATTCCACTAAGTAGTTTCAAGAATGGACATACTGAATAAATAAGACTTCGAGTCTCTCTTTATCGTTTTGGAGTTTGTAACAAACTAATTATTCCGAAAGTTGATAGTGAACGAACAATATTAGCATAAGTGATTAATATTTCTCGTCGATTATTGGCAATTATGTTTGTTTCGAGTTTTTTAAGACAAATGTTTAGTTGTGAGATAAAAATTATCTATATGAATATTTCAATTCATTAGATCTGATTATAATTTATTTTATTGATAGACTCTTTAATTCTTAGTAGAGCACCGGCTGCCATTTGTTTTTTTTTTTTTCAATTTTTTTACTAAAATCTTATGGCGTAAGTAGGAACGACGATTTTCGCTTAATGACAGGAGACGTCATGGTCGAAATAGACCACAACGATACTTGAGGAGGTTGAGTGTTAGCAACGTAGTAAAAAATAATGGCTACTAAAAATCCATAATATGCTCTTCGAAATCGACGGTCCCATAGAACAAAGTCGTATATGCAAAATGTTAGCTTTTCAGTAGAGCGCTTTGAAAGTTGTAAGTTTGTATTCATGTGCGAATTAGTGCTATTTTCACATATTAGGTTCAAAGTTGTTACTGAACCCTTTAGATAATGTATAACTTGTGATTTTAACAATTAGTTAGACTTTCAACGCGCTCTACTGAAAAACTAACATTTTGCATATACGACTTTTTTCTATGGGACCGTCGAATAGATGTTATTATTACGAATTATAAAACACTAATCTACATTAAGTGTTTAAATTTAAGAAAACGTAACAACAAAAATGGAGCTAACAAAAAGGTCACAAGATAACTTTAATCCATGTATCGAACGTAAATCATCCGGTTATGTTAATAACACGGCTTTAACCGGAAAATTACAGTTTAAATTGCCGACATGGCCAAAACGTGGTCATAGCACCCACCCAAGTGTTTTTGATGCGATGTAAATTACACATGTTTAATACGCTACGAGGTAGATAGTTGTATCATCTAATTTTACGACCATAACGGTATCACTATACTTATAGCCTTCATACACCTGATATAAGTTATAGATTACAGTGTTGCTCTTTACGAAAAGAAATTAACGGGCATGCTCGTGTTACCGACGTTGTTTGTATCGAAATTGACTTATGAGTCAAAGTTATTAAGGTTGTTGCGTGTTACATTTGTTTTTTAATAGTACAGTCAGATACATAAGTAGCTGGACAAACTCAAAATTTCAAATCGCATACGCGTTAAAGTTAAATTAAAACTAATATTTATTTTATGTGGAGTAAAGTAAATCCCTTGTATTTTATCCTACTAATATTATAAAGGCGAAAGTTTGTAAGAATGTCTGGATGTATGGATGTTTGTTCCTCTTTCACGCAAAAACTACTGAACGGATTTTGATGAAATTTGGCATACGGGTAGATCATGTCCTGGATTAACACATAGGCTACTTTTTATCCCGGGAAAACATAAAGCGGGACTTTTATCCCGGAAAAACTTTTTAACGCGGGCGGAGCCGCGGGCAAAAGCTAGTTATAACATAAAAATGTATAGATAATTTAAAGTGTTGAATTTGTTCAGTAACTTATGTGTCTGACTGTACCTAGTAAAAGGACTAGACGAGCATGCCGCCTGATGGTAAGTGACACGACCGCCCATAAACAGTAGCAACACCAAACATAACTTTGATCACAAAATACTGTGTGGTACTCTTCTAAGCACATAAAAATGTAACAACAGCAACTATTGTACACTTAGTATGCAAATAAATAAATAAATAAGTCTCATAATGCCCAGTGATTATGGTGTCCTTCAAAACGGAACACAAGTGTATGCGTACTATTGCTTGGCGTTAGAAACAACTTTGCGGTGGTACCTATAGACGGCCACTTGCATACGAGAGACCTACCACTAGTTAATTGTAGCAATAAGCTTGTGTAGAGGTATTTCCTATGTGTTTTAGAGCTCTTGCTTTTCTGTTTCTTTTTAACTCCCGACAAAAAAGAGAGGTGTTATAATTTTAGGATGTGTATCTGTGTGTTTGCCTGTGGTATCGTAGCTCTTAAACGAATGGACCAATTTTGACGCGGTTTTTTTTGTTTGAAAGCTGATGTGATCGAGATGGTTCTTAGCTATAATTTATGAAGATCTGTTCAGGCGTTTGAAGATAACATGAAAATACTTCTTTAGCGGTCCTCCGGCGCGAGGACTCTTCGGTCAAAATATTACTAGGTACTTAAACGACAAAGACACTTTTATTATTTTACTTTTTAGAGGTTTTTGTGTAGGAGGTTATTAAAATCTTAATTTAATTTTATTCCACGGTTTATAACTATCTATAGTTTCTATATGTTCTGTGTAACTTGGTCATCCTCTATTGTAATTTTAGCTTATTTCTACTTAATTTAACAGTTACTCCAAATACATACATATATACATACATATACACTCACGCCTCTTATCCCGAAGGGGTAGGCAGAGGCGCAACAAGTGCACCCACTTTTCGCCAATATTCCGTCCCATGATGTGATAGGGGGCGAGCCTATCGCCATAGCGGGCACAAATTCCAGACTCCGGACTGATACTGAATAGAAAAACTCAATATCACTTTGCCCGACCCGGGGATCGAACCCGAGACCTCAGCTTTGCAGTCGTACTGTAATACAACTACGCCACCGAGGCAGTTACTCCAAATATCTAACGCAATTCGATAATTCTCCTTCCAGAATTGTAATGTCAATTCGTTACATTTCATGCGGTTCTTGTTTGTCAGTTCAACGTTTAATATGGCTCATTCAAAAGGGCCCATTTAGTTTAATAAATTCATCGCCATTGAGATTTATTTACATAATTATTTAATAAAGTTTGAGGAAACCTTACTCAAGTTTATATTAAGCTCACTGGAACATGTAATATTCGTAGAAGCCTGAAAGTTTGTTTGGGATTCTCTTAATTTCTTGGAATACACGTGTATTTTTTCATGACTTACATTTCGACGGCTCCGTAGAACAAAGTCGTATATGCAAAATGTTAGCTTTTCAGTAGAGCGCTTTGAAAGTCGTTAGTTTGTATTCATGTGCGAATTAGTGCTATTTTCATACATTAAGTTCAAAGTTGTTACTGAACCCTATAGAATATAATGTTTTGTTCACTATTACTTGTGTTTTCACAATTAACTTAGTCTTTCAAAGCGCTCTACTGAAAAGCTTCATTTTGCATATACGACTTTGTTCTACGGAGCCGTCGATTTATATTATTGAATAGCGGACAGATTTATTTCTCTTACACATTTAATTATATAACTCTATCATATATCACGAAATCGATCGCCCAATTTTGGATATCACAACAATAAATTAATTCATTCTTAGCTCAAACAACCTCCATATATCATTCTCTAAGAGATATCGATAATATATATTCAGCTGGCTAATTTATAATAAGAACCTATAATCTAATCCGTTGATCCGTCGATAGAGTTAATTAAAAAAGAGATTCAAACAATAAATCTATCCCACGCAATTCGTGTCGCCGAACAATGATTTCTATGTAATTATAGTGCCATTTAGAAGTTAAGATTATTATTTTGAAGCGTTGAAAGAAAACAGTTTACTGGAGCGGTTAATAGCGCAAAAAGTTAAGCGGCGACAACTTTAATCTTACGTTTAAACTGCCTTAAATACGCTGAGCGGAGTATGGCATCCTAGGACAGCCAGGTCCGGGCTGCACTAACACTAGCGTATTATGATATTAAAGGCAAGAACTCCTTCTTATAAATGTGAAGAAAATGCTAGCAAAACGCAGAAACCATAAATTACATATGAATGTAATTTGGTCCACTAGATATGGCTACTTTTATACCAGACAAAAAGAGGGACTTTTAATTTAGTAATGGATGTATTTTCTCTTAAAGTTTAATTAAAATTAAACTAGTATCTACCGTATTGTGTCTTTTTTCCGCGCATAGCTTTCTACATACTAGGTATTTAGGATACATTTTATTATTTGTGTACCACATCACCGTTTGCCGTCAAAAGTAAATACAATCTCTACAATCTAAACATAAAAAAAAAATAGAAAATTTATTGCACTTCAAAATAACGTGACTAAAGCTATACTAAACCGTGGCACAAACAGACACGAGGGTTGTAAATTCGCTACAATTAGCTGCAGATGATCTATTCCATTTTATTATCTCCTTCGTGATAGTTCGACAGGTGTTGGCATCGTGAATCACGACGATTGACTTTTAAATATAAAATCACGATGTTTTCCGATTTGTTTATTGCTTAGATTTGACTTTTTAGAGCTGATAAATACTGATTATGGAACTCTATGCGATATTTCCATAATGCTAGGAGTTACAGTAATAATATAGCTCTATAAGTTATGTCGACATAGTGCACTGAAGAGTCTATGTTTACTAATATAAAGAGGTTCTGTTTCATGTAAACGACAGTCTCAAAATGTTTGATCCCACTTCACCCATTATTTCATTAACTTCTATCTCTGCGATGCTTGATCTGTCCCGGTACCGGCCTTAATCTCAGGAACAGTTTAATAAAGCACAAGATATGCAAACAAATTTATGGGTCGCTTAATAGCATTAGACCACCACTGCCCATGAATAGTGAACACATATACCGTTAGAATTGTGGGTGGGAAGCCAATGTTATAGGTGTAGCTATGGAAATTGGAAAGATGAGTTTTATTTGATCTCTGGTGGCGGTGGTGGTTGCTTGAGATCCCTTATGATAATATTACCAGCCCTGTATTATATACTACCCACTGCTGAGTACGGGCTTCCACTACAGGGAGGGTTTTAGGCCATAGTCTACCACGCTGGCCTAGTGCGGATTGGCAGACTTCACATGCCCTCGCAATTCTTATGGAAAATTCTCAGGTATGTAAGAGATCCCTTTGCTATAAATAATTTTTGTCTTTCAACAATATCAGGAATTGCTGGCAATTCAATAGTGATTACCAAACTAATATACTCTCAATCGAATATTATAAGAACAAAATCCTTGGTTCAGCCATTACTCAACGTCTTCAGTACACAATCAATTGTTTAAATCAAAAATACAAGACAAGCAAAGTGTGAGCCGACATGAGCATTGAGGATTCTGTACCAGAATCCTTTTGTTTTTTTAATCCTACTATCCTACTAATATTATAAAGGCGAAAGTTTGTAAGAATGTATGGATGTTTGGATGTTTGGATGTTTGGATGTTTGGATGTATGGATGTATGGATGTAAGGATGTTTGTTCCTCTTTCACGCAAAAACTACTGAACGGATTTCGATGAAATTTGGCACACGGGTAGACCATGTCCTGGATTAACACATAGGCTACTTTTTATCCCGGGAAAATATAAACCGGGATTTTATCCCGGAAAAACTTTTTAATGCGGGCGGAGCCGCGGGCAAAAGCTAGTCTGTTATAATATCAGCATGCTTATTATTATTTACTACTTTGATCAAAAGATGGAGCTTTTTAAATGTCAGAGGGAGTCTTAGTTTAAGGGTTTAAGGCAAATCGAGCTAGGAAATCATAGAATGCTCGACCCGTGAATAGAACCCTAAATCCACCGAGAAGATATCATTTTTTTTATTGCATCGAATGGCGAGACGAGCATGCCGTTCGCCTGATGGTAAGCGATACGACCACCCATAAACAGTAGAAACACCATCCAGCACCTTGAGTTACAAAGTACTGTGTAGCATTTCACTGTGCTCGTCATCCTGAAACATAAGATGGTAAGTCTCATTATGTCCTGTAGTACACTGGCTACAATGCCTATTAAACCGAAACACAACAGTGCATGCACACTGCTGCTTGGCAGTAGAAATAGACATTGCGGTGGTACCCACTCAGACGGACTCTTACATATGAGAGTCCTACCACCAGGCCTCATCTGCCACTGGGCCAAGAACACAGATCTCTAGTACCAGCCTAAATACAAGCTTCCTATTGTTTCTCACGCCACAGCGTTAATAAAAATCACGTGTTATCTCGTTGATCTTAACGTGGGCTGAGAAAAATGGCCGTCATCAGACTTTCAGTGTAATAGTTGCCTTGATTGGTGAAGCAATAGATTTCGTTTTGTATATTCGGTTGAAAGGTTCATCTTCTCTTCAGGGATAGAGCTAGATTTTTTAGGGCAGGATTTGACGTTATTAGTCATTCGACGTTGATTTCATTAGTTGATTATATGGTTATTTGTAGAGCTAGAACAGCTATAACTTCTGTTGAAGTCATAATACAGTAATTGTGCGTTAGCTAACTTTGTATGCCTGATTTTATATTTTTAACAGACTTCAAAAAAAAGGGAGGTTCTTTATACGACCCGTATGTATGTAAGTTAATATGGCCGCGATTTTCTCAAAAAATACTGATTCGATTTGGATGTGGTTGTTTTTTGGGTCTGTCCTCGGTTGTAACTATGTAGGGTACTATCTATGGTTGCACCTCTATAATTATTTTGGCAATCTGCTGGGTAACGTTTTGTACAATTAATTGTAATGTGTGATCAATTCCCTTCAATTCAACGCAACAATATTTATAATCTTATTTAATTACGACAACTTAGATTCTGGAACTCGAGACGTACCGACGCTCTACGAAGTCTGCAGTTGCTGAACATTCAAAACAAATCTCCAAGCATTATCTTAGATTTGACAAACCACAAACCTTTGCCAAAGAACATCGATTCCAACCTGGTATGATTTGCGAGGCTATTGGAATTAAAAATCTTCCAATTTCAATAGAGAAGATGGTTGGAAGCTTGCACAGATTTGGGATCTAGTTATACATCGGACCCTAAAAGACCAACTGCGAGACCTCAAGCTACTGTCAGCACCTTCTGCGTTGATCGGAATTAAAAAAATATATATATGTCGGGACAGGAAGGAAGTATAAAAAGGAATTATGATTTTTATTAATCTCATTGAGGGTGTCTGAATATATTAAGTCGGGTAAGATAAAATAATAATCGTGCGACAAACCAGTCGGTATGTCGAACTCGTAGTGGGAGTTACAGTTGGGTGTATAAAAAGAGTGCCGAATCATTTGAAGCAACTAGTACGGTGCAGATCACTAATAAGTGGTAACTATGGTGGTTTCCATATCAGTCAGTGCTTAGTAAAGCGGTTACTATGTTATTTCGAGTTGTTACTAGGTGAGTTGATTATAATCACTTAACCAAACGGTTAAGTAATTGCCTTAATATGCAATGTGTTATAATAACCAAAGTTAATAATGAATCCTGACGTGGTATTGTACTCTGCGAACAGTTTATTACGCAATAATTGACCAACGAACAATAAATAGCGAGTTAAAGAGAATTCATTTGTGACTTTTATTATGTGAACCTACGTATATCGATATCGGCCGCCACTCTGTCTCCGACATCAGAAGTGGGATGAGCCTATTCCCGCAGATATGTGAAATGCAATTAATGGTACTATGGAGAAGCTATTTAAGTACCCGCAATTTACATGAAGAAAAAAATTGCATTGAGTAATGTCGGAATAAGAAGACTACAACGTGAATAGTGACAACGTGTGAAATATAACTATCGCATGGTCATTTGTGATTTTATGTGCATACGACTTCGAATGAAAGAGAATCGCGTGTGTACCGCGATTGAACTGTTGGTGTTCAAACGTTCCTGTTGGTGCTCAAGCGTTCCGGTAGATGTGCTGCCGTATGGTGCGTCGTAGTTGGTGTCCCAGACATGACTGTACGGTTGTCTAGTACCGGTTGATGCTAACTATTGCATCGCGTATCATGTGTGGCTATATATGAAGACAGATATGCTTACTGCAGCACTACAGGAAGTTTGGTATCGTATGACCCATAATCCTTATTTGAAGGTTATGGTTTCCTTTATTATTATTTTTTGGTTATCTTTAAAAATATTGGAATTTCGTTTAGTAGTCATGTACCTAGTTCTTGTACGTAACAATCTATTTGTGGATGTAAGTCAAGTACCGTATAGTGTAAAAAGAAAAGTATAGCCATTTTCTTGTGTAATTCGCATAGTGGATGTGTTTTGTGTCAATAAGATTGCTGTCCAGATATAATGTTAGTGATATTTGACTTGTTGAGTACTTATGAAGGTTCAAATATTTTCCGTTAAATGACAGTTTTAAGTACAAAATATCGTTGATGGCTTCAATTGGTAAAACTTTTAATTTCTACTACTAACTACTTAGCATAAAAAGATTCCTTAAAGGGAAGTCCTACCGTAATTCAACTTATGTGATTTCTTTTATTTCTTGGTAACCTTTACAAATGTTGAGATCTTGTTTAATAGGGCATGTGCAGCCATGGATTAACGAGCTATTCGTGGTTTATGTTAGTACAGAACCGTCCCTAAACTTAAGGACAAGTAGGTACCTGTTGTTGGAAACTATGACTGTGCATAGCATTGGTTTACAAAAGTGATCTAGGTGTATAGTGTTGGGTCTGAAGGATTGCTAGCCTTCCATGGTCAATGTTTCCCATTGCTTAAAATTTTTGAATTAAGACCGAGACGTGCGATAATTTTGTGATTGTCCTCATATTAAGATAACTACTGAATTCCCGCTCAAAGATTGATGCGTGACTTGATTTAAGTTCAGGATAGGGTGAACGGTTTGATGCTGTTGCGATATTTTTGATTGCAGGAACTGGAGATCCTTGCAGGGAGTACTTAAAGTATTCAGCGTTAGAAGACGCCGTAAGCTGTGACTACTGAAGAGCCTCTGCGGGATCCTTTGGTGGATCTGACATTAACAGCGGTGATAGAGGATTTGGACATCAGGAGTTTGAAGATTCTTGCACTTTGGTGAGAAGTTTTCATTTTGTTGTGTTGAGTTTTTTTTTTTATTTGTCCCTGCGATTGATTGTGGAAAAGCCTGAAAGTGAAGTAGTGATTGAAACGTTCAACGCTAGAACAAAGAAGATGAGCCTGCTCTCGCAATAAATCTGTGTGGTGAATGTTCCAGTAAAATATCTCGAAAAGGATCTTTGTGGTTAAAATCTTGTACAAGATCTATGTGGTTAAGGACGGCTGTGTGATCAAGTCCATGTGGTTAAGGACGGCTGTGTGATCAAGTCCATGTGGTTAAGGACGGCTGTGTGATCAAGTCCATGTGGTTAAGGACGGCTGTGTGATCAAGTCCATGTGGTTAAGGACTTCTGTGTGATCAAGTCCATGTGGTTAAGGACTGCTGTGTGATCAAGTCCATGTGGTTAAGGACTGCTGTGTGATCAAGTCCATGTGGTTAAGGACTGCTGTGTGATCAAGTCCACGTGGTTAAGGACTGCTGTGTGATCAAGTCCATGTGGTTAAGGACTGCTGTATGATCAAGTCCATGTGATTAAGGATGGCTGTGTGATCAAGTCCATGTGGTTAAGGACTGCTGTGTGATCAAGTCCATGTGATAAAGGATGGCTGTGTGATCAAGTCCATGTGGTTAAGAATGGCTGTGTGATCAAGTCCATGTGGTTAAGAATGGCTGTGTGATCAAGTCCATGTGGTTAAGAATGGCTGTGTGATCAAGTCCATGTGGTTAAGAATGGCTGTGTGATCAAATCGATGACGTGACTTCGACCAGTCTTATATTGTGAAAATAGTAAATAAATTACAATCTGCTCACTATATGTGTCTTGTGTCTTGTGTATTGTGTTGTAACTATAGCGTGATCATCCTCCACTGGGTCTGAATCATTGTAGCAAATTTGGTCCTGATGGTAAACAAGCATAACTGAAATAGTGATTGTAGTAGTTAGGAAGAGTCTTAATGTAAGGTCAGAATAGGCCGAGCGATGTGATGCTGCTGCGTATATTTTCTGTTTGCAGGCATTGGAAATTACTGCTTGTGGTGCCGCGTGTGACGTGTCTACTCCGGTTCGAAGACAGTGTGCAGTGCAGTGCAGCTACTGAGCCGCTTCCGAGGGAAGATTGCTGCTGATCGTCAGTGGCACTGATCTCCGTTTAGATAAGAATTGTTTGCATTGTATACAGTTCTAATAACTATTGGACAGCTGTATCCTTGAGAGTTTGTTACCGTCACTACTTCTCTCTTGTTAGGAGGTACTAGGAAGTGATGGCGGAAGGGCGATTTGGGGGTGCTGTCTATTTTGTAAAACATACGTAAGAGAACGATCACATGTCAGGAGTATCATGTCACTATACGTGATTTAACTGAATTTTAAAATTAGATTTGTTTCTTAAATCCCTTGCACTTAGGGAGACACATTGCGAGCTTTTCCTTAACGTTTGAACAATGGAAGCAACTGACTACAGTAACTTGTGTAAATGGTTACAGCGATAACTTTCTTTGCCTATCGATTATGGTCACTGGTATGACTGCAGAAATAATTCTAAATTCATGACAGCATTAATTCCTAAGTTTTAAAAATTTTGGTTGGGTTCTTACACTTTAATTGGAAATTTAAATTGTTATTTAATTATTCGGTGTTAAATTTTCATGAAGCGTGCGTTAGCGAAAAATGCTTGAAGGTTAAGTTTTGAGATAATCAATGAAATTGTAGCAGAGACAAGTGGAAATGACAGTAATTAAGTTTGCATGATGATCTGGAGTGGACTTTAGTAGTCCGTTGGGAGTCGGTATTTACTGTGTAAGCAATCCGTGGTTGTGCGTTGCGCGGGTAGTTCTGGCGGTGGTTTGGTTTCAAAGGAAGCCATAGAGTGCGGAAGAGATGAGTGTAACTAGAGGTTACTGGCAGAGGTCACATGCAGGGCTTAATTGGTTAGATTATGTAGTTTGCGTTTGGCAATCGAGACGGACCTTCATCCATTTTTGGTACTAACTATGTTGTTTTGAAGAGTGTTGTTAAGTTTACGTGATGATCGTACTTTGTGTCATTCAGAGTAACACACGAGGACGTGTGTCATACCAGAATGGCCGTGTCGGGACAGGAAGGAAGTATAAAAAGGAATTATCATTTTTATTAATCACATTTTTGGTACTAACTATGTTGTTTTGAAGAGTGTTGTTAAGTTTACGTGATGATCGTACTTTGTGTCATTCAGAGTAACACACGAGGACGTGTGTCTTGCCAGAATGGCCGTGTTGGGACAGGAAGGAAGTATAAAAAGGAATTATGATTTTTATTAATCTCATTGAGGGTGTCTGAATATATTAAGTCGGGTAAGATAAAATAATAATCGTGCGACAAACCAGTCGGTATGTCGAACTCGTAGTGGGAGTTACAGTTGGGTGTATAAAAAGAGTGCCGAATCATTTGAAGCAACTAGTACGGTGCAGATCACTAATAAGTGGTAACTATGGTGGTTTCCATATCAGTCAGTGCTTAGTAAAGCGGTTACTATGTTATTTCGAGTTGTTACTAGGTGAGTTGATTATAATCACTTAACCAAACGGTTAAGTAATTGCCTCAATATGCAATGTGTTATAATAACCAAAGTTAATAATGAATCCTGACGTGGTATTGTACTCTGTGAACAGTTTATTACGCAATAATTGACCAACGAACAATAAATAGCGAGTTAAAGAGAATTCATTTGTGACTTTTATTATGTGAACCTACGTGTATCGATATCGGCCGCCACTCTGTCTCCGACATATAATTAAAAATGAAGGTAGATATTGGAACATTAACTTTTCCGTCAACCAATACCTTACCTTACCTTATTTCCGCTTCATGACTATAAAAGGTGTAAATTTTTCGAAACGTCGGGAGAACTCATAAATAAAAAAAACTGCGATAGATTTATTTCAATGGGTTAAAAGTAGCTTAAGGTATTACTGTAGCTATCTATTAATGAGACATTTTTCGGAATCAAAGGACCACTTACTTCAAAGAATAGAGCGTTTAACTAAACAATAACTTTTTCAGCTTTTAATATTATTGCATACAGATTCTTAAACCAAGATTCTCAGTACATTAAATACAATTTATTATCCCAATCTCAATGCAGCCCTGTCGGCCGTAGCTGCAAATGTAGGAATCTTGAACGCAATCCCAAAAATGCGAAACCGTCGACACTAATAAGAAACTAGCGGTGGACACAACTGACAACTACTGATTTTATGGACTGTAATTGCACGATAAAATTGAATGATGCCCCAACACGCCAACTGGGAAGGTGTGAGCTGGCTAATTGCGTATTCGAACGTACAAGTGGCCTTAAGAGGGCCGGCTCCTCTGCAATCCTCTTTGGACGTTTGTAAAGACTTTAACATATTGTTGGGAAATTACGTGCCAATTGTCATGGAGTTAGGGCTTCTTTGACAGGCTATTTATACTTGAAACACGTTTTGATGTACGTGTGTTAAAATATTTCCAAAGAGGATGAATGGACAGTGCTATTATTAAGATTTATAACCTTCGAATTGAAGATAAAGTCCTTTTTTATTGCAGTATCATGCCGTTCGGCTAATGGTTTTGAACATCCAAAACCATGTGTGCTTAGCAATGCATCAGTATATGACATTAAGCTGATATGAATAAGCTTTTTAATAATTACAGTATGTAAAAATGCCCATTATGAAGCAGTCTATATTTTGATTGTACCAAAGTCAATATGTATCAAAAATATAATTATTTTGACAGCCGGCTAGTACTATTGCGTGCGCGGTACGACTTCCACTCTGAGGTTTAAGGTTTACATCCCAGGTTGGGCAAAGTGATATTGGGTTTTTCATCTCATATGGCGATAGGCTAGCTTCACATCACATCATAGGACGGAATACATACGTCAAAAAGTGGGTGCACTAATTGCGTACATCTTTAGGGGATAAGACGCGTGAGTATGTGCGTAATAAGTTTGAAAGCCATCATATAATTTCCCCAAGATATCCAACCCAAGACTAATTTATAACTTCTGTATCATCAGGGCTCCACATGATGCTTGTCAATTGCATGAAGGAAGTAGCCTAATTTTGCAAACTTTGACTTCCACCTAATGATGTAAAATGATGAAGGTAATTGCTTACCAACTTTATAGCAGCAGTACACGTGTGGAAACATTTTAATCTTATCAATATTGATATATCAATTAATAATGTTTTATTATACATAAAATTTATAAAAATTATTGCCCGAATAAGGATGCTTTCACATCCTTACTACAAACACAATTTTGGGGATATAAATATATCAGAACTAGGTACTCTTAGGGCTTGTTTTACTACTGAGTAAAAGCTACTCGTCACATAAAGCCGACCAAATATAAAAGATACATTTTAATCTATGCTTCTAAATAAAATGTGTACTATCTACATTAGCTGTTTATTACGATAACTGCCAAGTCAAATTACTTGAAACTTGTGAAATAGTTACTATTCTAAACAAAATCTAAGAATACAAAGCAGATAATGACCACATCGATGCTTTTGTAATACGCCAATAAGAGACAAAATGAATATTTTTCTGTAATAAAAAAAAACAATTTTTAATATTGATGTTTGTCTACATATAAACACTGAACGTTAAATTAAATAAAGGCCAAAAACTACTACAGTTAATGACAATAAAACGTGATAAGTTACAGGACACACAGACTTCGTCGCTGCATATGCCCACTCGTAATTTAAGCATTTAATGAAGTAATTAAATCAATTGTCGGTGCTATCAAATTTAATGGGTTATTCTTGGATGACTCCACGTCGGGAGTTGTACCGGAAACTCATATGCCGTCATTTTTAGTGCCACAACGGCCCGTGGGATAAAGTTTTTTTTTTCCACCATTCTCAGTAAGTATTGATGACAGCTGGGAGTTATTAGAACTGCTTTTTATTCGATGTTATAGCGACAGTAATTACTGATCGGAAATATATATCTTTATCGAGTTGAGTTTTCGAGTTTGGTTTTTTATCGATGTTTCGTTTAAATTTGGTTTGCTGAGTGCTTTATTTTGTTTTAAATTGATTGTTATTGCTACTAGCTTTTGCTCGCGGCTCCGCCCGTGTTAAAAAGTTTTTCCGGGATAAAAGTCCCGCTTTATATTTTCCCAGGATAAAAAGTAGCTTATGTGTTAATCCAGGACACGATCTACCGGCGTGCCAAATTTCATCGTAATTCATCGTAAGTAGTGTTTGCGTGAAAGAGTAACAAACATCCATACATCCATACATTCTTACAAACTTTCGCGTTTATAATATTAAATAATAAGTAGGATTAATCTGTGACAATTATCTGATGTAGTTGTGATGTTGTAGGAAATGAGTGTTTCTTGTCAGTTCTTTTAGTTGATTGCCCATTAGAAAGTAACACGCTTTTTAAGCTATTGCATAGCTTCTTCGCGGGCCTTGAGCGTGGAGATCGAATCCAGAAATTCCGTAACGAAAAAATAACCTGACACCCCTCACTCCGACCGGCACAGCGGTGATATTTTATTTTAAAATCTATCACAACCATGTAGAGTGTAAAATTCCGTAAGTACATTTAATATCGCAGTCTTGTAAGAATACAATATGTAAGAGGATATGAGCTGAATGTTAAACGATAAAAGGTCGAAATTACCGTGTATTTAAAAAATGTTCCAGTCAGTGAAACATATCGAAATGTCAAACGTGATTCTAAGTTTGAATTTTTAAAAAGTTTTTATTTTATATTCGTTCAAAGAGGTTATAAATATTAGAATTGCCTACTTAGAGTTTCGGCGTTAGGGCACGAGTGAAATTTGGACAATAGAAAAAAATCATAATAATAATAATTATAATTATATAAGTTAATAAATAATGCTATGCAATAGCTTTACCGCGGCAGTGTCCGAGTGCCACACGTCTTTTTTTATTATTTTATTTTCATAGCGTATATCTACATTGGATGCTGACTGGCATAACTTAAGCTTAGCCTACCATACAGCGAAGTCACATAATTAAAAACTATTGTTAAATAAATCTCGTCTTATAACAATGAAATGACATTTTTGATTACTAACATAAATCGAAATCAACCAAAACAAATCTAAAATCAGTCTCGATCAATCGGAATATTTGATTACGATTTCAATTTTCAATCGCATGTTGCAAGCCGGTGCGTTTCGGTAACCAATAATTTGACAGCGCTTGCTATTCAATGAGATTCGTTTCTCCTATTCAATCCGTAGTGGATTTATGTTCATTCAAATCGGTTTCCTTATACCGCGTAACAACAGCCTATGAGCGAGCCCTACGATCGGCTCACGATCTGGGAATCGGTAACCCTGCCCTCCGATGAAGTCATAAATTACACGACTGGAAATTGTTTCGCGATAGTCGGTGCTCAGTGCTAATCGAGCACGGTGCCCTTAGGTACTGCAAAAAGATTTACGACCGACACGGGAAAGCGAAAGTATGTTTTCGATTCAGATGTGATTGATCCAGCGGTTGGGATGATAAAGTTAACCCGTTCGCGGCGGCTTATGACGGATTATCGTTCGAGTCGCAATCGTATCGTGACCGTAGATCTCTGTCACGGCGTGACAAATGGTAGGAGTGGTCGTCTACTTTGTTTGAATAAATTAATATTTATTGTTTGGTTAGGGTCATAGTTTCATGTTGCAACAGAAATTTCCCATGGTAAGGCACACCCTTATAAATTACTATGCATTACATGAACTGACCAAAATAAAGTATGGCAAGCGCCCTTTCCCACTACGCCTTTCCTCAAAATACGTTTAAAGTAGGCCCATAACTTAAATTTAATAGTTCCACAGTTGGTAATCTATAGTCGCAAAACATAAATATCATTAATGAATTTAATGTTTTGTGTAAACCATCAAGTGATCGCGGCTGTTAGGCCATTAAATAGATTTCCACATTTGCCAAATATTTGTACGAAAAATTCTTGCAAGGCCGTTGCTTTATTATTTCTGGACTAAACTGTGGTTTCAAAACGGTTCATGCGGCAGTCTAATACTATTTGTTTGTAAAGAGCGTGTGCGATAAAGCTTGATTGGGCTTATTTAATTTAGAAATTGTAATACTGGGCCGTACTTAGGTGAATGTCACTGACCATTATAGTTATAAGGCGCAAAAATATCACAACAAATATGATATCTTAAATGTATAATGCCATAAAATTATCATGATAATGTTATGGGTCTATTTTCGTATAAATGTCATAAATATAATTAATGGCACACGCTATTCTGGTTCTGACACAAGGAATAAGGCTAAATCATTTCCATAAATCAATAACGTAATTATGAATATTTCTAAATTAATATAGCGAGAAAAAACTGTTGATATTCGCAATAATTTATTACAATTTAACGTATTAAAAATTATCTTTAAATTGATGAACGTGAGCCGATGAAGGCAGGGTTAATGTAAAACATTTGTGTCAAGTTGAGTGCGAGCAATCGATGCGAATAAAGCTATAACTTATAATAATACCTTCGCAAATAATTTTCTGAAGTGTACTTTTGATTTTATGTGATAAGATCGGGACCGGAGTAGTAGCCGTGTTCGATAAATAATTCAATCATTGTTGTAATTTGCATGTGCCTTTGTAACCATTTGAATAAAGAATACCTGTTCATTCAAAGTAATGACACGATGTTTTTTGATTCTTAATGTGTTCGCACTGCGTGCTTTGTGTGTCACGGAAGACTGGTTGACTTGGTGCCAATGTCGTAAAAAAAGATTATTGATGTATTGTTTTAATTTCCTATGCCATAATTCAAGTGTGACTTGCCTGGCACTTATGGGCAATAAATTAAAGTAATCTAAAGCAGCATGATGCACTGATCGTCTTTAAACCATTTTGATGCCCCCCAAACTTCCTAGATCTACTCCTGTCTAGTCCAATCGGAATCGTGCGTGCTCCAGGGAGGTCCTGCCTCACGCATCCTGGCACCGGACTGCAATAATGAAACGCAACATTGTTGCGCGGTTTGAAATTTTGACAGACTCGTTGAGAAGCACCGTAAGCTTTTAATAAATCGACCTTCAACGTATTACATATATTCACGCCTTTTCAGAGGTAGACAGAGGTGTTATAATACCTATGTTTTGTCAGAAGTCCCAAGTTATTGGGTAGAATATGCCGCCATATCGGTCACTAATTACACCGGACTGATACTGAGAAAAATCCAATATCACCTACCCTACCCGGGATTGACCCTGAGACTTCACGCCAGCAACTTACGGTACCGACACCGTCGAAATGTTTAACATGTGTGCGTAACTTCTTATGAGCTCTAATTCGCCCACTGATATTTCTTTATTGATGTTCTTGATCTGTGTTGATTTTATCGCAATAATAGAAAATCAATTAGATTTTTTTTGGGTGTAGGATTTGCGATTGTTTTTACGGGTTCAAAAATTGTTTTCATTAATAACATATTTTTTAAATAATTTACATGCGGGTAAAAATGTCCGGTTAAGGTCGTTTAATTATGGTGCCAACAACGTTAATGGTTTTGCATAAATAAACTTAGTTTTTATACGAGTATTTTTTATAATCAATGCATTATGTATGGAGTTCGCCAACATCCGCGGACTCCATACCAACCTCAATGCCGTCCACCACCATCTTGAGACGGCCCGGCCTGCTTTGCTCTTCTTGACGGAGACACAGATTCGCCGTCCGGACGATAATTCATACCTGCTGTACCCCGGCTATTCGCTTGAAGAAAACTTCAAGCCAAAGGCCGGGGTATGTTTGTATGTTCGATCGGACGTCTGTTGTCGCGTCTGCGCTGCATGGAGGACCCTTCCTTTTCCACTTTGTGGGTGCACGTGGATTATGGCTCCTTGAGCCGTATCTACGTGTGCCTTTACAGGTCTCACCACGGGGACGATGAGACGACTCGGCTGTTCAGGTTCCTCAGCCTGGCGGCGGATGTCGCGCAGGTGCAGTTTCCGTCAGCGGAGATGGTGGTTTTGGGGGATTTCAACGCGCACCATGAGTTGTGGCTGGGATCCTCCAGGACTGATCATGCTGGCAGAGCTGCCCATGCATTCGCTCTGACACATGACTTGACACAACTGGTGAGCCAGCCTACCAGGATCCCGGATGTGGCGAGTCATGCGCCTTCACTGCTGGACCTTCTGCTGACGAGTCACCCGACCGGGTATCGAGTGGCCGTTAGTGCCCCTTTGGGCACTTCTGATCACTGCCTGGTTGGGACGTCAATACCTTTCGCTTCACCTCCACGTCCTGTGCAGGTTAAGCGAAGGGTCTGGCATTACTCGTCGGCAGATTGGGATGGTATGCGAGAATATTTCGCATCCATCCCTTGGCGGCAGCGTTGTTTCGAGGGAAAAGATCCTTCGGCGAGTGCCAACGCTATTGCTGGCGAGGTCAGGTTAGGAATGGAATATTACATTCCTTCCTCTGAGGTCGCAAGTAAGGGCCGTGGACGCTCCTGGTTTAATCGCGCTTGCGCCGATGCTGTTGGTCAAAAACAGGCGGCGTATCGCGCTTGGATCAGGGGTCGCGCAATGAAGGATCCTAATATTGATTCCCTCAAAGCAGCTTATAACCGTGCCGCCAAGGCCTGCAAGAAGGCCTATGTTAGATCGGATGCCGCGCGGATATGTAGGATTGGGCGTGCTTTGGCCAACCATCCGACGAGCAGCCGTGCTTATTGGAGTCTGGCCAAGGCCGTCCAGTCTAACTTCTGCCGTCCCTCACTGCCGCCGCTAAGGTATCCAGATGGATCACTGGCACACAAGCCGCAGGAGAAAGCCACTCTATTGGCAAATCTCTTTGCGGCTAACTCCCGGCTCGCAGACTGTGGCTCACAGCCGCCGCCGGCGCTGTCTGATTGCGGATTCACAATGCCTGATATCCGCTTCAGACAGTGCGATGTGCGGCGTGAGCTGCGGTCTCTCGACGTTCGGAAAGCCAGTGGTCCGGACGGTATACCGGCGGTGGTATTGAGAAGATGTGCAGCGGAGTTGTCTCCTGCACTGACACGCCTCTACCGTGCGTCCTACCTCTCAGGTATAGTGCCTGAATCTTGGAGGGAGGCCAATGTGCAACCGATCCCCAAAAAAGGTGATCGGACTGACCCTACCAATTACCGCCCAATCGCTATAACCTCAGTGCTATGCAAAGTCATGGAGCGGCTAATAAACTCACACTTGACCCGCTACCTGGAGAATCACTCGTTGATCGGCGACAGACAATACGGATTTCGTCAGAACCGATCAACGGGTGACCTTCTAGCGAACGTCATGCATCGCTGGGGGGAGGCGATTGATAGGCATGGCGAGGCTTTAGCTGTGAGCCTCGACATAGCTAAGGCTTTTGATAGGGTCTGGCACCGTGGTCTCCTTTCCAAGCTTCCGGCATATGGTTTGCCCGACAACCTGTGTGCGTGGATTTCTGGCTTTCTGCATGAGCGTAGAATACGTGTCGTCGTTGATGGGCACGCTTCGAAGCTCATGTCAGTAAATGCCGGGGTTCCACAGGGCTCGGTGCTGTCGCCCACCCTGTTTCTTCTGCATATCAATGATTTGTTATCGCTTGGCAACATTCATTGTTATGCAGACGACAGCACGGTTCATGGGCGATACTACCATGAGCCCCCTGGTTTGCGGGTGTACACTGTGAGGAGGCGCAATGATCTTGTCATTGAGCTCAACCGGACTCTGGATCTCATTTCCACGTGGGGTTCCATGAACCTGGTTGAGTTCAATGCCAAGAAAACGCAGGTGTGTGCGTTCACGTGCAAAAGATCCCCGTTTTCTCCTCTCCCCAATCTTCAGGGTGTTCCACTCTTAATGCGGAATGACCTGAATATCCTTGGTATGGATATCCGCTGTGATCTGAATCCAAGGAATCACATCGAAGGCGTTATATCTGCCACATCACGCAGGGTTGGAATCCTGAACAAGGTGCGTCGGTTCTTCACGCCCGGTCAAATCTTCCGCTTGTATAAAGCACAGGTACGGCCGGGTATGGAATACTGTTCGCACCTCTGGGACGGTTCCGCCCAATACTTGCTCGATGCCTTGGATGGATTGCAGCGGCGGGCCATCCGCATTGTGGATGATGCAGACGTAACGAGCAACTTGGAGTCGCTACAATTGCGGAGGGATGTCGCTTCTCTAAGCGTGTTCTACCGTCTGTATCATGGCGAATGCTCTGAAGAGTTGTTTAATCTGATCCCCTCCTCTCCTTTCCTCAGCAGAACCACGCGTGCCGGCAACCGAAGCCACAGCTTGATGGTTAAAACCATCTCGGCCCGAACCAATAGGTTCGCCAATTCTTTTATTTGCCGCACCATCAAGCTTTGGAATAGTTTGCCGGCGCACGTGTTCCCTCCTTCCTATAATCCTGGGTCCTTCCGCCGTAGCGTGAAGAAGCAGCTCAGTAGGCCGGCATGATTGTGTCGAATGGCATGAGATAACTATCTGCTGCCATTCGATACTCTATCTGGACTGCATCGCGCTTACCATCAGGTGAGGTGCAGTCACTTTGCCGTGCCCGAATAAAAAAAAAAAAAAAAAAAAAAAAGTTTCCGTCAATATGGTATGAGACATAAACCGAACATCCAATCATTGGTACCGAATGAAAAAAAATGCATTGACAGTGCAATAACTTGTTACTGATTTCTTAAACATGTTTACAACAATGTATGTTCTTGTATTAAACAATTCCACGCACGTTAACGACATAAAAGTTTATTTTACGGTAACAAGGCTGTAAAAAGCGGTTTCTTTAGCCTCGTATTGTAAAACAAAATGTACACTAAATAAGACGACATTCAAAAGCGTTGACGTCAAAGTCGAATATCACAAGAATAGTATATTTAAAGATGATTTAAAGGAACATTTTCTATATAATTACGATAAAGTTAAAGAATATATAAAATGTGTAGAAGCTGTGGAGTATAGTAATTACAGACATCAGATAAACACTAAATATATGGAACGTTCATGATGTAATTATTATAAATTATAACAACAATTCAATTAACTTAGCAAGAAGGTCACCATTGAATTTGCTACCAATTATTATGGTAATAGCTAGTTGTGCTGAAGCAGTATTATATTGCGAAAAAGAAAGTGTAACAAAATGGCGCGCTTACGTATTTTGCCCTAGTAATATTCTTCAAGTATCTGTTTTATTCGTTACATATTGTGAAACAAAGTCCCCCGCCGCGTCTGTCTGTCTGAACTCGATAAAATCAAAAACTACCGATCAAATTTCGATGAAATTTGACTTTTAAGCTTTTCCTCGAAAAACTTTCACGCGGGCGAAGCTGCGAGCAAATGCTAGTTAAGTTTAAAGTTATTAATCATTTTGAGGAAGCCTGTACATTTTAATTTGTAACCTGTAACCATTGATGTATTGAAAAACCCATCAATGCCTGTAACTGTCATAAAACAATGAAAGTATTGTGAATCGGATTCGTGATAACCTTGTTGGACGCAAGTTATAATTGCGCTTGAACGTAAAAAACATACGTATATCATACTCAATAGTGGGACTATTTAGTTCAGGGATGTTTAATTTTTTTTATTTTTTTTTCGAAGGTATATTCTCTGTTAAAAATCTTCAAAAGCTGGACAGCGGACAGAAGCCGTAGTCGTACTAATGTGCCTCTGTGGACATTCGTTTTGTTCAGAGTCCAAAAAAGAATATACCTCAGTTAACATCTTCGGGTACGGAGCCCAAAAAATGAATCAAAAGTCAACATATCATTACTGTGTATTTTTGTACATAAAATACTCAAGTGAAATAAATTTTATGCCTCAACAGTTGTTCTAACTAGACAAGTTTTCTGAACGAGTTCAATATCTTGTTACAACTGTAGAATAAAAATGTTTTATCGTAAACTATTCACGTTAACTCTACTAATCAATGCGTTGTACTTAACTTTTTTATTTGCTTCGTTTAAGTCGTTTTTTACTATATAATTAAGTTATTGATGTATGAATATTAAGTGTGAGTGATATTCAGTTGACTCACTTAGCGATTTTAAATAAGTAACTTGTAGTCATATATTATGATTTTTATACATGTTAAGGGCCTTGTAGTGCATGGACAATATTTTTATTTTTATGGAAACTAGGCGTCTCCTTTAAGGGGGTAAATAGGGGACTTGAAGTTGAATAGGCGAAAGTAGGTCAAAATAGCTCAGTTGGGAGAGCACTGGCACGATACGCCTGAGGTAGCGGGTTCAAGTCCTGCTGTCGATTGTTCGGTTTCAATGTTTCCATAAAAATAAGTAACTTGTGTAATTTATATTGCCATAGAGATAAATTTGTGTTTTAAATGTTTTTTATCTTGCGTTGCATGATGTCCTTATGAGATGTTTGTGAATGGGAAATAAGACTAGACTGTAAAACAATCAAATGTAATTTATGCGCTTACTCTTACAAACAAAAAAATACCTATCACGGATTTTTTACATCCAAATTAGCGTGACGATATGGACTATTATGATACATTTTATCTTCAACTTCAACAAAATCAACATATTTATAAATTATTTTCTGTCGTCAGTAATTTGACATTACACTATCAAAATTATAGTGAAAAGTAGTCAACTATAATCATAATAAATGGTGCGAACTGGCGATGCATGTAAAGTGTACGCGATGGTACATTTACAAGTAATTTAACTAATAACACCTTCATGAAGTACTTTTTAAACTCGTTAAAAACGTTTGTATTTAAAGTACAGGCGGTGAAAAAAATGTTATGACAATTTTGAAGTTAAGAAAAATGCTTTTATTCTTGATATTGACGCAAACAGGTAAAGAGTATTAAATAAAACTAAGCCACAATTACTAAAATGTTGCCTTAGTAACATAATATAGCCTTAGCTATAGATGAGATTAACGCGAATTATCTGCCTCGGTGGCGTAGTTGTATCAGTATTGGGTTCGGTCCCCGGGTCGGGCAAAGTGATGTTGCGTTTTGCTACTCAATATCAGCCCAGAGTCTAGAATTTGTGCCCGATGGTGATAAGCTCACCTCCTATCATATCATGAGTGTGAATACGCACTGCGAAAAGTGGGTGCACTAACCCCTGCCTACCCTTTCGGGGATAAAAAGGCGTGTGTATATGTGTAGCGCGAATAACTAATTTAAATTGTGTAACCAATTTGAGCACTTATTTCCTTTCCACAATTCCTATAATTAAAGGAAACACTTCCTCATTATCTTTGTTTATGTGATTACTTAGTAGCTACCTTAAATTAATTATCTTTATAAATATGATATTTATCTTCATGAATACTTTGTGTACTCGTCAGTAACGTGGCATCAATCAAACAGCGCCGCCCTGGGGCTCGGACGAGACATTTCGTGACGCGAGCCGCATCACCTGACGTGACCACGTTTTGATCTAGTGTCAAGAGCTTTTATTATTGTATACAAATATCGAATGTAATGCTGTTTTTGTACAATTGATTGACGGGACGAACAAGTCGCTCGTCCAATCATGAGTTTGCATAGCTTTATGATTCACTCCTCTGCTTAACATCTTAGACTATGGGCCGTATAATAGATTCAACTCAGTTTCGCTCTGGAGTGCAATATCAGCTGAGACGCTGTCAAATTAAGGTCTGCATCTTAAGATAGTAGCTATTTAATAAACTCATTAACATCAGCTCAAATCATTCCTTAAGGTACAATATGTGTCAGATTTTCATAGCTAAGTTGTTATTATGTAGCATCGCTTACTCAGTTGAGATCAAGCTCTTAAATGACAGCTTAGGCTTGGTTTACAGTTCAATACATTTAATACTTAAACGTAAGATTGGTTTATTAATACCGCCCCATTTACTTGAAATAATTGTTAAGTTTCATTACATCGGTTATGATGTTCGCGAATTTGGAATACAAAATACTTGCACACATAAATAGACAAAAAATATAAAAAAAAAAACGGACTCCTGCTTTAGAAATAATACTTAAAGTAGAACCTAGCAAGTTTTTCATACATAAAAAAAACTTGTTATTCATTTTTTTAAACATAAATAATTACACGGCATTTAAATTTAAATGTAGTTGTATTCTGGAAACACCTGTAAAACGGTTTTATTCGAAGCACAAATTGGACATTTAAACAAAGAGCTTAATCGTCCTTAATTTTAATTACTCATTAATGGTTATTTCACAAATGGAACATAAAAAATAAAATAAAAAATACAGTGACAATAAGTTTGCACGCACGAGGAAAATTTATGACCCCAGGGTTGAAGCAAGAATTCGTATTAAAAATGCAATCCAAACAATTGATGTAGGAATCTCCACCTCAGAGAGAGAGACAGAAATAACTGTCCTCTTTGAGGATCCACCATGAGTGAAAGAGACGGCACTCGGTGCAATGTTCATTAAAGAGGGTCAGTATAGGCTTTAGGGGTGTAATTTCCCTCCCTGCCCACCCGGGGCGATCTTGTGGTCGTCTTTTTAATTTGCTTTTGGATTTCAGGGGTGTAAGTTAGGGTTGTACTTTAAAATTATTTTAGAATATAAGAGCATAATTTTTACAATATTTTTTTCGTT
Source organism: Lapara coniferarum (assembly GCA_949316025.1). Taxonomy (NCBI): domain Eukaryota; kingdom Metazoa; phylum Arthropoda; class Insecta; order Lepidoptera; family Sphingidae; genus Lapara; species Lapara coniferarum. The sequence goes on along the minus strand of OX438924.1, from coordinate 4,762,729 downwards.
TTCGTATTTGCTTATGAAGTTAGCCCATCATATTATGAAGTATTTAAGAATACCTACTATAGAGGATCTGTGTCGGATTAGAGATTTCGATGCGGACAAAGTGGCATGAGTATGTGTATACTTTTCTTAGTGATAGTCGTCATATTTTTGGCAGTTTTGCAGTGGAAGATACATGTTATGTGACACCATTATTTTGCCTAATAATTACCATTAGTTGATTCTACTCGTTTGATCACCTTCAACTACATACTCGCACGTTACACGTTACAGCGACTCATAAGTTAACTGAAAACCAAAGTTCATGGAACCATGATAAATCAGTTAGCGTAAATTTCTGCCTACCTACATTCACTTATCGAATAGCGGAGGCGACAGTCAATTAAATATTGGGAGAGGTCGCAGCGAGTGATTATCGAATTTTGCATATAGTCTGCGTTTTATGCCTAAACGTGGATCCTACGATTTTAGGCGAAAAGTGGTAGTAACTTAATAATAAATAAAATTAATGTGGTAGTAACTTGGCAATGGTAAAATTCTAGTTAGGCAGTAATCCTTCTAGCCATTAAACTACATTACGAACAAATGCGTAACAAGTATCGAGAATTAGCGAGCAGTATATTTTGTAATAAATGCATGCCATAAATTTAAAGAGACTGAAACAATTTACATTAAAACAGTAACATAGGTACGTATTTTTTATAACTTATCCCACATCTATATATTGAAATCGATAGGTTCGATAATTCCTTCTTCTGTCGCACCATCAGGCTGTGGAATGGTTTTCCGGCACACGTGTTCCCTCCTTCCTGCAATCCTGGGTCGTTCCGCCGTAGCGTGAAGAAGCAGCTCGTCAGGCCGGCATGATTGTGTCGAATGGCATGGGATAATCGTCCAATGCCATTTGATTCTCTATTTGGACAGCACCGTGCTTACCATTAGTTGCAGTGCAGTCACAATGTCGAGCTCCTATAAACAAAAAACCGCTTAGTTTCCAACATACGTAACACAACAAATATCTTTACGTAAGAATCAACGTTCGTTATTTTTAATCAAATGATTTCGATAGAATTTCCACGGTTTTCCCAGAGTGGGCAACCCTGTGATCTCGAGACGGCATTGCCGGGAGGCGCGGCGTCTTATCAACGAATTAATTCTAGACTAACGAAGACCGGGGGCCGCCCCGCGATTAACACAACCACCCCTGAAGTGTGGCCTACGGAATGTATAGAGGCGGCATTGTGAATGAAAGTTTATATCTTATTGTAGAAATTTCGACTTGTAAGTTTTTATGAAAACGCTTTGATCTAGTAAAATCTAGTTTAATAGATAAAGTGTAGTAGTTTACTCGATTTGAGTAAACTATCAAGATTTTGGCCGTCGTTTTATAGGAGGCGATTACTTTGATCTGAAATGAATGGTAGGTGGTTGGATGCCTATACTAAAATGATGTGCGTGGTGTATGATGTGGGTGTAGGTATTTTGATACTAAGTCTTTTGTACTTTGGGAAAAGACAATGGCTGCGACTTATGGTTTTATGTATTTATTTAAATTTAACACCCGAACGTAGTATGCATTTAAAATTATTATTAACATTGTTTAATAATTGTCAGACCGCTAGAAATGACAAGCAAATTTTTATGTTATATTTACTTGTAATAAAATTATAATTAGTAAGGAGACGTGCGGCTATCCCCTTTGCAAACTGATGATAGGAGAAGTCTTCGTAAGATGCAAACTATAAGGTAGGAAAAGCATACCGTCGGCCGTCTAATCTAGCGGCAAGAAGACTAGTAATTGGCATAGCTTAAGGGATGCTATTGCCCATCCATGGAACTTTACAAGGTGAAGAAGATGATAATAATTATGTGGGAAGATGGAATGAACACCACCTCAGTTTCATCAACCGACATTTATGGTACAATCGTTAAACAGTATAACGTTTTTCCCTTACAAAGACCTCATAACATTTTACGTTACATTTAGAAACAATTTTAGATCCAGTAACTGACGTAACTAGAAAACAAAATCATTCGAAAGCAATAAAATTCACAGCAAGTTCCTTCATACTACGAAATTAGGTCGCAAATAAGACTAAAATCATATCAAAGCGATTTCACAACAGCAACTGTGAAACGAGTCTATAAAGATAAAATAACTGGTCTTTGCGACATATGTTAGCAGTAAACAAATCAGTTTTACTGCGTGCAGACGCCTAATTGACAGTGAAGTTTAATGCTCCCCCCGTTCCCTTCTAACGCACTTATCTTCGGCTAAGATGTGTTTTATCTACGCATGCGATTCTACGTTTAATGGTTTATAACAGATGTTTATGGATAATTAAGCTCGTAATTTTATTATTATTGACCCTCGGATGTTGCGTCGTTTTGAGGTTAGGTTTTGAAGTGATTGTAAAGTTCATTCGTGTTGCAATATTCGAAGGAATTTCTAAATGCTGAATAATTAATTGGATTTATATGCGCAGGAAAATTGAACTGTCTTTATTACATCGTGAAGATATCATAAAAACAATTCACACGTCAAACTATAGATTTTTATTTAAATATTTTTTCCGGTTAACTAAAATAAGATATGATACAGTGAAGTTAAGAAAAATAAATTACGAATACAAGTATCTATTTATATAATTTCGATTGCCGTGTCTAAACCATTCCTACATCCACACCCCAAGGTCCGAGCGGGTGGGATATTAAGACGAAGTTGGAAGTAAAAAAAGGCGAAAAAGAGTTTTATATTCTCTCTCGAATGGGAAGAAATAGGAAAACCTTTCTCATTTAGTCCACCAGTGCAGGCTGGCGTCTCGTCCCGGACAGACTTCAACTTTACATCTCTATCTAGATAATATTAAGTACCGATAGTGTTAATTAGTGACAGTGGAGTGTGCATGTGTGCTATAAGATGTAGTAGTGTCGTACTTGCATGTACCTTGCCAAGGTATCTTGGTTTCTTGAATGGTGAGTACATCAGACGTACGATCAGCTGATTTCGTTAGTACGTTCCATATTTAAATATTTAAATTACTGGTTGTTTTAATTTGCTTTAAGAATGTTTTTAAAAGAAAGGTTAATGTCCATTTATTGCCAGTAACGTTGATTTTTATTTTTCAAAGTAGGCAAACTAATCCATAATTCTACAGTGATTAGGGGTCTTTATAAGTTCCAAGAATAATCATCATCAGCTTATACTTTAGTCCACTGCTGGACAAACTAGGCCTCCTCCAATACGCGCCATTTTACCCGGTCTTCGGCCTGTCGCATCCAGTTTCTGCCAGCGACCTTTCACAAATTGTCACTCCACATAACTGGAGGGCGTAGGAACTGTAAGAATAATATTGAATGTGAAATATTTGATGAGACTTTACCTTAGTACATTCTGTTAGTATCTAGATCCTTCTAAATATACTTATGTGTATATGTATAATAATATTATATACTAAATCAGTTGCGCACGCAACATCACCTCCTTCATATGCGCTTGAGATTTCATACGTTGTATTCTTTACGTATATAAGTCGCCGGTTGTCTTATGAAGCTTACCGTTTGATGTCTCTGAGCATGAGGGCATTGGTCCATAGGCAATCCGCTTTAAACAAAAGTACAGTCAGCCCCATAAGTAGCTGGACAAATTCAAAACTTAAAATTGCCTATACAACTTTGTGTTCCTTCCAATATTTTTTCTCTTCACAAAAACAAAATATACTGCCTTGGTGGTGTAGTTGTATTACGGTACGACTGCAATGATGAGGTCTCGGGTTCGATCCCCGGGTCGGGAAAAGTGATGTTGGATTTTTCTATTCAGTATCAGCCCAGAGTCTAGAATTTGTGCCGATATGGCTATAGGCTCGCCCCCCTATCACATCACGGGACGGAATACGCACGCCGAAACGTGTGTGCATTAGTTGCGCTTTTGCCTACCCCTTGAGGGATAAAAGGTGTGAGTATGTGTATAAAAATAAAATGTAAGGGGTTTTCTTTACTTCACATAAAAAATGTTTCGATTAAACTTAGCTCGTAATTTGAAATATTGAATTTGTTCATCTATTTATGACGCTGATTGTACTACCGTATACAAACATATTCGATAACGACTTCGAATACGGATTATTTAACAATAACTGTTGGATACCAGCCAGTTACTAAGAGAGTTTAAGCCTTCGTCCTGTACTCATTTTAATACAAAAATTGTATTATAATAGACTAGCTTTTGCCCGCAGCTCCGCCCGCTTTAAAAAGTTTTTCCGGGATAAAAGTCCCTCTTTATATTTTCCCGGGATAAAAAGTAACCTATGTGTTAATCCAGGACATAATCTACCCGTGTGCCAAATTTCATCGAAATCCGTTCAGTAGTTTTTGCGTGAAAGAGGAACAAACATCCTTACATCCAAACATCCATACATTCTTACAAACTTTCGCCTTTATAATATTAGTAGGATTTTAATTTGTTCCAGCTCACGTTCAGAAATGTATTTATAATACAATGTATAACAAAAAAGTTAAACACGCAATGAACACGTAACTAAAAATTCTTCTATAACAAATACATGTTTAAGCTATTGGTTAGAGTTAGACATGGTTTAGACATTGTTTACATTTAAACACAAGCCGATGGTTGTCTACAATCTTTGACGCACACTGACAGGCATGACAGGCACATAAAGGATTTAGAGGGGTGTTTAGAATTAGACACTGTTTAGCTAAACACGTGTTTAAACTGCGTCTAAAGTATTGTTTGTAACATCACTGATAATCATATTTAGTATGTCACCTAATAACCATGAAATATTTTTTTTTCCCTTACATTACTCTTTCTAGCCTGACGAGGGTCGGCTTATGAAAGAACACCGGTCTTTTGGGTGAGTGCAGAAGGAGCTCGCAACCCTTAAAATTAAGCGACCACGCTGAGGGCGACCCACTAATGGGTCACGAACCTCGGCTCAGGACGGCCACTGAGAGGATAAGACATGAGCGTTTGGGGAAGATGGTTTTTAACCTAATCCTATTTAGTGGTATCGTACCTAGTAGTCTTCGGCACGCGGGTCGGAACTGCTAAGAGAGGTCAGGGTGACGGGGAACGCGACGAGGTCCTCGGCGGCGAGGACGGTACAGCGCTCTTGTGGAGTGTGTGAGCTTTTGATGCTCGATCTTTTCGCGAATGGCCAGAGTGATTTCGTCCTCTGGATCTGTCAGTACTGAACGCGGTCTCCTCCATTTGGCGCGATCAAATGGAGTATATATAGACGCTTTACGGATAAGCGAGTTTGGGTGGTTTACCGCCCGATCGAAGTAGCGTCTACTGGCCATATGCATAAAGTGCCTGATGGTCGGCATGTTGGTGTCCACGTGGAGGGAAATAAATTTAAAAATAGAACTAGCTATACTAAGCTATAACTAGCTATACTTAATCTATGGTCAAATTCTTTACAAAATAAATATTCTACATTTATGTATGTATGTATGTAGGTACCTACATAGCATCACGCTTCTTTCCCTTTTTAGGGTAGGCAGAATTGTATCACACCTACATTTCACCAGTTGTTTGGTCTCAAATTAAGTCTAAATATTGTGAAATCTGATATTATGTAATTATACACATGCCATCTTCATCCATAAAGTACACCTGACAGTTTGACGAGTTTTAGTTAGGTGCCCTTTTAATGTTCAGAAGCGGGTTATAGACAGTCAAAAGGTTAGCAATTCCTCTTAATAATATACTATGTAAAACTAGCTAATATTCACGGCTTCGTTTGCATTAACGGTGCTGAAATTGTAAAACTTCACTATCTTGATTTTTTAAAGTCTGTGAAGATGTATGTTAAGAAACTGCTGAAAGCATTTGGCTGAAATTTGGCACAAGGATAGTAGACCTGGATAAAATACTAGCTTTTATGTCAGAAAAACGCACTTTGCTAGCTGTAGGGTGTTATTCGTCCGAATAACGACTATCCGTATATGAGGTGTAAAACCCGTTAATGTGGCTTACGTAAGTGTATCGCGTTTGAGGACCAGCCTGTAAAACCGGTTTCAAACAGGCCGGCATAATTGTGTCGACTGGCAACGGATTCTCATCTCTCGTCTCTTGCTCTCTATCTGGACTCCGCCCCACTTACCGGTACAGTGGGGCTTTCTTCCCGTGGCCGAATAAAAACACTATAGACTTTTGTTTCGTGGTCTTTCACGCTGGTAAAGCTACAAACAATACCTACTTCCTTTAAAGATAGTTTGTTTTTCATAAAAAAAACATTACTAATCAAACAAACATATAAATACATCAATCAGTTTATAAATCGATATTATTAATATTCAATTCCTATCTCGATATTAAAAAGAAATCAAATAACCTCCACAACAAAGTACTGGAAACAATAATCCGTCAGTAAACTGCAAGGGTCACAAAAATGTACTGAACCTTCGTTATCCCAAAAACCCACAAGCGTAAAATTTCGTTTCTATAGGACCCTATACCCCGTGCAAATAACGCTGGACCCAGCTTAATATGCATTAAGGATATTTCCGAATTTTCTCCAGTAAAAATGTATGAGAACAACCAACCGTGACGTATAAGTGGATTATATCGGCTGTCTTACTTTTTTGTAGCGCGCCGTCCTTGTCTCGCAAATCCTGAATGTTGGCTGTGGCTGTGTGGAGTGGGATTTTTTGTTTATATTGACGCTGGAAAGCAAACACGTAGTAACTGACACATATGATGTATGTCAGTTACTACGTGTTTGCTTTCCAGCGTCGATATATTAAATTGATACCTGCGGTTTTATACACAACCGAAAATTGTACTATTTAAATTTGTGATATGATTTTCTGAAAATATTTCGTCCACGAATTAATTTATAATTTTTCTAGGAATGTGATAATTTTAACTATCCTCGTTGCATTTTATATTATAATATGTTATATAAAAGTGTTACATTAATCTCATTTAGTTAACATAAGAAATAATTGAGTAAATATGTTTTTATACATACTTAATCTTTATTATTTAAATATACACGCTTAAAAGATAATCAGAAGCGTCCTGGCTATTAGATTAGCTGCATAAAAGCGGCAATTAGACGGCAATCACGGTTTTATATTAGATAAGCCAATAAAGACCGTCGCTCATAAAGTTCGATGTTACCTTCATTTAAATTACCATTTAACGTTTATGACAGTGCCATAACATACTTATTTCATTGGGCTTGTTGTGGTTTTCATCTTATTTCAACGACGATAATTACTGTATTTTGTTTTATCTATTATATTATTTCAATGAAATGTATAAAATCCTAACAGTTTTGTGTTGAATGCTTATTATAAAATTAAAATCGTTAATTTTTGGAAAGAGAATTCTACAACTTTTCCGTACGGATATTAAACAAAATCTTCTTAAGAAATTACTGTTACTAGAATATACTATGCAAAACGAGTTCAAAAGATCAGCTAAACTTATTAGTCAAAAAAATAATTGACAGCTGCGAAATGTATTTTAAAAACCTCATCAATAGTTGTACAGACATTCATAATATTTGATGGTGTAATAAAATTTGCATATATAAATTATTATAATTTAACATACTTTTTAATGTTGGGCCTACGCACGTATTAATGGCTATTAATGTGTCCATTAGAATAACATATTTATAACACGCATGTCAATAATTGTAAATTCTGGTACCGTTTTAATGACTCTACTAACTCTTAAACGGTTAATTTAAATAGTTGTAACTATGTAAACATTTGATGTTTCACATCATTTTCAGTTTGTACAATGTTCAATGAATCATAATATTGTCAATTAGATTTTGCCCGCAGCTCCGCCCGCGTTGAAAAGTTTTTTCGGGACAAAAGGCCCATTTTTAATTTTCCCGAGATAAATGCCTATGAGTTAATCCAAGACATGATCTACCCGTGTGCCAAATTTCATCGAAATCCGTTCAGTAGTTTTGCGTGAAAGAGGAACAAACATCCATACATTCTTACAAACTTTCGCCTTTATAATATTATAAGGATTAAGATTAGGATGAGGATTATTATTAGGATTAGGATAGTGGAAAAAGTATACTACGTGGTGTACAGGTGATACCATCCACGATGACGTGCTTCACTAATTTTCTTAATTGCTTCTAGTCCAAGTGGGCAACTTTCCGCTTTTGGTTTAGTAAATATACACTAAATATTTATCAGTGTACACGCACACTACAAGAAAAATCTAAGTGCCCTTAACCTGCGAAATCCTTGGTAAAAAATTGGTAGCGCGCGTCATCGATGATGAAATTATTCATACATGAATTTATTTCAGAAAGAACAGTTAGTTTTTCGATTACTCATACGACATTCAGTTAGTTCCTAATATTGTGATTGCCGACTTGATAAAAGTCGCAGGAACAAGCTGGATGCAGACCGCTTTTGACAGGTCCGTTTGGAAATCTTTAGGGGAGGCCTATGTTCAGCAGTGGACGTCATGTGGCTGATGATGATGACTGTTATTGTCAATTGTATCAAATTATAATATCAAAAAGTAGGAGTATAAGTTTAATATAAACGAATAATAAACAAGAACAAGACAATGAAAGAAATATTCAATAATTATGTCAGCAAAGCGTATTCCACACTTATCTATCTTCCATATCTCCACCGTCGGAGACAAAGGCTGTGTGATGTAAGCATATTTTTCTGCTGTGAGAGTTCGTTCTGAAATCGATACCTTCGGCCGGCAGAAAAATCACTCTTTCTAAGTACGGTTTTTGAATTTTTATATGCGCGGAAATTAATTTTTAATTTTTGCACGTATTTGAACAGTCTTTGCTAAGTAATTATAGTTCAGTGGTAGCGTAGAATCTCGATAGCCTAGTTGGAAGTGGAACGGACTGCCGCCGACACGAATGTCCGCAGGTTCAAAAACCCAGGGCACGCACCTCTGACCTTTCTAAAAAAATATGTGTGTATTCTTTGTGAATTATCGCTTGCTTTAACGGTGAAGAAAAACATCGTGAGGAAACCTGCATACCTGAGAAGTTCGCTGAATTACGAAGGTATGTGAAGTCTGCCAACCCGCACTAGTGGTGGACTAAGGCCTTAACCCTCTAAGTAGTAGAGGAGGCCAGTGCTCAGCAGTGAGTAGTATATAATACAGGTCTGGTATGGTATGGTATAATGGAGTGTAGGAGTCTTAAAATTTTGGTCACCATTTGAAAACTACGTAATTTTTATTTATAACATCACTTTAATATAAAGCAAAACATCATGAGGGGACATACATTTTTGTGATTTCTCTATAATAATTTCTAATGTATGTGAAGTGAGCAACCCTCATTAGGGCGGGTGGATTAAATTCTCGACCTTCTTAATTGTAGCGGAACCCGTGACCAACTGCGATCCAATTTATAGAGCTCACATTATTTCATTGTAGCTTATAGTTACTAGAACTAAAATTAAAACAATATGTTGTTTTATTCTGTGAATTGAAATAAAATAAAAAAAAGATTTTTATTCAAACATGCCTCATAACTTATTTTCAGAAAATAACTTGATTTCCTTTAGTGATCTCATTCATCTTAAAAAAATCAATAAAAATATTCAATACAAAATATTTTATTACATCAAAAAAGTTATTTACTGTTATCAAGAAGGTATATGGAAATGGATACACACATGTGGAAAATAATAAACTTACCTTTATAGCAGTGTAGTGTTTACCTAATATTACTAGTTTAATTGAATCGATACCTCGATTCAAATTAGTTTCGTGCACCTACTATGTTTTTGTCTCTGCACCATTCAAGGTTGACTGGTAGAAAATGCCTTCAGCATTAAATCCGCCTTTACATTTATTGTATGAAGTGCAAATAAATCAATATCATATACAAATACAAATCTCGATGACATACTTTGGTACTCACATGAAAGTTTGGTTAACAAAAACCGACCTCAGAACCGCTCAGTTCTCAGCCGCACACCAAACCAACACAACTTATAGATATAAATACGAATTAATATACGAAAATACGTCCAGACATTACAGTTTTTGTTCACATTTCATAGACTTCCAATATCGGCAAAGGTAGCGCAGCCGTCGCGTGTTCCAAATGAAATAACAAAACGCCTGACAAAAATACGAATACCTAGACTTTTTGTCATTAAGATAAATGTTGCAATTCTCGAGCACTAACCTTGCAAAAAGGGACACTCGTAAGTACGTATTTATTTTATGCACCTTTTTAATTTTGTTACATTCTATTTTTTTAGTTCTACTTGGCTCTATAATGTGAATATATTTTATGGTTAGTGCAGTTAACACCTACTATTGTAGGATATAGACAAAATATCACGAATCCTTTTGTCATTGTTACAATTGTCTTATTATTCTCGTAGTATACTAGCAGCGTCTACATAGAGCGGAAGACCGTTGGTTCGAAATTTGAATTGTAGGACTTTACTTATTTTTGATTTGCTTGAGATGGTACTCCCATTGTGAGTATAAAGTTGGTCGTCATAACTAAGCAGAATTGTTCATTTCATGACGAAACATCGATGTAAAACTCAACTCTCAAAGACTCGAAAGAGTCACCAAACAAGTTTCCAGCATATGTATGATCCAAAACCAATTATCATAATAATCAATAGCAACAGATGGAATGCTGATAAATATGGAGAAGCAGTTACTTTTAACGGTTCTTGACTGGACTTCGTCATTCGTCAAACAGCGGGAGTTGTAACTTGCCGCATTGTTAAGATGCTTTTTGTTCGCTTTAATTAACACACGTATAGAGGAAAAAAAGCCATAGTTGTGACAAATTTATTTAATTCTATGTATGCGCCTATAGTGTGAACTTGCAGCCTTGTCTGCTGAGAAACTGAGAAAGGCTACTTTTCCTAGCGTAGTCCCCCACAACGGGAATTTTCCTTCCAGCTAGCTGCCTTATCTCTAGATTTATAACCATATACACCCTTAACAAACAACTACAATCTAGCGTTTACCTTTCGTCTTTCCACCCATTTTCCTTCAAAGCGTTCATAAGTCAAACTACAACACTAACTTGGAACAAAACACCGTTCGGAAACAATCAGCTCGCCAACCTTTTTATTACTTCGAAAACAAAGTTGACTCCATATAAATACAAAAATTAAACATAAGCCTTTAAAGTCTCACTCCAATATTGCGGAGCGTCAACGGACAAGTTTGTTCTGGTACTTTTTCTCTTGTGCAACTTGCTAGAGGAATTACTCAAACAATTTAGCCGGCATCAAACAACGCGCCTTTGAAGTCGGAGAAGTTCAAAAAGCTACACAATTTATCGCGTTCAGTTTTACTTTAAGCCACTTTTTGTAATTGGTTAGCAATATTGTGTGTGTGAGGAGTTTGAAAATGAGTTTTGGGTAATTGTAGATGGCTCTGCGTTAGTCTCTATACTCTACGATCACTGTATATTTGTTAGTACTATTTCTTAGGCACTCTCCTAAATATTTTTTTCGGTGTCTATTTTGCCAGCAACATTCATTCATTCTTCATTCATTTTCCATAGCAAATTTGGTGTCCTGCCATACCTCTTTAGGTATAATAATATACTTAATTACGGCATTCTAAAAGTAAAACATAAAAAATCTAATAAAAACAAATATGAAACATGTTACATTAAACCAGCATTAAATAAATATTATATGTACAGCCGTTTTTATAGGCCGTATTTATGTTCCCAAATCAAAATACAAAACACGTGAATTAATCAAGCGAATTCAGAGAATAAATATTACATTCCATTTTTTACACGACAAAATATCGTTTAATATAAATAGTGGGAACATTAAAATGCTATAACCATATCTCACGGCGTATAGACGAGCAATCAAAATCCTTATAAACACAGTTGTTACTTACAAATTAAATTATTTTGCCTTAAAAGCATGAAAACCAATCCAATTTACATACAATAGGGAATACGAAATAGCTGTGCTATTATATAAACTGCATAAGTACATCCTTCGATTAAAATTTGTCTCGTTTGCGAATGCTAATCGTTAATACGAATGAAGAATGATTGAATGGCCAAAATGATAGTCAAGTTTGCTTGAAACTTGAGCAACGGGTTCAATATCAATTTATTAAATAGATAAATAACGAATATGCTGTGAATGTTGAAAAGCATACTAAGTTCTTATTATGGCTGCATAGAAAAGCCTATAGGCGCAAAATATCTGAAACTAGTCTTTCTAAATCTTAGGCTAAGTGCAGGGATGATGTTATTGTTTTTGCCTAACAGTTCTGTGAGGAATAATGGCTGATGTGTTGCACTATTATTGTTATATTTAAGGTCTGTTTCACGGGTTACAAGTAACTTTTATTTGAACGTTATCGTAGTAAACAGCTGATGTAGATAGTACTTATTTTACATTTTGAGCATAGACTAGAGTGTGGTTTTTGTATTTGTTCAGCTTATAAATTTATGTGACGAGTTTTTTTAGCAGGAATTTTTTATCAGCAAACGGTGAAATCAGTCCTAAGTATATGATAACTAGCTTTTGCCCGCGGCTCCGCCCGCTTTAAAAAGTTTTTCCGGGATAAAAGTCCCACTTTATATTTTCCCGGGATAAAAGTAGCCTATGTGTTAATCCATGATCTACCCGTGTGCCAAATTTCATCGAAATCCGTTCAGTAGTTTTTGCGTGAAAGAGGAATAAACATCCTTACATCCAAACATCCAAACATCCAAAGATCCAAAGATCCATACTGTTAAGCACCGGGGCACTTAACATCGATTGCGCTGGATTGCGTAATTAAAATGCCAATAACCAGATCAAATTGGGGATTTATTAAGAAACAGGAATACAGAAACAGTATGTGGTACAGCGTGGCGATGCGATAATGAGGCGTGCACCCTGCGTGGGTACAGTATCCACCGCGGACCGTGTACGTTTTTCTTGCTTCCTTCCAGAGTTCTTCCTGAGTTCTTCCAGAGTTTCTTCCAGTGTTCTTCCAGTTTTCTTCCAGTTTTCTTCTTTTTTTTTCTTTTTTCTTCCTCGGAGTCCTCGCTCGAACTGGCTGCCGACCGGGTTTTTTTTTTTGTCCCTGACTAAACTCTTGTTAGCCTGACGAGGGTCGGCTTATACAAGAACACCGGTCTTGCGGGTGAGCGCAGAAGGCGCTCGCAACCCTTAAATTTAAGCGACCACGCTGAGGGCGACCCACTAATGGGTCACGACCTCGGCTCAGGGCGGCCACTGAGAGGATAAGACATCAGCGTTTGGGGAATATGGTTTTTAACCTAATCCTATTTTACGTGTTGATTGTAGTCTTCGGCACGCGGGCCGGAACTGCTACGAGAGGGCAGGGTTATGGGGAACGCGACGAGGTCCTCGGCGGCGAGGACGGTACAGCGGTCTTGTGGAGTGTATGAGCTTTAAATGCTCGTTCTTTTCGCGTAAAGCTAGAGTGATTTCGTCCTCTGGATCGGTCAGGACTGATCGCGGTCGTCTCCATTTGGCGCGGTCAAATGGAGTATATATAGACGCTTTACGGATAAGCGTGTTCGGGTGGTTTACCGCCCTGTCGAAATAGCGTCTGCTGGCGCACTGCATAAAGTGCCTGATGGTCGGCATATTGGTGTCCACGTGGAGGTTGCGATTGCGAACGTACCACGGGGCACCAAGTGCATGTCGTAAGAATCGATTTTGAAGCACCTGCATTCGCTGAAGGCGACCGGGCGGTAAATGAGCGAATACGGGCGACGCGTATGTCATTATCGGACGGATGCATGTTTTGAAGATCCTAATCTTGTTGCGGATTGACATCTTACTATTTTTGTTTAGGAGCCAGTGAAGCTGGCTCATCGCGAATGCGGCTCGCGCGCGTACCGCATTTACGTGTGGGATGAAGGTCAACCTCTGATCAAGAGTTACTCCTAAATATTTGGCTTGGCCCTTCCAGGGAATAACCTGGTCGGACATGCGGACTGAAAAGTGAGGGACATGGACTTTCCTTTTCCGAGTGAAAAGGATGGCCTGACTTTTGGTGGGATTGACGGTGATTCGCCATTTGCGGAACCACTCACCGAGTTCGTCTTCGGCGGTTTGCAAAGTGCGCACCACTTTGTCGGGGTCTATACGTGAAGCGTATATTGCGGTATCATCCGCGAATAGTGCCAGATGGGCGTTTTGTGGTCTAGGGATGTCGCTTGTGTACAGCGAGAATAGAAAGGGGGACAGGGCGGAGCCTTGCGGGACTCCGGCCGTGATGGTGTGTCGGGAAGAGAGAGTTCCCTCCACGCGATATCTGAAACCGCGATTCGACAGGAAATCTCGTATGATGTGCACGAGTTGTGTGGGCACGTTGAGAGTGTACAGCTTGAAAAGCAAGCCGTTGTGCCACACCCTGTCGAATGCTTTTTCGATATCGAAGAAAATAGCACCGGTAGGCATTCCTTTACGGAATTGTTCGTGGACGTACTCCGTGATGCGGAGCACCTGATTGACACAACTGTGTCTAGGGCGAAAGCCAAACTGTTCTGGAGGGATCAAATTTTGATTGAAAGCTACTATTTTAAGGCGGTCGAGGACGATCCGCTCGTAGATTTTGCCCAGAGTACTGAGCAGACTGATGGGCCTATAAGAGGAGGGTTCGAAAGCGGGTTTCCCCGGCTTGTGGATTCCTATCACAACTGCCTCTTTCCAGACCTCTGGGAAGATGCAGTTACGAAACGCGGCGTCATAGATAGAGGTAAGAATTTGAACTAGATGCTCCGGGAGCATCTTAATCATACGAGTAGGGATTAGATCGCCCCCGGGGGCTTTCCTACGTTTGAGTGCCTTGATCAGAGTGGTGACTTCTTCGATCGTCACCGGCGCAAGGGGATCGGGCCGCGGGTCGACGTCCGGGTCGACGTTATCGTATAACGGTCGCGGTATAGAGACTGGCGGTGGCCGGACCGCGTTCCTATCTTCGACGAAGGTGTCAACCGCAACAAGAATGTCGTCATCTACGGGTACGGAGGTGAGCGAGCATTGAGACTCCAGGCTGCCGGCCAGTAGTTCCGCTTTCTCGTCCTCATCAAACGCCGGGCGTTGATTCGGACGATTGAGCGGAGGCATGGAGGCCACATCGTTTCTCTTGAAGGAACGAACCAGTTGCCAAAAGGCCGTATGTGTTGGATCGATGTCGGCAAGGCGAGTGTTCCACCTCGAATCGACGACCTCTTTTATGCGACGCTTAACCTCACGTTGGAGGTAGCGCGCAAGATGTCGTCGTTCCGGGACGGGTCTCGTCGCGCAGGATTTGAGCGTAGCGTTACGCAACCTCACCCACCACCGAACGTCTTCGGGAAGTTGCCAGTGACTGTGAACAGTCTCTGGCACCCTCTCGGAGCTTTCGCTCAAGACGTTCTGAAGGTGGTCGGTGAAGACGCGTATCGCGCTGGTCGTTTCCTCGGGAGTAACGATGTTGGTCGGGATCGCGGAAAGATCAGTGGATGAGGTGTCCGCGAGCTTGGTGCCTAAAAGACGCCAATTCGTTTTCACCTTCATCGGAATATTAGGACCTGTGTCTGTTGGACTGTTTTCGGGGCCTAGATCGAGGATCACAGGTCTGTGGTCAGAGTCTAACTCTTGTAACACTTGCATGGAACGCACGCTAAGGCTTACGTTCCGTACAAGTGCCACGTCGAGTATGTCCGGTCGGTGGTCGTCATTGTAACTATAGTGGGTAGGTTCTGAAGGAACCAATAGGCTTAGATTGATTGTGTCAAGACAACTCTCTAGGACTGCACCTCGCTCGTTGGTCGAGTTGCAGTTCCAGAGAGTGTTCTTGGCATTGAGGTCTCCCGCCAAAATGACGGAATCCCCCAGATCAAATAGGGTTTCAAGTTCGTTGGAGTGAAGCTCCTTAGTGGGCGAGAGATAGGCCGATATGATGGTGATCGGCGGGTGTCCGGTCATGGCTAGCCTGCAGACCGAAGCCTCAATGTTGCTCAAGCTTATCGGTGATTCTAATGGGATACAATGAAGGGACCTTTTGTAATAAATGAGAGTGCCTCCTAAACGGCCACTGGTACGATCATTTCGCACCAGTTTGAAGTTTGGGATGTTGGGATCGCGGTGAGAGGGCTTAAGGAACGTTTCCTGGATGAGGAAAACGTCAATTTGGTTGTCGCGGACAAAAGAAGAAATTTCGGCTTTTTGGTCCCGAATGCCGTTACAATTGAAAAACCCCACTCTGAGGGAGCGAGGTTTTGTCCGCTGGGGGAGTTGTCTGGCGTTGGTAGCCATTTATGAAATTAAAGAGGGGAGACGCACAGCGTTAACTGTAGCCTCGAAGATTTGTTGCTGGATCAGAGCGATCTCAGCGATTAAAAGGGGGTCTTCTACTCCCGTACGGGTGAGTAGACGAGAACGCTCGAAAAGTTTCCCGTGGAGAATCATTATCTCCGGGGAGCCTAATAGTGAGGCGACCGAGGAAGAGGCGTCGCTTGCCTTCGCCGCCACCGTCGCCGACTGAGAAGGGGTGGGAGGGGTGGTGGGTTTGGGTTTGGGTTTGGGCTGGGCTGCCTTTGAAGAAGGAGCCACAGCTGGGGGAGGAGAGGGTCGAGTAGAGGCCGGGGCAGCGGGAGTGACTCCGCTGGGGGCCTGTGAGATGGGTTCAGCGCGCGCCGTGGGAGGAAACCACGGGTTGCGCACTGGCGCAGGTGCCAGTTTGAATGTGGTGGCCTGAGGGGCCGAGGGAGCCGCAGCTTTAGGAGCTTTGGCAACTCTTTTGGGGGCGCGAGGGCATCCGCGATAATTCGCTGGATGGCCGGTTTGCCGGCAGTTGGTGCACGAAGGCGGCTCCGTGCACTGAGAGCGGTCCTTGGGACGGGGGCACTCGGATGTGCCGTGTTCGCCGAGGCACTTGACGCACCTGGCGTGGAGGCGACAGCCACGAGAATTGTGGCCGTATTTCTGGCAGTTGTGACACTGCCCTATCTGGGTTGATTTGTGTGGGGCTTCGACGGTGAAGCCGCCTAGCCCCGAGATATCTTTAATCTCAAACATACGTTTGACGTCGGAAGGGGACTGAAGAATGGCAAGGACCATTTCATATTGAATTCCCGGCCGGGAGGCGCGGGACTGTCTGTGCATCCTGTGCACTTCTAGGGCGACTATGCCTTTCTCTTCGAGGCCTTCTTTGACCTCGAGAGTCGACATTTGGACGGGGATACCGCGAATGACGTAGCGGAAGCGCCGCTCGTCTGGGAGAGAATAGGTGAAATAGTGCCAATGTTTGGCATCTAAGAACTTAGTCAGCGCCCTGTGGTCCGCGATTGAGGCGGGCTGCAGGGCAAGAAGCTTGTGGATCTTATTCCACGAATTAGAGGCGATGTTAATGCGCTGTTTGCGCAATTCTTCAAATATGTCCCGAATGGACATATTTGCGGGGAGTTGTAGGTTCAACCTCGGGGGTTTTTTAGGCCCCTTTGGTTGAGTCGGGGGCGGTGGCGGCGTCGACGCAGACGCGGACGCGGTTGGCGCTGAAGGCGCGGAAGGCGCAGAAGGCGCGGATGGGGAGGCTGGTGCGGGAGCAGCGACGCTTCTCTGCTTCTTCCTCCGGCTGTTTTTCACCGTGGTGAAGCCGTCCTCGTCGCGTTCCGACGAGGACGACTCCTCCCCGGATTCACAGGCGGAGGAAGAGGCCGAGATCGGCCGTTTTTTAGGGTTGTTAGTGGCTTCGGGTTGGCTGGGGGACGTGTCCATTTCCTCTTCAGACTCCGCGGAGCCGCCCGAGGTTTCGGTGGTCTCTGTCGAGGTCGTAGCCTCGGACGACTCCGAGGTGTCTGAGGACGCAGACGGTTCCCTGGCTTCCCTAGCCATAGAAATAATTTCTTGTCGGACCGCGTTGTCCGACCGGAACATCTCCCTTACCATGTTCATTATCTCCTCCTTTGAGATAATGGGCACGGTGAGGGGAGCGCTAATGGTTTGAGCGGCGACGACAGGCCGCTCGGGAGCCAAATCCATCGGCCCAGAATCAGCCATATTGGCGGCTGAGTCCGAGCCTATGGTAGAAAATGATTTGGGGGCCGCGTGTGTGTTCACTAACCCCGGGTGTGCACCGCCTGTAAAGAACACACAGAAGAAACCAGGCGGGTTCACACAAAACGAAACGAGCGCGGATCGCGACGCGGTGTGGGACGCGATGAACTAAGTCCCCGGGTAGGAACGCCCGGGGGTGAGTGAGTGCGTGTCCCTCCCCGCCGGGTATAGGCGAGGGGGGGTGTACTTAGAATTAGGTGTGCCCTAAGCTTGTATCCCTTTTGCCAGTCTTATTGTGCAAAAGGGTTCCTAGCAGTCCGTGTACCGTAAACGGTTTTGGCCGGAGGCCGCACGCTCAACCGATACACGGGATGGATTTTAAGGAAAGGGTAGGGTTGGGAAGGTGATATACGGGAGAGACTGCGGTGTGCCTCCGCAGCCTCCGGATCCGTACCCGTCGGCTTTGCCTTGCCCTGAAGGGGCGCAGCGCGTTGCCGGTGACGCGACTCGGCTTGTTAGCACCGTTAGGTTTCCGCCGAGCCAACGCCCTGAAGGGGCCAAACGTCGATAAGTAACAAATTGGGCTAAACCCTGTCCTGAAAAGGACGCGGCTTGGCCCGAAATAGGTTAACAAAATAGCAAAGGGTTGCCCCTTTGCTACCTGTGTAACCTTGACGGCAGCGAGGTCGCTGCGGGCGCACCGAGCAGGTACTCGGGCGGAACAATGAGAGTTGTAGCGAGCGCTACAACAAACAATAGGTCCGTCCGAGACGGCTGCTCAGAGCGGAACGGTGTGCCGACCGGGGATTTGGGCCTATTGTTATTCTGTCCCCAGGCTGGCATCGGGAAGCGGGTGCGCTGCGGCCGTCGCAGCGCTCGGCCAATCAGAGCGCGCGTGGCTCGGTGCAGCGATGTCTGCGCCGTGCGCATGCGCGGCGACGTTCCGCGCATGCGCGTTAGCGCTGTTCGCGCGTCTGCGCAGTGGAGTCTTCCACGCGCATGCGCGATTGTGTACTTATAATCTAACAATGAATAATCAAGTATTGCCCCGAAAGGGGCAGGCAGAAACATTACTTGACTATTTTACCTTATTCCTAAATGAAAAGACACAAACTATTATATTTATTAAGCTTAAACTAAGACATAAGACGTAACTAGCTATAACCTATCCTATTACAAAACTATTACATAAAAATGCACTATTTACACATATGTTCTAACATTGTCCGTCCTGCACACATACATTCTTACAAACTTTCGCCTTTATAAGTAGGATGATATTTTTCAGACAACCTCTTCCTTCGTGACTATTAGGAAAGTAGATTCAATGAAACGGACATTGTAACATCAATTAGTGTATATTAAACTAAATGGTTTCTATATTTCAAAAATGTGCCATCGAACCACAAAATTTGGCAAACAGAATTGCATTAGAATTCCGAATGGGCGAATGGAATTCTTTTTGACGCCTAGTTCTTGGAATTGAATGCGTTGTCTTGGGAAGCTAATGAATACCCGGATAGCCTGCGATTGAAAAATGCCATTAGCATATTGGTACATCAAAAAATTTATGCGGATTCCGTTTCACTATTTAGTACGATATCCCGGACTTGTTAAAATAGTTGCGCGTGCCATGGAAAGTTAATTCAATTGCTAATTTCGTATATTTGTAGTTGCAACGTTTGTCAAAGACTACTGTTTGAATCCAAATGAAAGGCTATCATTCGTTTACTATCAAATGAAGTGGTTTGTTTACTTTTATATCCTATTTTGAAGAAGTGCCTTTATTACAGGAAACGCGGGTGCAGCCGCGGGCAATGCTACTGATGCATGATTTGTGGTTGAGAGTTTGTTTCCATAATTCTATCCTCATGTACAATCTATATTTATAAGTGGCGATAGCCTAGTTGGGAATGGAACGGTCTGCCGAGACAATGTCCGGAGGTTCAAACCCAAGGCACACACCTCTGACTTTTCGAAGTTACGTGTGTATTGTTTATCAATTATCGTTCGCTTTGACGGTGTAGGAAAACATCGCGAGGAAACCTACATAGCTGAGAATTCACTAGGCCAGCGTAGTGGACAAGGCCTAACCCCTTTCAGTGGTAGAGGAGGCCTGTACTCAGCAGTGGGCACTGGGGCAGTATTATAATACAGGACTGGTTGCATCGTATTTTGTTTTTTTGCATAGTAAAATTTATTCGACATCCTACTAATATTATAAAGGCGAAAGTTTGTAAGAATGTATGGATGTTTGGATGTTTGGATGTATGGATGTTTGTTACTCTTTCACGCAAAAACTACTGAACGGATTTCGATGAATTTTTGCACACGGGTAGATCATGTCTTGGATTAACACATAGGCTACTTTTTATCCCGGGAAAATATAAAACGGGACTTTTATCCCGGAAAAACTCATTCACGCGGGCGGAGCCGCGGGTAAAAGCTAGTTAAGAATAAAATTCAATTGACGACTTTATCTCGCTCTGAAGGATCCAGCATTGCGTAAATTAACCGACCAGAAATTGGAACGCAAAGCCTCCATATACGCTGCCACTCCACCTGCAGTATTAACTATTAGCCCAACTCCCAAGGAGGTGACTAACAGCACCAATGTAATTAATTTAATTACTCAACAACCAAAAATGATTTAACCATCTACAAACCACAAGCTTGTCAATCTATGTAATCAAACGACAAAGCGACGTCACATTGCGAACGAGACGGCCCGTATATTTCCCCAGAGTGGTTGCGTCGAGGAATATAAAGAAATATCTCTCCGAGTGCGTTTCGCGGTGCTTCTTACCCTACGAAGGTTGGGTAGTCTTGATATTTTGGGTTATCATTTTGGATAGAGGTATTGTATTTTAAATGACCGCGATAGATGTTGTATCACTTCAAGTAATCAGTCATAATTACTGTTACAGTTGGAAAATTGCCTGAAACGAATATTTTCGTACGTGTTTTTCAATTATATTCTAAAATTTTCTTTCAGACTCACCATTGAAATCATTTGAGAGTTTATAAATAACCAGACAGACGTTTATTTTATCGAACAATAAAGTACAAAATAACTTTACTGCAACATAAATGCTGAATATTAGAACGAAACTTCCATTGTTCCAGTCACAAAGTATTGATGGCATAATTTAGTGTTCGCAGCCCCAACGGTAAACAATATTCTGGCTCGATGCCTACACGTGTAAAGTTTTTGAGCTCAGGTTACTAAACACGGATTGTTTTTCGGTTTACTAGGAACGTTCGTTCGTGTTTTGTTTTTAGTACATTTATAACTGACGTTTTTAGGTAATTGAGTTGGGGAATGTCTTTGTTATTGGCATTCTGATTTACTAAAACTAAACGTTGTGGTTAACTTCAAAATTATATTTGTTGATATTTTGTCATTAGTCGGTCTTTATAATTACTGAACTACAAGTTGGTGCATAACGTCAATTTCCAGGATTGATTCATGACGACGGGGTTTTCACAAACGACAATCACGACGAGTGCGAGACCAATTAGCATCTAATCCATGCAATTCAATTGCCATTCACGCTTTTGCGTTGTATCTATTTAGGTTCTTAATTAATTGCGCAAACATTAATGCAGTTTAAACTAAATCATCCCGACATAAATATTTGGATTACGGTGTATTTATGTACTAGACTTCTAGGCATATCAATCTAAAATGCTATAAAATAAATTCAATTAAAATTCTGATACTGTTTTTATGGTCACGTGAGATGAAGTTGTTTGTCGGGTTGGGTAATTGCCTATTTGCATTCAAGACCAACGTCTGACATTAGAAGGTGGGACTGATAATTACAGTGTGCCGATAAACACGCGCAAAGCCGTGTGGAGCTGGAAAATATTAATTAAAAATAAAGTATCAAAACATGTCCATCCACATGCGCCAGAAAAAAATCCATTTCAGCTGAGCCAAGAGACGCTATAAGTAGGATTTGGCGCTTGGAAATCCACGGAAAGGGATAAAAGATGGGCCAGAGAGGGAGGGCAGATGTCGGGTAAATGAAATGCATGTACATAAACGTAGTATATAGATTGAGTATTAAATACAAGTGGGCCACAGACAGTGAAGTTATTCGAGTAAAAGAGATGGAAATTGAAAAAGGCGGCGAGAAAATAATGTAGTAAGTTCTTGTTGAATACAAATGCGTTTAACAGGACCCGACATTGGATTTGCGTTGTTTATCTTATTTAGATTGGTTTAAGTGCTTTCAAACTACTCGTCCGAGTTACTTTGGTTCTGATTGCTCGCCAAATTATATCAATCATAGTTTTGTTTGCTTAGAGCGTCCGTTGGAAGTTTATAATTAATTAGTGAGCCATGGATTCTGCCGGCTTATTATTATTATTACCAATACTTATTCTGGTTTGGCGGGCAGATAGTAGGTTTGGTGCCAGTTCATCGTAAACAAAGACATTACACATTATAGTTATAGACCGGACATCAGGTCCATATTTTTCGTCCAAAGTTACCCTATTACCAATTGGTGATAAGTTGCTGTCTTATCTGACATGTCCGTGTAACAAGACGTCTCGGTATCATCAATGCTCGGTATGCTTAAATTTTGTAAAGAAAACAGTATTTTGGAAGTAAGTATACCAATATACGCATTGCGACCATGTCAAAGTATGTTCTAATGAATTTTACATAGGTATTTTGTTATTTTACGGCACGAACAGGCTCAAAATGTTTGTTTGAAATTTTTCTCAATGTCCGCTCTATATAATCGTAGAACTTAGGTCGGAAAAAAAAGATTCATTTCACTATTGAAGCTACCATGACCGAACTAAGATTTACATTGGTCTTAATGTTAAGCTGTGATTCCGCAGACCGCGGCAGACGGCAACAGCATGTGCCGCGACGGCAGATGGCACTACTGTGCACTATTAAATTGTATGAGACCGATTCCGCACACGACGGCAAATGACTGCCGCGTCCTGCGGAATCACAACTTTACATGGGCACGGCAGAGTGGCCTCACTGCGTTTGATGCTCAGATCACAGCAAGTGATCTGAGGTTTGATGCTACGTGGAGTGTTATCTAGATTAAATGTTTACTGACGTACACACATCTCACGGCGAATCAACCAACTACAACCAATCACAGTAGGCGAAGGATGCGTACATATTATGGTTATTAAAGTCGGGTGTTCAAACTGATTCCGGAACGCAACACTCTTAAGCTGTGATTCTGCAGGACGCGGCAGACGGCACGTACCGCGACGGCAGACGCCACTACTATGCAGTATTAAATTGTATGAGACCGATTCCGTACACGACGGCAAATGACGCGTGGCAGGTGACGTCTGCCGTCTGCCGCGATCTGCGGAATCACAGCTTTACGTGAGCCATTATAGTGAGTTTTACATTTTGTGAACGATGGTTATTTTCCGGGCGGATATGCGAATTTTATCACCAGTAAAGCTATATTATATTGCACCATTTTTATTATCTATTGATTTTTGAAGATGCTATGATCTCTAAATATAACACAGACCGACGAATGGCTTCGTCATTTGCGGGATATACTGCCTAAGCTTGGAACCTGCTTTTGGAATTAACAATGATGTAACAATATATCAAGAAAACCACACACAATATGATAAAGCCTCCCATAGTATGTATATTTTGTACCAGATTGCATTAAGTGCGCCTTATAAATTTTTCTACTAATCCGATATCTTTTTAACAATAAAACAATTGAAATTAATTACCTATCCACTTAATAATTCATTCAAATTATTGACATTATCGCCATTAATATCCTTAGTTATCTATGACACGTTTTACCACTGCCTCGGTGGCGTAGTTGTATTATGGTACGACTGCAATGCTGAGGTCTCGGGTTCGATTCCCGGGTCGGGCAAAGTGATATTGAGTTTTTCTATTCAGTATCAGCTCGGTGTCTGGAATTTGTGCCCGATATGGCGATAGGCTCGCCCCCTATCACATCATGGGACGGAATAACGGCGAAAAGTGGGTGCACTAGTTGCGCCTCGGCCTACCCCTTCGGGGATAACAGGCGTGAGTGTATATGTACGTTTTACCACAAAATGAATACATTTTATATGCAACATAGTAGCATGAAAAACTACACACACAAACACCTTTTATCCCCGAAGGGGTAGGCAGAGGCGCAACTAATGCACCCACTTTTCGCCGTCATTCCGTCCCATGATGTGATAGGGGCGAGCCTATCGTCATATCGGGCACAAATTCCAGACTCCGGGCCGATACTGAATTGAAAGACCCAATATCAATTTGTCCGACCCGGAAATCGAATCCAAGACCTCAGCATTGCAGTCGTTCCGTAATACAACTACGCCATCGGCCACCGAAGCAGTCATATGAAACACTGATATAATATTACTAATGTATCGATAAAAAATAACCACTGGTGGTAGGTCTCCCACTGCAATGTCTATTTCTTCCGCCAATCAGCAGTGTGCATGCACTGTTGTGTTTCGGTTTGAAGGACATTGCAGCCAGTGTAACTACAGGATATAATAAGCCTTAACATCTTATGTCTCAGGATGACGAGCGCAGTGGAATGCCAAACAGTACTTTGTAACTCAAGGTGCTGGATGGTGTTTCTACTGTTTATGGGTGGTCGTATCGCTTACCATCAGGCGAACGGCATGCTCGTCTCGTCATTCAATGCAATAAAAAAAAACCTTTTATAAAAAACCGGGTACGTGTGGTAGGTAGACAATTCTTGATCGTCCTATTATTTCGCAAATGTCTAGAATAAATTAACAATATCAGCATAGAAAGTAGTTAATATTCGCTTTATTGATAATTGCTCATCAATATTTTGAGTGCTAGCTATAAATAGCAATGAATAATTTGTTGTTTTTATTGCAGTGGCATTCGTTCTTTTAGAAGATATAAGAATAGACACACAGGATTTGGTTGATGAGTTTAATTAATAACTACTTACAAATAATATTGTCTTAGACAAAAACGTTTCTATATTTAAAAAAAGGAGATTGAATATGAAAACAATCCTTATGGGCCTATTCACATGATGATTTTAAAACATAACGATGAACTTAAAACGAAAATAATATGCGCAGTAACCGTGCTATAATTTGACACTGTGTAGTACACATGTATGCGCGCACGAATCGCATGTGTCAAAAACGCGCTTTCTTTCGTACAAAAGTCGCGTGTACAAGCCCTTAGTTCCACAAGCGTGTGCACGAAAGCGAACGTCTCGTCTCTCGGCGCGGTGCCTTGTAAAACAAAAGAGGGCTGACTTGCTCCACCATTAATAAAAAACTTGCCGCCACCGAAACTTTTGCAATATTGCTATAGTCTGAAAACCTTCATAAAGTCGTGGAATTTAGTTTTTTAATATTTTCATTTAGTTTCTTTAGGAATCGGTGTAATCTCGTGTTTTGCATGCTTTTGGGAGCTGTTTTATTGCTGGATGTTAAGTGTGATTTTGCTTAGATTTTTTTTATAATGTACTATATTGTATTGTTGTAGGTATGTCCTATTTTAGTAATTGCTGGATACAAATCATCCCTTCTTTACTGTGACGGAGTAAAGAATGTATTAATATAGGATTCTAAAAGATCTTCTATATTATATAATAAGCATAATAGGTACTTATGTTCTTTTATGGCACTGAATGACGAGACGAGCATGTCGTTCAGTCGTTCGCCTGATGGTAAGCGATACGACCACCCCTAAACAGTAGAAACACCATCCAGCACCTTGAGTTACAAAGTACTGTGTGATATTCCACTGCCCTCGTTATCCTGACACATAAGATATTAAGTCTCATTATGTCTAGTAGTTACACTGGCTACAATGTTCTTCAAACCGAAACACAACAGTGCATGCACACTGCTGCATGGCGGTAAAAATAGACATTGTGGTGGTACCCACCCAGACGGACTCTTATATATGAGAGACCTACCACCGATTAAAAACATATTTTCATAATGAAATAATTGATCGCTTTATTGATTCAATGACAGATTATTTTGGCTGTGAACCGTGATTCGATTCGATTCTCAAATGACGCAATCTAAATATTTTTTTTCTATATGAGAAATTAATTGCATATTGGAATGGGCGCGAATAGATAGGCTCACCTTTATACGACTGCAGGATAATTATAATAACCTACCGGAACATTACACCTCTGTCTCCTGTCTTCGATAAAACCGTGAACTTATGTTACCAATAGTGACATTACTAAAAGGTAGTTTGTCTTTAATTTCACTCATAAAATATTTCTGAAAACCCAAGTCTTAAATTAATTCGTGTACCACTAATAAGTTTCAAGTCCTTAATATACGTTGTACACGAAAATGACTTGATCACGGTACATTTTCTGAAAGGAGCAAGTTTGTAATGAAATATTGCATTGGAGTGTACAGTAAGCAGCACCAGGGGCGGTTCCGTGCAGTTATCTCAGTGCAACAAGATACCCCGGAGCCGTCCCGTAGGCGCCGAAGAAGGCCACCGCGGGTTTTGGTTGGTATGCCAGTGTAGGGTGTACATAGTGTTAGGGACTCGGTCCAATGAAAGAAAGAAAGATAGAAAGAAAGAAAGAAACATTTATTCGCACAATATACTGGGACGCACACAAACAATTAACAAAAAAGGACTTAATACATATTACACAAATTACTTAATACATATAATACAATGCTCGCTCGGATCAAGCTATACTCCCGAGTGTCGACATTGGACCGTAAGACTGTGTGAAACCAACATAACCGTCCCACTCACCCCCCAGTGGTGGTAGCGATAACGCGTTTTTCCCCGCGATAAAAAAAAAAACAGTGACCAGCATGAGTAGCTGAACAAAATCAAAATTTCCAAACGCCTATATACGCGTTAAGTTAAACTAATACATTTTTTTCCTCGTTAAGTATAGTAAATCTCTTTTATGTCATTTGTGAAAGAGAACTTTTTTTTGTTTTTTTTTGTCCCTGACTATACTCTTTCTAGCCTGACGAGGTTCGGCTTATGAAAGCACACCGGTCTTTTGGGTGAGTGCAGAAGGCGCTTCGCAACCCTTAGAAAAAAAAAGAACACAAAAGTATGTAGGCAATATTTTGAATTTGCTCAGCTACTGATGTTGCTGACTCTACAGTTGACATGTAATCAGTTGCGATATAGTTAGTGAGTTTAATAAATAACCGTTTGTTACCTTTGTCTATAGTACTTTTGTAAGGTTAAAGTTCGTTTTATTTGATACTGGTAATCGTCTAATTCTTGATTTCGTTGCGGCTGTGGTAGGTCTTAGTTCCGATTCCCAGATTGGGGAACAGTTAGAACTTTTTCGGGATTGGATCATGTAAACATAGCATGACGCCTTTTCCCTTTCCAAAGGTAAGCAGAGTTGTAATACAGACACATTTCGCCAGCTATCCCATATAATACACGGGTATAATTCCAGACTCTGACTGACTGAGAAGAAAAACAGAATAATATTACCTATAGATCAAACTTACACACAGCGCAGCTGACATACCGCAATAATCTACGCCACATCGAGGCAACAATAGGTTTGAGAAATCATCATCATTGCGTACGGCTTATTATCCTGCATGGATCAAATTTCTAGGTCTAGTTGCTTCAACCAGTTAGCTGCGGCAGGCGTGAATTCGTGCAGCTCAGCTATACCGCCGGGAAAACAGCGAAGCGGACATTCATTCACCACATGGGAAAGGGTCTGGTCAGGTGCTTCGCAGTCGCATTGTGGTGACTCCCTCAATCCCCATTTGTGTAGGTGGTGGTTTGATTTCCCATGGTTGGCCCGATATCGATTTAAGCGGCTCCACGACTTTCGGTCAGCGTTAAAGCCGGGTAGTTTGAGAAATAAGTGCATTAGATAGAAACTAATTTGCTTAAGGTGACACCGCCGCGGTTTCTCTGTTTACGGGAGGGAGGTTTTATTATCTCTCAAGTTGTTAGTGCAGTACTGTACAGCCTATATGGGTAGGACCCTAGGTTTCAAATCGATTGTTGTTATGCCAATAGGCAGCAATATATATTTTTAATAATATTAATAAATGCGATAAACTTGTAAAAAAATTAACAATTTCAGATAGTTACAAATTTATATCGTATGATAGGTAATACTAAATCATAATATCTAGACTAGATAAATAAGCAATAAACGTATAAGATGAGACAAACAAAGGACAAACGTCGTAAGATTCGCTGAAATTGTTCATACAGACAAGCGCGGATGTCTCAGCAATTACGCGCATCACACACGCCCACACCCCAACTCTTTCCCGGGACCATTTTCCCCCATTTCCCCTATTTTTCCAATACGCGGTGTTCGCCAATAGAGTCCGTGTGTGGAGGAGGGCGGGGCTAGCCAACTTTATTGCAAATTCTTTCTTTGAGATACGAGATTCTTCGTCGAATGTGTTGCCTTTTTCTGACTTCATTGAATTTTTCCGTGGCAATAACTTCGAAGAACTCCATTTATCTGGAATTAAATGTTATTTAGTCTGGCGTGATAAGAATTAGTTCTTTGTAATTCGATGACCTGAGTGACCCTGCGTCTGGTGTCAAAATATTTAATCAAGTCATAAATGTAAATTTATTTATGCGTACTGTGTATTAAGTTTTTTTCAAATATGCGTCCGATCAATGCTAAGAAACCAAATGGAAGAGTAGGTACTTGATTCCTCGTGGTTATTCACAAGTCACAACGCTTTAATTCATAAGATTCGGACATCTAAAGTAAAAAGATAATTATAACTTGTCGAATTTTTATTAGATATTAGGTACTAATTCCAAGACTTTACTTT
The DNA here is from genome assembly GCA_949316025.1 of Lapara coniferarum. Classification (NCBI taxonomy): domain Eukaryota; kingdom Metazoa; phylum Arthropoda; class Insecta; order Lepidoptera; family Sphingidae; genus Lapara; species Lapara coniferarum. Next base: position 4,733,908 of record OX438924.1, on the reverse strand, counting down.
GCTAAAAGGCAAAGGCGCCATAACATAAATTTGTAATTTAAAAAAATTACCTTGTATATATTATATGTACAAATAACATTGGAAAAGTGGTCGAAAAGCGTTCTATATTTAAAAATTTGAGAACCGTTCAAACTTCAACCAAACAAAAAGTTAACAAACATGAACTAACTTGAACCCGAGTGTGAGAACGCATCCGGTTCATTAAAACCAAACCAATACAAACGATGGCAAAACAAATTGAAAATTGCCGGAGTTTTGCGTAACATGTTCATACTTCAATTTTAACTAAACGTGTCCAACTAGTCTGGACTCCGGAGTCGATGTTCGTGGAATTGGCTATTTACTATAAACTTCTTTTTACCCGCTGCCATTCATTTTGTAACATTGGAGCACAATATATTTACTGTGATTGGAGCGACTTCAGTTATAACCATTTTACCTTATTTTTTGTCTTGAATTATTATGTTGATATTGTCTTCTTGATAACATTTACCTTAATAAATTTCTGATAAGTATTTAAGTATAAGCTATTTTTATTTAACTGTAACATTGTTACGAAGAAAGTCGAATTATAAGTGTAAAGTATTACTCCCCTTCATTGGGTTCTTTAGCTACGATCTTTATTTTTTTCTTATGACATAGAATGACGAGACGAGCATGCCGTTCGCCTGATAGTAAGCGATACGATCACCCATAAACAGTAGAAACACCATCCAGCACCTTGAGTTACAAAGTACTGGGTGGCATTCCACTGCGCTCGTCATCCTGAGACATGAGATGTTAAGTCTCATTAATTTGACGACATTTGTTTGTTAAACAAATATAGTTTACAATCTAATAAACCTATTATATTCTCAGTACAGTGTACGCAGATCAAAATTAAATTATTCGCAAAAGACTGTTTTATGGAAGACTTTAAATTACAAAGCCAAGCGGGACATATATACCCCCCGTTCCCTGCTGACTTATGAGAAATTCTTTCTTTGTCGGCGCACGGCTCGCTAGGCAAATTGCTTCTGATACGCATGAGCCAAACCTCGGATATCGATACGAGAGAAAAATTCTCAAGCGTTTAATCTACGTTAGTTGGTAGATTAATTAGTTCAATTTATCGATTTGATATTGTCTAGATTAAAATTAGTTATGTGTATATTTTGTTGTCTTCGGAATGCCTTTGTGATTAACAACAATTTCTTTTGTAGCTTTTCTCTATCTTACTAATATATTTTTTTATGTCTCCAAGGAAAGCTTCATCATTTCACGTTGATCTAAAATGCTAGTGACAATTATGAATGCTATAAATGCGTCCGTCTGTGAACATTTGGATGTTGGAAACGCAGTAACACAGAAAGACGACGTCCCGGTAGGCTACTTTTATTCCGGGGAAGTCAATAGTAGTAATTTTATTCCCGGAAAAGTCTTCTACATCAAAATGCCAAGTCTTTTTAGTTGTGAATAACACGTACCATAATAGAGTAAAACAAATTTCAAGATTAAATTGTACAAAAAAATCTCTATCATGCTTATCCAGCTGTTGGACTAAAAATTCAATAAATCAGTGACGCGGATTTTAGTAGTCCTAGATTTTCAATATAACGTAGATTTTTACTAATATCGACGGGCCATAACATTCAGCTAGACGGCCTATAATCTAATCTCGCTCAATCGGCCCGCGACGGCCCAACCTAATGACCCCCCCCCCCCCCCTTAGTGAGAGGGGGAAGTCGCAACGTACCTACAGGCTATGGGGTTTATGTTTAAGGTTTGCACTACGTATTGGAGATTTTTACTACCTTATTTTAAGTTTATTCACTGCCAGAATTAAAAAAATACCTTTATAGATTTGCAATTTGGTTTAAGTTATCGTGTTGTGTAACATTATAATTCTTAATATTGGAGCAAGATAGTTCCAATATATGTAAGTGTCAAAAAGGAAAGGACCTATACTTTACTAAGTTACTTACAAAATTCAAGTAAATACGTAAACGTTTTACATAGGTCAATAACCCCTCAGTATAAATAACAGAAAAAAATATAAATATCGGAAAAAAAAAAATCTTCGATTTTAATTAAGAGCCAATTGCCATTAGAAGTCATTAACACAGACCGCCTCGTAACGAACTGAGATTTGACCAAACTGTTTAATTGATGTACCTATTCAACTTAATGCTAACGAATTTAATGAATATCGACTTGAGTATCATTGGAGATGTTGTAAACATTTTTTCTGTAAATGATTTTTGGTATGTTTATATTGCTGCTTCATTAACTGTTGTTTTGTAAAGATTAAAAATTTTGCAACAAAAGGCCGTCAACCCATCAATTATTCCTCTCCTATGAAGCTTATGGCCGGCCATCACTTCCCACCAAGGGCCCACTTTTTTCTTGCCCCTAGTCTTAAAAAGCGCCATTCTTCATAAATATAAAAAGAAAACTTAACGTATTAACATCTAAGTACAAAATCAGATGGATAACGTATCAGCCTTCATTACAGTCCTTGGCTCACTAACAGTTGTTTGCATTCGTAAAATAAATCAACATCAATTAACTGCCGTTTGCAAGGCATTTGTTTTAACTTATACAAATCAACTCGTATTTACAATGTATTTGATTTATTATGAAGTGCTTTGCGTCTTAGCTGTGGCTAGATAATTAACACTAGTCGCCACAATGTTTATAAATATAAATGTGAAGGTTTGCGATGTCTGCATGTTGGGATATCTGTTAGAAGAAACGCAGAGACCGCTGTATGGATTCAGATGGAATAAATAATATTTGATATTAGGCACATAGTTAGACATTTGCGGAGCCGTTAGTCCTAGTATTAAAAAAAATAGACAATGTCATTCACGGATTTAAAATTCCTAAAATGTGGAAACTATAAAATACACTCCAATTTCAATTTGAAGTTTAACACAAAAATCAAATGCTTTTTACGCGGTCGTTTTTCGGAACGCAATTTTTTTTATTACTAATGTGTACGTTTAGGAAAATAAAATCGTGAAACGTCGGTGAAGTGCACTTGGAAGCCATCATAGAAATAATCACCATCATTGGTCAAAGAAATAGACATTGAAAAATTTTAAAGATCATTATTTTTGTTTTTGGCAGTATCATGATATCCGCAATATAATCGAAACTGCCAGTCACAATTAACATCATTTAAACGGCAGTCGAATGACAATCTAAGCAGGTGAAATATTCACCTGCTCACCAAATTTGTCGATGAAATAACGGTTCAAAATTCACGGGCATATGAATAGCCATGGATTTCTATTTAATAGCATCGGCCCACTTGTTTTACAAGCAAATACTCTGTATGTGGAAGTTAAATTTGTATAAGACGGCAAACAGAAAAATGGCATAAAGTTCTTAATGATATAGATAAATAAATCGTACGCTCGGCCGTTTTACGGTCATGAATTAAGTAATGGTATTAAAGACGTAGTAAGTACCCACTTCTAGCACCGCTGGCATATTATGTTCCGGTTTACCGCGATATGTCCCGGTTTTTAGTATGTGTTTTCGCCTGTAATTCAGTTTTTCCGGTTTCAGATTAATGATAATAGCTGGATGACATACGTTCCGTTACTCTGGTAAATACAATGAATTTTAAAGTACTGATACTTATCCCACTACTGATAAATCTAACAATGAAAATAAAATCACGGTTTTTATGGCTCAAAGTCTTAGGCATAAGTTTAAAATATGTTAGTTTGACTCCGGAAAATTATGGCATACTCTAGGGAGCTACGAGGTCATAGTTAATTTTAATGGTTGTGAAGTGCCTTCGCTTCATTTGGTCTAGCGGAGTGCTCAGGTCATTTCGATTTATTTATTAATTTTGTCATTAATCATTATAAATCTTACGTATAAATATGAGCAGAAATTAAGAAAATTTAATTAATACATAACACAACTTTATTAAAATGGTATGTCCACAATACTGTTTTACAAGCTTTCATTTAACTTGAAATGTATGTTCGTTCCGATGGAATCTTGAAAGTCAATTTTGAAGCAGTTATTACATAAATGATAGCAAGTAATAATAGCAAACCTTTCACTTGGTGATAACCTTTGTGACACAAAAAAAATGTTAAGAATAAAAACGAGTACTCTCTACATTAGTTAATTGTTTAATACGATAACTGACAAATAAAATTTATTGTGACAGGCCCTTAGTTTCATTATACTAGCAATTGTAAACCTCATAAAAGATTGATGTTTTATTGTTCAATATCAATAACATGAACTCGTAACTTTATTAAAACTAAGCTGAGTTTAACTAAACCGAGATTTAATAAGCACACTGTCAGTCATTTCGTATATCAATATACGTGACAGCACAATCATTCCGTCACTGTCATTTCATTTGTGTATCCTAATCGAAATGACAAGTTTATTTGCATTACAATTTACTTCTAATTTGACATAATTGTATTAAGACTTGGCGTGTCCGCAGGATAGAATGGCTCCATTTTTATTCTGTGCTGTCAAAGAAGTCAGTAAATATTTTTTTGGATTGACTACCCTATTTACAAGTACCTTGAGAACAACTTGGAATAAACTCGGCGTCACTTCTGTAAGGCTTGTATAATAGCTTCTTCTGCAAACATCCCAGTGAAACACTTTTGGATCTGGAAATTTCCTATGGATTGCTCATATCATTTAAATAATGTTCTTGAAGATGCAGCGTTTGTGAGTGACTATTTTGTTACCTTATTGCGCTGACGTTCACATTTATGTTATACATATTTATCACGATAATTTGATAATGGCGGTCCTTATTGTATTAGAAGAAAGAAAGAAAGAAGAAGGAAAGAATTTTTATTGCTGGCACAATTTTAAATATACATATATATTACCTTAGACTAAAACTACAATTAAGACCAGCAAAGGAACCTCTCATTCAGCTAGGTGCTACAGCACGACCTGAGCAGTACTTCAACGCTGGTTTCCGATGAGAGGCCCAAGTGACGTGCAGCCCCTTAGTCGGTTCATATTAACACTTTCAACATAATTTTTTTATACCTAGGTATACATAATATGCGCACGGGGCGCGCACCGCTCTCAACGCGAGCGGCTATGGCTCAGGCTCATGGCTTATTACCGCGGCCGGCGGCGAGCTGCGTGCACGTCGTGCGGCGTATTTCGCACATTATTTAAAAAAGAAAGAAAGAATATATTAGACCTTTGACTTAGATTTTAAGTATTTCTATGCCTTGTTTTAGAGGTTACACATGTCAGCATTGGACAAAACCTGGCGCAAAGGTTGTCAAAGTCACTATTATAGATTTTCTCCATAATAACCAAACTTTCTTCAATCAATCACGTAACATTGGATTGTAAGTTAACTGTTAATTGGTCGTTTAGGGCTAGTTATAAAATTCCAGTTACTTTAGCATGTTGCTAAGTAATACGCTTAAGTGGTCTGAAATACTCGACCTTAAGTGGGTCAAGTTGGGGCTAGAATATTTGTTAACGGTCAATTTTTATTTTTTTATTTTTATGGCATCGAATGACGAGACAAGCATGCCGTTCACCTGATGGTAAGCGATACGACCATCCATAAATAGTAGAAGCGCCATCCAGCACCTTGAGCTACAAAGCACCGTATGGCACTATTGCGCTCGTCATCCTGAGACGTAAGATGTTAAGTCTCATTATGTCCTGCAGTTACACTGGCTACAATGCCCTTCAAACCGAAACACAACAGTGCATGCACACTGCTGCTTGGCGGTAGAAATATACATTGCGGTGGCACCCACACAGACGGACTCTTACATATGAGAGTCCTACCACCAGTAAATAGTCGGCTAGTCTATAATTTCGGACTTCTTTATGACAGAGAACCCAATATCTATTTATCCGACTGGGGATTAAATCTCAGACTTCAGGAGAACAATCGTACAGTCTCCCCCATCGAGGTGGTTAAAACATTAATCATTAGAATATTCTGTGCGTAAGAATTAGCGCAAAGTGGAGTAACGAGTTAGTGCTAAATATTATTATAATACTTTGAGTTTTAGAATGTTTGTTCGAACATGTCAGCTCGGTGAAGGGTAGCGTCGGTAGAAAAGGTGTTTCATAAATCATTCATAATCTAATATTTAGGGCCCTTTCACAGATTTCAAATAAATTTTATTTGACAGTTATCGTATTAAACTTTATTGCAACTTATTTGGGAGCATAGATTAGAATATGACTTTTATATTTGGGCGATTTATAGATTTATGTAACGAATTGGGTTTGTCGGCAAGAGGCGTAATTACCCTTAATGTTGTAAACGCGAAAATTTGTAAAGATCTTTTAATGTGGGTTAGAAGTAAACGCAGAAATTTTTGAATAGATTTGAATGAGATTCAGTCTTAGTAGACCAAGTCTTGAATTGACACTGAGATAAATTTTTATCTCGGAAAAGTGAGCAATGGGACTTTTTTATGAGAAAAGACTTCAAAGCAAAATCTTATGTTCCAAGATCCATTCCAACTTCTTTAATTAACCAGGTTCAAACTTTAGGGATATTAAAAGCGCAAAATATGAATTTTGGTTCCATTACAAAAACATTTTTAGACCCCAAAAATTAATAAATTTAAATTAGTTTTTAGGCGTTCTATCCAAATATATCTATATATTATATAAACTTACTTTAATTTGTGCCCGATATGGCGATAGGCTCGCCCCCTATCACATGGGACGGATATAACGGCGAAAAGTGGGTGCACTAGTTGCGCCTCTGCCTACCCCTTCGGGGATAAAAGGCGTGAGTGTATATGTATGTATTTATGTATTATATAAATTGACTTGGTTAGAATTTAAGGCCCGTTTTTGGGCATCTCCTTTAATAAAGCACAGTTAAAAATGTAATAAAATTATATTTTTCTGCGGACGCTACAATCGAAACAGGCAACGGTTAAGCTTAACACAAGTGTATTGACCACACAATACGTATATTTGCACGCGGGCTCGACTACCGCATTCCTCCACCGAACAAATATTGTAAGTGGGCTAGCGGCTTTTATTACACATGGTTTTTTTCTGTCTCTACACGGTTGACAGACAAGTGGATAAACGAAAATGATCGTTTACGAGTGTCGGTCAACAGTGGGATGAGAGTGGCGCCATTCATTCCCCTGACACGGTCAATAGAATCTAGCTTGACAAGCGCGTCAAGCATGCTTGACGGTTTATTCGATATTGCATCTTGAGATGTAATGTGAGCTTCAGAGTGACAGATACATGAATCAATGTAATTTGCGTCATTGATAGTAATGTATCCATGAAAGGACAAAAAGAGATATACGTCACCCATCGTTTGTAGAGCGTCTTATATTTTATAACTGTATGGTAGAGAAGGGGTTCCTAAATTTTAAAGATAACGGAACACCAACTAAATACATTTTATTTTATGGAACCCCATATCAAATGATCATAAATCAATACCGAAATTTATGCAAGAACATTTTTTTTTTTCATTTTTTCACACTCCTTTTTGGACGATCTTGACTGGAGGGCACGACTTTTCACATAATTGACGATCTTAACAGCTTCATCAAAGGCTTTTTTTCAATCAGTTGGCATTTTTTGTTACTACAAGCGCATAACGATGCAAAATACAGTCCAAATATTTCTAACCGTGGTACCTTTTTTGGCGGAACCCTGATGACTATCATATGGAACCCCTAGGATCCGCGGAACCCAGTTTGGGAATCCCTGTGATAGAGGATAACATTGCAGGACTATCTATACATAGGTAAAACGTTGTCTAATACATAGGTAAACGTGAAGCTTTAAAGAATTATAAGAAAGATAAATTAAAATTGCTTATTTCTCTCATAATATGCAATATTATGTACTTGGTTGCAGGATAGCCTAGTTGGGAATGGAACGAACTGCCGAAACGAAGGTGCGCAGGTTCAAAGCCCAAAGCACACACTTTGAACTTTTAGAAGTTCAGTAGGTATGTATCGTTTCTCATTTATCGTTCACTTAATCGGGAAGAAAAAAATTCCTCACATCTAAGAATCCCTTATAAGAATTTCGAAGTTATCTGAAGTCTGTTAACCCGCACTACGTCAGTGTGGTGGACTAAGGCCCAAACTCTCTCAGTAGTAGAGGAGACCCATGCTCAGCAGTGGGCAGTATTCAATAAAATATAATACATTATATGTACTTGGCATATTTCAGTTTATTACCTTATACGCTTACAGATTTTAACTTAATCAAACCAAATTAACTTATACATCATTCAATTTAAACTAAAACTTATTATTAGTTATTAAAGACTATTTCTGAAAGTAATTGAACGCGCCAAACCTCTGCAAACTCCTTGAATCGATTTCGTCCATTTCTATTCCGTTCTCTCGATCAGATATTAGTATTCAGCCTTTGAAGTTATTCCCAAGATTGGATTCTTGCTGATTTCTAGTTTTATTTCTTCGCAAATCGAATAAAATATAACTAACTTACAGACAGCTGTGTTTAGATTCGCTTCTTTGTCTGATAAGAAAATTTGTTCTTTTTCGATTGCTTTATCGCCATATTTTATTCATATTAAAAAGGTTTTTAGGTCTTGTTTACAAGCTATATTGCAAGAATTTAAATTATTGTAAAGCTACATCAAAGCTATAAAGAGGTCAAGATATATGCTTTGGTTTGTAAAGGCTACTCTCTGAAAATGTGAATTCAAGAAATTATTTCAACGCTAAAAAAGCTGTACTGTTTCTAAATAAAACGTTCGGCCCTGCAAAGCCTTAGTGAGATACTCACAATGTGCCATATAATTTCTCCATACAATACACATTAACGACAGACATCATACGACGATGTGTTTAAAAAATCAAAGAAAAATTACCTTATTGAACGTTGTTATCCCAAACCGAATAACAAAGGTTATTGCGATTATACGTGACTAGCTTTCGTCCGCGGCTCTGCCCAGGTGATTAACTTTTCCCGGGATAAAAAGTAGCCTATGTTACTCGCTGGTAATGTAGCTATATATAGGCGAACGTTTTTTTTAAATCGCTACGTTCGTTTTGAGTTTATCCATTACAAACAAACGAAAAATCAAACCTTTCCTCTTTATAATATATAGATGAGACTAAACAATTAAGCTCGGCTGTCAAGTATGAAATTGACAGATTGAATTCGAGTCGATAGTATAAAATAGACAGAGTTGTATATATAATATCATAGGCATAGTTTGTATGTTAAACACAGTTACAGGTAATAAAAAAATACGCAGAAAAAGCGTCTTGTATTACTATAAATGTCTCCCTCCTAAAGCATTATTAAAAGCAATCATGATTAAACATCACACTAAAAACTTACTCTCATTTACATCCATCCGAACCTATTATGTAACGAACAATGCCAGAGTCGCGGCATTGATTTCCCCGACCTACCCCAAAATCAATACTCCAAAAATCTAATTACAAGCAGGCGTAAATTTAGAACGGCACCCTTATTGATTATCACCGACCTTGGTTGAAAAAAATTAAGTCAAAGACTGACCCAATTTTGGCGAGTCTCCCCTAAGTTCGCTCACCGTTCATTGCCAAGTTTACATTGAAGAAACCAAACGGTTCTGCCTATTAAGTGGAGAATAAAACCGGCGTCGCGCACTTGAGAAAAAGCTCTTTAATGAGACAGAGGAAGTCGGGGCGTTTAAGATTTTTTGCGCGGTCCAGCAATCTTGATACTTGTAATCTTTTTTTAACGCATAAAAGAAATAGTGAGAAGTGAGCTCCAATATTAAATCGCTAAATGGTTTTGAAAGCGGTTTGTAATATTCATAAATAATACCGCCTTTTCAGGCCTTGCCATTAATGTTGGACAGTCAAATCAAATAAAGTCCATTTGTTTTATTTATACAAGTCCATAAAAGCTTGGACTTACGTTTATGAAGAGGTTTTATTGTACAAGAGAAATCTGATATCTTAATATACTAAGGATTTCATGGTCATAGTAATGTTTTGTTTCTGTTATTTGCATTTGGCGAGAGATCAAGACTGTTCACGCGTAGTATGATTAATAAAAAAGAATTAAAAAGGAGTTCGAATCAACGGTCGCGTGCCCCGGAGGCCAATGTCCTTTAGACAAGATCGCCCCCTCTCTGAATCCCTCTCTCTCTAATTAACCTTTTAATCAATAGCGGCGTCCCTTTCCTTTCGGGGGATGCTAATATCGTGTTACTTAATATCCCACAGGGACGTTGCTCGGATAATAAATTTCCCGAATATTGTTGTAGATTTGGTAATTCATCGAACATTTTTTTCTCTCGTAAAAAATGTAACGATCGACATTTTTCAGCCTTAATAGCACAAAGGACTCGTCGATGCATAAATCGTCTATCTGGCTCTGCAGATTTTCAGCCGAAGATGGGAATACGTATTATTTTAATGTATGTCTGGCAGACTGCGGAGTTTTTGATATACGACAAACGGGAATCCGATATCAGAGGCGTGAGATAGCAATAAAAGTAAAGCATGTCGAAAAATATCGTTAAGTAGCACACGGCCGCCCCTTAATATCTTCCACGCGGGCGCACCCGGCGCGCCGTATCGGAGAATTTTCATCTGAATATTTTCCTTTCTCATTGTCGTTATCTGAAAAATATGTTTTTCGTACGGTCCGCGGCGCCCCCGCCTCCCCCGCGGGGGACACGCGACCCGCACCGATTTCCAAACAGGCTTACACGCAGCGTGCCAACTCTTGAAAATTCAAATGTGCCACACTGAATTTAGAATTGGAAACCTTTTTCTCGCGAAAAATGTCATGTTGTTGGAGAAGGTAAAAGAAAAATAGTTGTCGCGAGGGGAGGCGAAGTCAACCCTTCACTGCGGCCCTAGAGCATAATTTTGTTTGTTAGCTGTCGGGCGGACTCGGCGGGTGGGAGGCGGAATATGGGAAACGGAAGCGCGGGAGGGGGGAGGGGCAAATGGACGGAAGAGGAGCGAAGGCAAATAACTTCGCCCTTCTGTACACATGTATAGGGAAGCTGTGAGGGCGCACAAAAATGCTCGCAGCACCGTTTCCAAGTTTCACAATGAAACGTTGAGTATTTTTGTCATTTGTCGTCATAAAATCTCTCTCTCGTCGAAAGAAAAATTCGCGCTGAAATGTTTTGGCGTGCTCAAGTTATGAGAGATATGTCGGAGTTGAAATTTCGTCACGAGCACGAAATGAGTACTTACTTTGTTACTCGCAAATGCTATGGCATTGTTCTTGAGACGTGATTTTTCTCTGCTTTAATCTTAATATTTTGTCAGATAGTATTATGATGAAAAAATGTGTTTTTATATTAGATTTTCTTTGTTTTTCGTATATTTGGCTAGTTCCTATTATGCCCTTCCAATATATGTTAGAATCTCTTTCAAATGTTGTTCGAATAAAAAATAAACTCACACTAAGCATCATCAGAATTTGACACCATAAAACCTCAAAGGCGTTGGCGGATAATGGTGCATAGTACGGCTCTATACCATTTCAATTGAACACTTGAACCACAGCTTCCTAAGGCACTCGGATATATTCGAGTCATTTGTAAACAGACAGACGGGGACAAGTATTTCTATATGTGCCTACCCACGTGAATTATAAATTATGAGATACGTATAGTTTATTAATGTCAATGGGCTTTGGATTATAGTTATATTTGCTTTGGATTTTAATTACTTTAGTTACGTTTGTTTGTTATTTCATCTGTAAATGATTAAGTTTGACTGAGAATTGATAATGCATGCAAAACGGATGATATTTTGCCTTGTTGAGTATAATATGATATTGAGTATTTAATGAACCGATTTTGATTTAACTTTGATCAGACATACATACATTCATGCCTTAGGCCGAGGCAGAGGCGCAATTAATGCACCCACTTTTCGCCGTGCATATCCCGTTCCATGATGTGATAAGGGGCGAGCCTATCGCCATATCGGGCACAAATTCCAGACTCCGGGCTGTTACTGAATAGAAAAATCCAATATCACTTTGCCCGACCCGGGGATCGAACCCGAGACCTCAGCATTGCAGGCGTACTGTAATACAACTACGCCCAAGGCAGTACTTTAATTAGAGTCTGATATGAATTTTGTATATTCAGCAGGATATAAAAAAACATTTTTCACATAACTTTAAAACTCAAGTCGATATTTTTTTAAATTCAAACTGTAGTTGCGGCTTTTGTTCATTTTTTTTTGTCCCTGACTAAACTCTTGTTAGCCTGACGAGGGTCCGCTTATACAAGAACACCGGTCTATTGGGTGAGTGCAGAAGGCGCTCGCAACCCTTAAATTTAAGCAAAGTGAATAATTTATAGAAAAGATATGAGCATACACGCAAAAAGGACAGATTCTTCTCCATATTCGGTTATTGGCGACGAACTTATTATGTAACTAATTCACCAATGTTACGTTGCCTTAGACTAGTCAACCAATGGACACGATATGGCAATAATGCGCAAACAATTTTTCCTGCCAATCCTGACGAGGGGCGAGGTAGACACGGATAGCATACATTTAACAAAAAAATCCACACGTGCAGGGCTGAATATAAGGTTGCTTTTTACACAATAACACAACAAAAATCACAATTTCTGTGGAAATGTAATGACAGCGATCGCAAGTCACATAGGTTTTAATAAAAGTTTATGACCAGCATTTATGGCCAACGAGGGGTTCGCCCGGTCATCGCATCTCCATTGGTAGATACTCAAAGTACGTAGCCGATGAACGTAAACGAACGTCTGATTTAACGCCAATTACGACCTTGTAAAATTGTTTTAAAAAGTCATTCAAGTTTTTTTAATTGTATCTTCACACTACGAACATTGATCTATTAAAAAACCACTACGAACTATGCAAACGTCTCTACTTTTCAAAAAGGTCATAAGTATAAAGTTTAGTGAAATAAACTCACTTTAATAAAGTAAGGTAAGAACGGATACATTTTTTGCCATTTTCCAATGCGGACGCCATTACGGATTTATTTACGCCTCATTTCGCGAGACCTGAGTGCTGTAATATAAACTATGGACTATCATTGCTATTTTTGCAAAGTAAGATATTCTTATTTTATTTAAGTACGTTGAAAATATTGTTCAAGATCTAAGGAGAATTAGCGAAATGATTGCAAAATATTAAAAGAATGGTTTAAGGAAGTTATATTAAAATAAGGTCGATAGCACTTCATATTAAGGGATTGTCAACATTTATGAACTACTAGTAGTGCTCGGAGCCCGCGTGAAAAAGTTTTTCCGGGATAAAAAGTCTATAGCACTCAGGAGTAAAGTAGCTTCCTATTAGTGGAAGAATTTTCAAAATCGGTTCAGTAGTTCCTGAGATTAGCGCGTTCAAACAAACTAACAAACAAATAAACAAACAAACAAACTCTTCAGCTTTATAATATTAGTATAGATAAACTAGAGGTAATATCCTGGGTGTGGAAAGTACTTAACTATGTAAGAGGTGACACATTTATGGTGATAAAGTATTATTTACCTAGAAAGTAGAAATATAAAAAAATATATAGCAAAACATGAAGTAAACTCAGTCGACATAACAATACAGTTTAATTTACAACGTAAGAGAACATTACTATCGCTTAAGCGAGATTAAACGTTCCAATCAGAAATCAAACACATGAAGTACACAACATCTGTTATATTGAAAGGCTCGAACATAGCATTAGCTTAGAAAAATTAAATCCTTGCTCAATATCGTGAAATTCCCTTTGTGGTCTCGTAAATTCTTTGCCAAGTCGAAAATCAAAGCTTCCAAATAGCAAAAGTTGGGTGCCCTTTGAGAAGTCCCGTTATTATTTTCTCGAGAACCTCTTTTATGTAAAAGAACGCTTCAGATGGCGAGGGTGGTAAAGGGAAAAATATGACGGAGAGAATTTGCGTGCCTCTCGCTCACACGCGTGGTTTCAGAAAGGGATGGGAATGGGTGATGTCGAGTGGCTTTCGTTCTAAGAGTCTCCATACACGGGTACTCGTTACGTCATGGCCTGGGGCCGCAGACTTGTAGGAGGCATTTTGACAAGTATTTTATGAAAAATGTAACCTCCTTTGTGACAATGCTTGATGCTTTGAGCGAGTGTTGTCAGCAGTAATGAGATGTAACTTATCGCAGCGCACGAGGCTCGGCGAGGCTTCAATTTTAAGCTGATTTGCTTCTGACGTTTATTGGTGTTGAGTTGTTGTTATTTGGAATTAAGAACATTGAAATAACAATGGTTATTTTTGTAGTTTTAAAGAGTTTTTAATATGATACATGCTAATTTATGACAATGTCTTTTTTTAACCCGATAAGACCTACTAAGCGGCGATACCCTAGTTGGGAGTGGAACGGACTGCCGAGACGAATGTCGGCAGATTCAAAATCGAAGAGCACACACCTCTGTCTTTTCTAAAGCTATATGTATATTCGTTGTGAATTATCGCTTGCTTTAACAGATATCTGAGAAGTTCTCTGCAAGAATTTCGCAGGTATGTGAAGTCTGCCCACCCGCACTAGGCCAGTGTGGTGGACTAAGGCCTGAACCTTCTCAGTCGAAGAGGAGGCCCGCACCTAGCAGGGGGACATTATATAATACAGAGTTGTTAATATTATAAGACAAATTTACTGCTGCACTACACCTGATGGTGCGTGCAGTGTTGTCCAAATATAATGTTGAATATCGTGAAATGAATCTTCTTACAGTCGCTAGAATTATGTTGGCCTGTGTTAGACGTGCGGTTGATGAGAGATTGCGAGTTTGTGAGCATGCGTACAATACATACAGCTGTAGAATTTAGGTACAATGTACTTAGACAACTTCAAATGATACTCCTAAGAACTGAGTGGATCTCTTTGCGGTTTTAGACTGCGTATGCTTATGATTGTCATATTCTTAAGTACCAAACTAAAAGTTTGCTTATTTGAATTTGTTTCTACGATTCCCTTGGGGTAGAACTCACAAGATGGTAGTCATGAGAGTAATTGTGCCAAACATATTAAGTTCGCAATTGTATTAAAAATAAAGGATTTTGTTTTAAAGAAAGCGATGCGACGTGATGGCCTATGATTTCCCATCGAAATTGATTACTGATCATTTACCATAACGCCTTGTTTGTCTCCGAAAATTTGAAAATAAAACATAAGTTGTTATGAAATCATTTAATAATAATATTTAAACCAAATTTTTAAAAATTTTGTGGACGTTTGTTTTTTTTTATGGCACCGAATGACGAGACGAGCATGCCGTTCGCCTGATGGTAAGCGATACAACCACCCATAAACAGTAGAAACGCCATCCAGCACCTTGAGTTACAAAGTACTGTGTGGCATTCCACTGCGCTCGTCATCCTGAGACATAAGATGTAAGTCTCATTATGTCCTGTAGTTACACTGGCTACAATGTCCTTCAAACCGAAACACAACAGTGCATGCACACTGCTGCTTGGCGGTAGAAATAGACATTGTGGTGGTACCCACCTAGACGGACTCTTACATATGTGAGTCCTACCACCAGTAGTTAGGTTAGAAACTAATAAATTAACCAGTTGGTTAGAAATTAATGAATTATTATTCATCCTAATATACCATTAAAGACGTGGTAAGTTGAAATGTTATATAGATGTAGAGCTTCTGATTGTTGGGAAAGAAGTTTGTTTGACGTATGAAAGCAATAACAGCAATAATAAACTCCGGAAGGACGAACGTTTTCCTCCAAAGATTGGGTATGGCTGGATTAGCCTTGCGAATAACGTTTTAGACGCTATTTTTGTAGCGAGCTATTTTTGATATCGGTGCTTTTTTGAATGAAGAATAACTGCGTCTTATTTGATGCTAAACGTTATTTACGACGGCTTATAAACAGTAGCTACAACATAATATTAAGGGTTAGTTTTGAACTACAAAACATTGCATGTGTTAACTACAAAACGTAGCATGTGGTATTTGGTGAGTTTCATGGTCAATAATTACCTTATCGATGTTGGCTTTAGACGGAATTAAACAAAATTGTACGTTACAACATCAATCGATAAAATATTCGATCAATAACTCCATTTTACAGTTTTTTTTACGTTAATACGATCCTATTTTGAATACTACAATACATATTAAATTAAGTTTATTGTGTTGACCTACAATTCATTCCCTAAAAACAGCGTCGTTTTCCGATCCAATTTTTCGTTTATCTATGAATTTCCTCTCAGAATATTACTCGCGCGTCTCCCTCATTACGAGGCGAATCATTACCGAGTGAAATCGTATGGAATCGCAAAGGAGGGATTGTTATCACGCACACTGAAACTATAACCTTATTTCAATACTTGTAAGGTGTCTTTTCGAATGGTAGTTAAAGTAAATTATGATTCGGCGTGACATGTCATCCTCGACCGTATGAAAAATATGAGTATTGAGAAAATGAAATCACTCCGATATTCCTAAGAGGTTTTTAATATCCCATTGTATGGAGATAAGTTTTTATTGTTATATTTGAACATTTACTTTTAAGTAACGATGTGTATCATGTATTTTGTACTGTTTGAGTATAGATACGCTCTTATTGTATGTATATTATGTAAATGCCTATATCTAAATATTAACTTATCAGAATTGAAACTGGGCTGTTTCACCAGTGGTCGGGGATAGGCTGATTGATTAATTGTATTTGAATCCATAGTAATAAATAGAACCGTCTAGAATTTGTAATTAAAGAGTTTTTTAAGCTGAATGCACGCAATGACCTGAATGTATGCGTTGTTATATTGATTCTTAGTAATTTGTTTCGGCAGATGTACGAAGTAACTGGACCGATTTTAATGAGACATTCATTAGCAGCTAGAAGGGTTTTTGATGGAGTAACTTTTTATACGTACGTACTTTGTACTGCGTGCGCGATACCAATTCCGCAGTGAGGTCTCGGGTTCAAATCCCAGGTCGGGTAAACTGATACCAGTACCTAGGTTTTTCTTCTCAGAATCAGACCGGAGGCTGGGATTTGTGCACAATATGGCGACAAGCTCGCCACCTTTCACATCTTGGAACGGAACAAGCACGGTGAAATTAGGTGCCTAAGAGGCAGCTCTGCCTATCTTTACGGAGATAAAGGCGTCATGTGTGTGTAATATACGTAATGTTTGATTCCGAAAAAAGACTTATGCAAGTAGAGCTGCGAACAGAGGCTAGTTAATTCATATCCTACTAATATTATAAACGCGAAAGTTAGTAAGAATGTATGGATGTATGGATGTTTATATGTTTGTTACTCTTTCACACAAAAGCTACTGAACGCATTTTGATGAAATTTGGCACTCGGGTAGATCATGTCCTGGATTAACACATTGGCTATTTTTATCCCTAAAAACCTTTTAAAGGGGGCGGAGCCGCGGGCCAAAAGTTAGTATGTAATATCTGTTGAGCCGGATGACGTTTATAGCGCTTGACATCCTGCGCTATAAAAGCCTCATAAATTATATGAATTGACTCCAACACGTTTCAAATCAAAACACAGTAATGCAAGTAGTGCAGCTTGATAGAAATAGACATAAATGTGATGACTGCAATGCTGAGGTCTCGGGTTCGATCCCCGGGTCGGGCAAAGTGATATTGAGATTTTCTATTCAGTATCAGCTCGGAGTCTGGAATTTGTGCCCGATATGGCGATAGGCTCGTCCCCTATCACATGGGACGGAGTAACGGCGAAAAGTGGGTGCACTAGTTGCGCCTCTGCCTACCCCTTCGGGGATAAAAGGCGTGAGTGTGTGTATAACTGTGATGTATCAAGCTTGTCGTCATCTCTAGTGGACCTACCACCACGACCAATTTGCACACCATGATAACCTCCCACGTAAGTTTGAGTAGATACTCAATTGCAAATATTTTTACATATCGTTTTGCGTGTGGGTAGGTATGCTACCCTACCGAGCATCTTTACCAATAGTAGCAGAGATTGGCAAAGTCTCGATTTTTCCTTAACCCGCCTACACGTTACTCCCTCACATGACCCTTTCACACATTCTCTCAATTTCCCCCGAAGGACGACGTAACTGCAACCCCAGTATATTGAAGAACTAACCTCAAATCAACGCAATAAGATATATATTTGAAGTAAGTTTTTGCAAAAGATGTCGAAGTGAAACGTGCTTAGTGAATTTCGTGAGATCTTTGGGCGATAGTACCGAACATTTTTACGATTCGTGGTAAATGTCGTGCACTTTGTACCGCTAAGCAGTGTTAAATATAACAATAAATGTTCAAATCACGCGACTGTTTGTTTCACTGAAATTAATTTACGATACCCTTTCCCGTGTAAAATACCATTTGCATAGAAATTCTGGAAAATATGACCCGAGTTTAATGCATTGTGTTGTTTTTATAATGTTTCTGACTTTAGTTTAGGTTAGGTTTCTTTTTTGTATTGTTATTACAAATGGTTAGACTGTATTAGAGCTAAACTGTAGTTTCTTCTGCAGTAATAAAATATATGTGAACAAAGAAATCTGTTATCGGAAAGTCAGAATAAGTTGAACAAAGACATTAAACAGTTATAATCTTAGAACTCTTGGACGTTGAATAATCTTATAACAGATTACGTCGTGATTCAGACGTTAAACATTTGCTGGCAGCCCGTCATTTAAGCCATTTCTTATTTTCAAGCAACTTCAAAACAAGGAGAAGGTTCTCAATTAGTCGCAATCTTTTAATGTATACTATTTCGGACCTTCATATTTTGGAAATTTATAACCGATTTTACTTCTACAATCGCTTCATCTGCTTTTTCTTTTGCCCCTATGTCCAGTATATTTTTATGCTATCACGAAAACACTACTATAATTGATATTAAATCTTATTAAACTCTAGGTAATTGGAACGCTCTGGAAATGGAAATCACTAAGCATATTAAAGATCAACTCAAAATACATAAACATTATAAAATATATATACAACAACAGCACAAGCAACGTCAGGCTAGAATCCAGAGGTGAAGCAATAAAAATAGGAAGTGGAGTCAGACAGGGTGATCCACTGTCGCCTAAGTTGTTTATTGCTGTGTTAGAAAACATATTTCAAAACATAGAATGGAAAACTAGAGGTATAAAAATAAACAACAACTATTTAAGCCATCTCAGATTCGCTGACGACATAATCTTGCTATCCGAAAAAGCAAAAGATCTACAAGACATGCTGTGTTCACTTGATCAAGCAAGTTCGCAAGTAGGATTAGAATTAAATGCCACAAAAACCAAAATAATGACAAACAGCATTAAAAGGCCTATTAACGTGAAAGAAAATATAATAGAATATGTCGACCGTTACATCCACCTGGGTAAACAAATGTCATTTATCAAAACACACAACGAAGACGAAGTCGAAAGAAGAACAAATCTAGCCTGGAAGAAGTTCTGGTCTCTTAAAGAAATCCTAAAAGGAGACTACTCGATAAACACAAAGAAAATCATATTACATACCTGCATAATGCCCTGCCTACTGTATGGTTGTCAAACCTGGGTTTTTACGACAAGAATTAAACAAAAGATTAGAACAACACAAAGAGCTATGGAGAGAAGTATCCTAAATATAAGAAAAATACACAAAGTCAGAAATGAACTCATTAGACAAAAAACAAAGCTTAGAGATGCCCTCACGTATGCTCTGAAACTAAAATGGCAGTGGGCTGGCCATGTATCACGATACATCGACAACAGATGGACAATTAAGACTACAGCATGGAAAAAGCCCACTGGAAAAAGAAGAGTAGGTAGGCCGAAAAGAAGATGGGCAGACGACTTAATAGAGATAGCGGGAAATGACTGGCCAAATATTGGCAAAGACAGAGATGAATGGAAAAAACTGGAGGAGGCCTTCGCCCGAGGAGGGGTTCCATATCCATAAAAAACTAACCTGTACTAACACTTAGAAAGTAATTAAATTACCTACTAACAAGTAACCGCAAATACCATTTAAAATAGCAAATTAAGGATAAGGAAAATAAAGGCTATTTATTTATTTATTTATTATAATAGGAACGCTCATTCTCTATTCTTCTTCTTCAGTCTTTGGAAGTCCACTGCTGAACATAGGCCTCCCACAATCATTTCCAAACTAACCTGTTAGAAGTTAGAATATAAAAACAGTTTACTACTGAGTCGCAGTGACCGCGTGCTGCGTTTGAAATGTGTCGTTTCAACGCACCGTGTGTATACGCGCTTACTTGCAGTGTCATCAAAATCGACCAGTGTATTGCGCACTATTTGCACCCGATGTTAACAGCTGGATTTCCGATTTTCTCATCAATTAGCATCAGCTCCGGGAACGCGTAGGCGTACTTGACATTGACCTGAATTTCAACATTTCAGTTGGTACATGTAAATTTTTCCTTAAAATAGTGATGTAAGCAAAAACATTGTGTATGAATGAAGTGACAATTGATGTTTTCGCAAACACTAAAACTAGTGATTCCTTTTGGCTATTTACTACCATAAAGCACGTAAAGCCGTTGGTCCTGCGCCTGATCTCTCTCCGGTCATGTCGGATTGCTGTCTCATCGGACTATGAGAGTGCACCTGTGTATTGCGCACACATTTGTGCACTATAATGTCTCCTGCGTACCTGGCTGATCTCCGTTGAGATTGGCCGCTGTGGCCGAAACTGGCTAGGAGGATTCAGTCCATAAAGGCACTTTTATGTGATACATCAAGCTGATTTTATTGTTATTAGAAGGGTCACACGACCCTTACGTCTTAGTCAGCAGAGTATACAGCATGTTTGCATGAACGCTTCAAAAGGCTGGCATAATTGTTTCAACTGGCTAGAGATAAACATCTCTCGTTAATCCACACTTAATCTGGTCTCTACTCCACTTACAATCCAGGTTCAGGGGCAGTCCAGTCCAGGGGCGACTTGACCGTGCCTGCATAAAGATACTGATAAGATTTAGAGACAGAAATCAGCAAAAGAATCTCAACGTGCTAAAATCCGTAAGTATAAAAACGAAATATTGGCTGCCTGTTCTTTTTGCCGTGTGGTACAAGTTAACGTTTGCGCGGTGCCTAATAGTTAAACTTTTATAAGACTTTAATCGTCTTGTGGCTACTAATTGATACCGTCCGTCGATACGACTCAAAGAACTGTTGTTAAAATTCATTATAGACCGCTAGTTTGACGGAAACGCGGTGTATTACAATTAATTACTTGGAATGAAAGTATATCTTCAAAAAGAAATGATAAAGAGAATGAATGGTTTCTTTTTTAATTATAGCTGTTTATAAACGACGGTTTTATACGCCAGGGCCTTTCTTAATGATAAAGTTTTTTATGTATAATTTGATAGATAACTGACTAGATTTTAGCTGAATAGTTTAGATTCATTACCGATAACGTTAAAAGGTGTGTTAGTGTTTCTATAATTCTATAAATTAAAACGACAGGGACCTTATTATTCTACATAGAAGTATATCTTGATCCATAGAATTGAACATAGAAAAATCTTATAGTGGTTGAAACATTGTGCAAATAATGTCACCAGACGTCTAAACCTATTCATTCAACTTTTAAATTAATAAATGGCTTCGCATAAAAATGCATTATCTTTTAATATTGAAAATATAACCATTATCAATAGAAAAACATAATTATGCCATTACCTCTAGTACATAAAAAACGCGTCATAAAAATTAAACACCATATTTTTCTCCCATCAAAACAAAAATAACCAGAGGTGATTAAAAACAATAAAATGAAAATGCATATGGCGATAAAATTTGCATATAGCCGCAAGTGCTAATAGTTAATTTAATTTCCTCGTGAGTCCATGCGGAGGTAAATTATGAAAATTAACTAGTAATTACCGCATAGAGCTTAAGCTATCTGTACTAAATTGTAGTGATGCTGTGCCTTGAAGATATTTATGATCTATAAAATATAAACTCACGCCTGTAAACTAAAAGGTAGGCAGGTTTAGTGGCTCGTGTGACGTGGTTAAGCTTTTCTATAAGTGTCACGATTATAACAGTATTAACACCATCCAAAACTCCGAATAAATAACTGCAGGACTGCTTTCGCCACGACATTGGATTAATTTAGATTACTTAGCATCTAAGTGTTATTACAGCAGTTTAAGGATATTTAACCAGACTCCAAACCCTTTAGCGGAATCTATGTTTGTGGCAGAAATAAACACTTCTAATAGTTGTTTTAGACTACACTATTCACCGTACAACCAGTATACACTGGTGAACTATACAGTTCTAGTTTTATTTTTGCAGTTAAACGACGAGACGAACATGCCGTTCGCCTGATGGTAAGCGACTAGTGGCAACACTGCAACTTTTGAATTTCAAAGTTCGTCACCCTGAGACGTAAGATGTTCAGTTCATAATACCCAGTAATTAAATGTCTAACCCAGGCTTAAACAAACAAGTTCGCACACGAGACACTACTTAAATATTCAGGATAAAAAAATTGCCTTCTTCATTCATTTTTCCATTCTCAGGATGCCTTAAGTCTTGAACCATCGTGTCTGTTCGCGCTAAAATGCCAACAGCTTCGTCATTAGCTTACTCAAACCACACCTCCTTATCCGTTAGCATTTAATGTGCATTGAAATATATGCTATCAAATGCCACAGACCTAAAGCGGGGAAAAAACGTGGCAGCTTACAACTAAATTCTAGTCCGCCATTTCTAACTTAAAAGGTCACGCGGCTTCTTTATGTAATTATGCAAAAGCGTTTTATAAAAACAAAAGTGTATTACGGTGATGAATTTTCTTATTAATGAGCTTTGTTTTTAGTTGGTAGTTACTGGTCTAGCGGTGGCCTAGTTGGGAATGGACTGCAGTTGGTTGCAGGTTCGATCTCAGATTAATGTTCACACCTCAGCTCTGATTTAACTTACGTCTATATTCTTTGTCAATTATCGATCGATATAACAATGTGGATATCTACATGCCTAAGAATTCTCCTTAAAAAAATTGAAGGTATGTGAAGTCTGCTCGTATTAGGCAACGTGGCTGAGGCCAATAAACCTTTACAGTTGAGGAGGCCCGTGCTCAGCAGTGGGACGGTATATACTATAAGGCTGGTATCATTAATATTATACAATCATTAGTTTATGAATGTTTAGCCTCAAGATAACGAACGCAGTGAAATGCAGTTTTTAATTAGAATTTTGAGTCGGTACTGTTTCTTTTTCTTTATAGGTATCATACAACTAATTAATTTTTGTTACATACATTTATAGTATATCTATTTTTTTAAATAATTCATGCTGTATTTCCTTGATTTAAGATGCACATTGTTTTGTACCTACTATACATATATTTTTTTATGTTAGCCAGTAATTAATTCTTTTGATATCTTGTTTGGAGAACTTATAATAAATAAATATCAGGGGCAAAGTCACACACATACTTACGCCTAATATTCCCGAAGGGGTAGGCAGAGGCGCAACTAGTGCAACCACTTTTTGCCCTTATTCCGTCCCATGATGTGATGGGGGCGAGCCTATCGCCATATCGGGCACAAATCGCAGACTTCGAGCTGATACTGAATAGAAAAAACTCAATATCACTTAAAAAGTCAAAGGGCAAAGGCATAGATCAAATGATTGAACATATTATCCATACTACTCATCAACCAATTCGACATCAACGAATTCGTGAACATTCTAAAGTTCTATTACGTTGGGAAACGTAAGTTATATTTATAAAGATTTACATCCCAAATTCACAACAAACTTTCTACGGGCTTTCTATTGTATTGAAAAACATATATCTGACAGCGTCTTACGAAAGCAATGTAATATTTTATGATATGTGAACATTTTTGTGAAGAAAATATTTGTTACGCTACGGCCTACGCGAGTTATTTAGATAATAAAGATTTATAAGTGTTACGTAAATTCTATGTGGAGAGACGAGTTAGTTGCCGTATCTCACGCCTACTTATATAAAACCTAGAGCTGGTCACCCTGAGGCTTCATGGGCCTAGCGATAAAAATGTCCATTACTCATTAGCATTATGCCCAGCTTCAGAAAGTCTGTCTGGAAACCTTTGGGGGAGGCGTACGTCACTGCACTAATTAATTCTAATGGATGGTTATTATAATTATTTGTTTTTATCTTTCTTTAAGTCACGGTGTATACAATGTCCTTCCAGGGCCGAGCCGACCCAAGACAGCGCCTGTGTGCGAAATCTATGAAGAGCCTATGATTTTTGTCGTCCTGTAACCTGTTTCATAAGTTTTAATTTAGAAAATGAGTTTTTGTAAGACGTTTGTAATAATATATGTAAGATAGTACGTGTACCTATTGCCTTACCTACTCACCTATAAAGAATATAGTGGTAGTATAACAAATATAAAATGTCATCCTAGTTTCGGCGCCCCTATTGCCTTGGCGCCTGTGTGCGCCGCACACTTGGCACATATGGACGGCGCGGCCCTGTGTCCTTCAACAGCATCACAACGGTGCATGCACACTGATGCTTGGCGGTAGAAACAGACATTGCGGTGGTACCTACCCTGAGGGCCCCTCAAAAGCGAGAGACATATCACCAGTAAATGTAATGTCTGAAAGTCAGAGGCTAAGCATGGGTGCAGTAATCTATCCACCTACTCTGATAAAAGCGTGATATTATGTCAAACATGATCAAAACGTAGCCAGTGTTTAAACTCTTTATTTAGGTCATTGATAGGTCAAACCATGCAATCAAAAATACCTGACTAGGAATAAAGGTGGTCCTACACTGCGCTGGCTTACCGTCGCGTTGGGCTATACTTTAGCAAATGACTTCAAATGAGTTGCCATTAACAGACGTATCATTACAGTCCCATATTCATAAGTGGGTAATTTTAACTATAAAAATACGGGCTTTCGCCTTATACTTTTATATCTAGCTTATTCGAAAAAAGGATAAAGATTTTTGTAACTGAAAATATTTGAAATGAGACAAGAACTCTGGGTACGTTAAAAAGTTTTTGAAACTAAGAGTACCATTTGAACATTAAAATCAAAACAAAAGACCGGCTTGGACTTTATTGGCAGTGTACTCGGGTGTATGCTTAGTGGACCCGTAATTGGCAACATTGTTGCTTAGTGTTTGATTTTTGCTTTACACTTCGTACTAATATGCGACGGCTGCCTCAGTGTTGCAGTTGTATCGCGGTGCGACTGCCGGGCTGAAGTCTTTTGTTCGATATCCGGATCGGAAGCGATATTCCGTTTTTCTACTCAGTATCTCGTCTATACCTTGAATTGTGCCTTCTAATAGGTAATATAGACTCAAATCACCCCCTACGGCGTAATGAGGTAACACTGCTTACCCCTGAAAGGGGGAAAAGGCGTGATAGTATGTTATAATGTACACACGCGATTCTAAGAATAGGGGTGTGTCCCGCCCACGCGACATGTGAAGCCACCCTTTCTCCTATTCGCGGATTTTTTCGATTTTTCCTCGTAACGTGCCCTCAGCGAGTTAAGGCGTGTGCCGAAGATCCTATGACCTATAAGAATGTGGCTTGTTTGTCACGCTTCATTGAGTTCCGGTATAACAAAGTAGCACAATAGTATAAGGGTGCAATTAGGTATGAATAAAATTTTTGGATAGTTGCCGATTTATTCAGTTGCCGAGTTTTTACCGATTGCCTCGGTGGCGTAGTTGTATTATTGTTAGACTGCAATGCTGAGGTCTCGGGTTCGATTCCCGGGTCGGGCAAAGTAATGTTGAGTTTTTGTATTCAGTGTCAGCTCGGAGTCTGGGATTTGTGCCCGATATGGCGACAGGCTCGCCCCCTATCACATCATGGGAGGGAATAACGGCGAAAAGTGGGTGCACTAGTTGCCTTCTGCCTACCCCTTTGGGAATAAAAGGCGTGAGTGTGTGTGTGGGTGTAATCTCGTAGTCTCACTAATAATAAAACCAGCTCTGTATTTTATATTGTCCCACTACTGGAAACGAGCCACCTCTACTACAAAGAAGGTTTGGGCCGTAGTCCACCATGGTAACTAGTGCGGGTTGGCAGACTTCACATACCTTCGAAATTGTTATTGCAGAACTTCTCAGGTACGCAGTTTTCTTTCACCGTTAAAGCGAGGGTAATTCACAAAGAATACCATACCATATTAAACCAGCCCTGTATTATATACTGCCCACTGCTGAGCACGGGTCTCCTCTCAAGGTGTTGGTTAAGGCCTTAGTCCACCACGCAAGCCTAGTGCGGGATGGCAGACTTCACATACCATCAAAATTCAGAGAACTTCTCAGGTATTCAGGATTTTTCACGATGTTCTATTTCACCGTTAAAGCGAGCGATATTCACAAAGAATACACATTTACCTTAAAAAAGTCAGGGATGCGTGCTCTTGGGTTTTTGAGCCAGCCCTTGGTCGACAGTCCGTTCCACTCCCAAATAGATTATCCACGATCGGATATTATTATTATGGCGGTCTTAACAACGAACTTAATGTCTTATTTACCAATAAACATTAATCAGAAAGACATTGTCTCTGGTAATCAATGATTATAATACAAGTAAAGTCCTCATAAAGTACTTCAGTACTTTAGATACCACAATAATAGAAAGAAAGAAGGAAACATTTACTGTCGTAATGGTATAGTAGTAGTGACGAATAAACTTTCCACACCAACAATAATAGTATTTCAGGAAACATACAAAATTCCGTTATGTTTTCCATATAGCAATAGTTATATTGAATTTAACTTGTTCAAAATGTACATTTACACATACAACACACTGTCGATAGACTATTGAATAACAATTCAATAGAAACGTGGTTTAACATGACAAGAGGGTGCGGTCCCTCTGCTGGCGATAAGCGAATAGCGACAAAATACCTTTTTAACGAGAAAAAGATTGAAAATAATTTTACTTAAGTTGCACTAAAGGTCTTTTGATGTATAACGATGAATTGTTTCATATTTCATGTTAAACCATGGTCACGAACAAGCCAGTCACCTTATATCAGCACAATTGCCTATAATCCGTAGCAAAACCACGGGAATCTTAAATTAAAAGCACTGCGTTGCTTTGCGCTGCTCTCGTCGATGTTAAGTCTCATAATGCTTAGAAGCTAGCAAAATCTCTGTCAAACCGGAACTCAAGTGCTTGCATAAACCTGCTCGGCGGCGGAAATAAACATTCCGTTAGCACCCAGTCGGATTCTCTCTTGCGAAAGATATAATACCCAGCTTCCTTTACGTTCTATATGGCTGTATGATAATATGTGTTTTTCTGTAATGGATTACTAGATTTCTTTGCATATTAAAAACAGAATATTAAAATAGTATTTTGAATGCAAGATTTTTTACAACGAAGATAACGATCATCTTTATCCGAGTATTAATATTATATCGAAAAATATAAACTGAATCAATATCTTCGTTTGTACTCTTAATTGAGATAATCTAGTTTTAATTGTAATTTATCGTGACATTTCTTAAGAAAATGCATTTAAAGATCTTATCTCTGTTGGATGAAGTCGTATTTAACGGAATCCTCGATGCGCATTTACTTTAATAGTAATAAAATCGGAGTCGATTTATTTTCATAATGGCGGTGCATCTCATGAACTGCTAAATCCAGGTTAGATTATTAGATTGGTTAACCGATCAAGCCCGGCTCGGTTACATTGGCTCGGTACGTCATCTGTCAACAAGCGAAAATCGACCTTATACGCACCGACATCGACCTTATGTAACCGATATTATGCCAATGTAACCGGTCGGGGCTCGACGGGTTAATATTGTTTGTGAATATTTGGAACCAAAATATATGTATGACTTCCTCTGTTTCATATGGGAAAAGACGATGATATTATATCATAATTCATCACTGTATTAATAGTTCAGGCCCGCTTGGTCCATTTGGGCCATGACAGCTCCTGTCATAAAAGCAAAAATCGTCGTTCCTATCTACGCAATAAGGTTTTAGTATAAAAAAAAAGAACAAATGTCAGCTGTCAAACTCGCGATACCAGATAGGTTAAATATGATCGTGTGTAAACTAAAATGATCCCATATATGGCCTTAACTAGATCAAAGCTGATTCTTAGAGTATATTCTCTTCCAATAATGGACGCAAGGCCCATATTGGAAATAAGCTAACCTACACATAATCTCGAACAATATTCACAGCCCATTTCCCTAATCCATTTATTTATTTTCGGCAATCAAACACCTACATAAAAGTGGTGGATTAAAAAATAACAATTAAGAAAAATACACTATACTAACCACTCATGCGTTTAACTTGTTATGCTTAAATCGCTGTCAATCAGCCCGCACCCTGACATTACCCAATAGTTTTGTTGTCGGCTGCGCTTGTGAGTCTTTACTGCTTGACACTATTTCGTACCTACGCAAGAACAACTTTGTTTATGTGCTGCGTTTGTATATGTGCTACTTGATGGTAAGTAAGGGCTAGGCGAGTGGGCAAGTGGGCTAGCTGTGGAATTGTAGAAAGGTTATGCAATTACTGTATTGTTATATAAAATTAAGTTTGTTTTGGAATACATAGATTATAATGTGTATGTTTTTGTCTTGCAATTTAAAAAATGTAAACTTAAGTACACAGGAGTACTAAACGCAATAATTTAACATTTCCAACAAATACTGGTGGTAGATCTCTCATATGTAAGAATCCGTCTGGATGGGTACCACCGCAATGTCTATTTCTACCGCCAAGCAGCAGTGTGCATGCACTGTTGCGTTTCGGTTTGAAGGACATTGTAGCCAGTGTAACTACTGGACATAATGAGATTTAACATCTTATGTCTCAGGATGACACAATACTTTGTAACTCAAGGTGCTGGATGGTGTTTCTATTGTTTATGGGTGGTAGTATCGCTTACCGTCAGGCGAACAGAATGCTCGTCTCGTCATTTAATGACAGGACACAAGTCCAGTCATTCAGTCTAAAAATTTAAATATGTACGTACTAATCAAGATACGAAATACTTTAAAAACAACTATCCCACGCACTCGCCACTGTCCTGTCCAAACACCCGGCCAAAGTTCGGCGTTTATCACGTTCGGATGGATGTGGGCGCGACTGCTTGCCATCCAATAAGCTTATCTGCCTGTTCACACCTATGTTCGACTTGCACAACTAGATGCATCTGCTTTAACAAATGGATTCTATATTTTGTTGTAAGTAAGTTGTAAGGTTGCGTTTATATGTGTCATCATGCCTCGGTGGAGTAGTTGAGTGGCGTAAGACACCGTTCCGAGGTCCTGGATTCGAGTCCCGGGTCGGAAGTAAAGTTATTGGGTTTTCTACATAGAATCAGCCCGGAGTCTGGAATTTTGTGCTCGATAAGGCTATGGAATCGCTTATTATCACATCATGGGATGGAACACATACGAAAAGTGGGTGTCCTTGTACCTCTGCCTACCCCTTTGGGGATGAAGGCGTGATGTGTGTCACGACGTCTATGAACGTTTTGAATTTTTGAACTTTGCGTACATGTATATGAGTAGCTGTTTTACTAACTTTAAGGTCTTCTCACATTCATTTTTTATACACATCCAAATTAGACTTTTATACTCTGAAATACCTATACAAAATATTTATTTTCGCACTTAACACTTAAACTCCAAACTAAGGCATAAGAAATGGTCATGCGCTTATATTGTATTATATTTTGGAAACATTACGTTTGAAGACCACCAAGTGAGCGTGCGTCATCATCAATGACTTTTTAAAATGAAATCTGAAATAAAATCAAATTCAAGATATTGTCTTTGTTCAAAACTGATTCGACCTTTTATATTTTATAGTTGGCCATAATCCTTTATTATTCTGATTTATAAATATAATAATATACATATGGTCGTATTCTTAAAGGCATAAGCAGTGACGTAAATTGTGCTCCTTGTGATCGAGTTAATTTTCATGCTATAAAATTTGATTCTATAGCTATTACCCGCGGCTCCGCCCATGTTAAGCTCCTCATACGAAACACATATTCCGAAGTAGTCTAGGTATCTCCGGAGAACAGGAATGAAGCTTAACAATAATCATTACTAGAAAATATATAAATGCATATAATGTTATTAGCAAAAGGCCATATTCGAGTAAGCCACGCTCTTGAAATATCTCTGTAGTTCTCGCCTTAGTCTCATCTATCTGTGAACTATAAAATCTATCGTGCTTGGTCGTTTTGTACTAGAACGATCCATGTCTATAAGAAAATATGCTACAAATGCAAAAGAAAAAGTGTATATTCGAAAATTTGCTATATAAAAAACATTTTTTAAGATACTAACGAAATTGAAATTTTAATTAAGCTTTTCGCTTGATAAAGCTTAGTGTAACTTTAGTAAGAAAATTAATACATAATTAATTCATAATTACTGTTATATTGACTTACATTTTGGGTAAAATTATAATAAGAGCTTTTTTAAGTAATAATTCATTTGAAAAAAGCGAGATACATAGAAACAAAACGCTTGTTTTAGTGACCATGCCCATGTGTACACTGTACCACTGCCATGCTGAGTTCTAGGTTCAAACACCGGGTGGGGTTAGGTGATGTTAGCCCGGAGTACCTACTAATTACATAAGACTTTCTATATAGAGTTGGCATGGAATGGCTGGAAATTTGTTACTACCGACTCCTTAAAAGAGAAAAGGCGGGTTGTTGTTAATAATGAACGAATTAATTAATGTCTAATACGGGAAGAAAAAGCTTTAATTTTTATTTTAAGCACACGGTGTGCACGGACGAGTGTGAGATTTGGCATAATTAAAGTTCGCATAGAGAGCGTAGAAAAAAAGGACATGTTCAAAAACGGGATTAAAATTCTAACCTAGATATTTTATGCATAATTTGAATAGTATTTTCAAAAACTAGGCCTTTGCCATAACTCGTATAATTTTAAAGCCATCAGATTTTAAGATTTATGTAATTTTATTTTGCTTAAAAACTACACTTAAAATGAACGCATTTAAAAATTGTATAAATGGAGGGGTCTAAAAATATTTTTAAAAGCGGACATCTTTATGAATTGCGGTCTAAATTTGACCACTGCACTAGTAGTTATATAACTGCAAAAACCTCTATTAAAATGTATACAGAATCGTAACATAAATATTAGTTAATCAGCTGGCCGCGTCACGTACCGAGCATCTAAGGAACAGTGGGTGATAAACGTCACTGATCGACAACATCAACAACACAATAATTTATCCTGGACTTAACAGCAACCGCAATCAGTGTAATGTACAGTCGGCTACGAGATTTGGTAATTTTCTTTTTTTTATTTGGTAAGATTGGCTCTATATTGATTATGATGTGGTCCAAATATATAATTAACGAGATGCGTGAATACTTTGAGTAAAATTTATGCCGGCCTATATCCATCGACTGGGAGATTTGGTAATTTAGTAAGGTTTTTTAATGAAAAAGTGTATCTTTATTTAGTGGCTTTCTCCTGGCAAAAATGTAGATAGAGGTTAAAATATCAAGAATTTTAAATATAACTAATGAGATTAAAATATTTTGATTCTTTCAAAATCAGTTTTATCTGTGAATAAAGTCTTCAAATAATTGAAAACTTATCTTGCTAGGTTAGGCAGGTGTGGTGAACTATCTAAAGCCATTCATCTAGAACTTGACAGTGATACGTAAAGGACACTCGGAACGTGAATACACGTCACTCCTGAGCACCAGCACTTGTAGCTATCATGTTACCATTACACGTTTATGCGGTGAACTGTACCGAGTACATTCATAGCGGCGACGTAACCAGACGTCGCAACGCCCACGTGTCGTTCCGTTTCACGATAAATCACAAAAGCCGTGAGAATCACGCGAGAAACTATAGTTGCCACCCATTATACGGCCCACATCTAACCTTAACCTTATCTAGTTTTATTAAAGATGAAATTTCTTTACATCTCGTACGATCAAAAAAGGTCTCATAATACCTACTCGCTAATAAATTGTTTGGGATTAAAAGATAACGATATTTTTAAAGATGAATCGAAATGTATTACCGAAAGTTTTGGGCCACATGTGGATTATTATGGTTTTCATTTTGGTCGTTAATTAGTTTTTAACTTTAGGTTTTTTTATATGTTTTTTTTGCTTGTATATTATGAATGACAAATACTAAGCGCCATGATGTACTAACTTCTTTTTTTTTTATTCTTTTTTTAAATTGTGACACTCGTGTGCAAAAAAGAATGAATAAATAAATAGAACGCAGTCAATAACATTACCACCCTATTATGAATTAAAAGATCTACATCTCATGATTATGCTGTACTTATATAAATAAATGCTTTTATTAATAACTTAAGCTATTCATAGAGACTAATTGTTGTTGGTAAATTGATAGGTCGAATCTCACAAATATTAGAAGATGCACATAAACCTTAGTTTTATGTTGTCCACTTGCGATTATAACTTTTTAAAAACTTTATCATGTTTATAGGCATTAGTAGAGATGCAACTAGTTCATCGGCCAGCCTTCTTAATTTATGAATCACATAAAACCTGGCTCGGAAAACTTACATTCCTAATTCAAAAATTTAAAAGAAATAACTTCCAGAAATATAATACTGGCCGGTGTATCGGATCCGTAGCATGAAGTACCGTCCTCGTGTGCTCGGCTCGCGAGTGCTTGACAACGGAGCCGGTACTCCACCCGGCCGATCCGGAGATAGTGCATGCGCCTAATTTCACGGCCGCTCTTCAACTCAAACTTTAAAATTGACAGCGTTCGGGATTCTGTCTCGAGGTCATGTTATGTTGAAAAGTTTTTTAGTTACGATTTTTTGTTATGAATGATACATTATATAGATGACTGTGATTTCTTTTTTAAATTGATTTTGAGGAGGCTGCGCCCCAAAGACGTTCGACCAGTCAAAGTTTAATTCTATTTATGTATACTACATAGAGCAAGATGGAAGGTATTGGCATGTTATGATATATTTATTTTGTAAAGGAATGTGAAAAATGTTTTCATTTAACTACGCTGATATTTCTTTGATTTTACCTGCATAGATACTCCTGTCTATACATAAGTAAGCCGTATATTTCACTATGTACACGTCCTAAGTTAAAAAACCAACGAGATCCACAGTCTTCTAAAATATAAACAACTTTATGACTACCTAAAAACACAAAAAGTGCATAATTACAGCATGCATCGCCTAAATAAGAAAGCGTGCTCGAAAAACTTCAAACGCGTCGTGCCCGCGCATGATTGGTCATTTTCTGATGCGACGTCACGGACGCGCCTGACTTTGCACTCATCGGGAAAGCCACCCCTCCTGCCCCCCATTTCTCCTAGAGTTTTAGAGGTATAATGGGGCTGTAGGTGTCATATTAGGACGTTTAGTCTTGTGCTTTAATTATGTTAGTTTATTAGTATTGGTGGAATAGTCAAGAAACCTACACGGCTGAGAATTTTGAAGGTATGTGAAGTCTGAATATGAGAAATCTAGAATAGTGGGCTAACACCTAAAACTCAGTAATAGAGGAAGCCCATGTCCTTCAGTGGGACAGTATAGAATGCTGGGCTGGTCTTACTATAAACCTTATTAGTAACGAAATGTTGTTCTTTAACCCCCGACGGAAAAAGAGGGCTGTTATAAGTTTAAGGTGTATCTGTGTGTTTGTCTTTCTGTGGTATCGTAGCTCCGAACGATTGGCTCAATTTCGACGCGTTTTTTTTGTTTGAAATTTGATGTAATCGAGATGTTTCTTAGCTATCATTTTTAG
The DNA here is from genome assembly GCA_949316025.1 of Lapara coniferarum. Classification (NCBI taxonomy): domain Eukaryota; kingdom Metazoa; phylum Arthropoda; class Insecta; order Lepidoptera; family Sphingidae; genus Lapara; species Lapara coniferarum. Next base: position 4,700,168 of record OX438924.1, on the reverse strand, counting down.
AAGACTTTGTGTGAGGGGTTATTTAAATTCTTAATTGCTGTCTTATAGGCACGAGTAACTCAAAGCGTACTTAAGATTGTATTCGAAAAATTCACTGATAATAGCAACTCCACTTGATTTTTACGCTACCTCATCTATTGTTTCGTTACTCCCCTAGTAAGGGGTAAGGCCCGAATCTTTTGTAGCGCTTACCGATATTTCTTCTCGTCGCTTTTCCCGAATCCCGCCGCGATCTGTCTCCGAGATTTGAAGGGATTTGTTCGCCTGCGTGGAATTTATTACTTGTTTTTTTGGGGCGGGTTGTATTGTAAGTTGTAATGATGTTGCGCTGGGTGAACGTAAATGTATACGCGACTTAATGAATAGAGAAATGGTAAGTGTATCAGGAGTTATGGCAACAGAAAATTCAAATAATATAGGAATTGAAAATGAAAACATTATGAAGATAAGGTATGTTTCGCTTCCCGCAGGGATATTATTTAAAGAAGTTTAAAATCAATCTTTAAGATAAGTTTAACAAAAATGATTTTGACACAAATCATAATTTTTGAAATCGTAATATTAACAAGCATTGCTTGTAAAGCTATAAACATTTCTTGTCAGTACTCAGTGTATGGTACACCATACTATTAGCAGCCCTGTATTATAAACTGCCCACTGCTGAGAGCCTCCTCTACAACTGAGAGGGTTAAGGCCTTAGTCTACCACGCTGGCCTTCGAAATTCAAAGAACTTCTCAGGTATGCAGATTTCCTCACGATGTTTTCTTTCACCGTTAACCTGTCAAGCCCCGCTTATATATATATAGATGTATGGAAAAACCCTATATAAATATGGACACCGGTGTCCGTCGCGGGCCTTGACAGATTAAAGTGGTAACATAAATAAAACTATAATAATATCATATTCGCTCAGTGTATATGTGATATTATTATCTTTTGCATTTTTAATTAAAGTTATGTCATCAAAATCACATAATGAAAGGAAGACAGGATCATGAGTCACTCACCCATCTGTACCTAAAACCGTAGTTATAACCCCAATGAAAACACTAATAAGGTAACTGCTTTACAACCTGAAACAAAGCAAACAGATTAATTTCACTCCCCACAGCAATTTAATTTGTTTACATTGAAAATGAAAAGCGAATCCCAAATGTATAGAGAATGCAATAATTCTCGCGCTTCACTCTTTAGTACGTGCATTTTTAAGTAGGCGCAAATGAGAGGGTTCGGCTACCGGGTCCTGAGAAAGAAAGTTATGCTACCTTTTGTTTTTGCCTTTCCACCACGACCATCATCTGATGACCTCCCTCGCTTTTATCCACATGAATTTCCCCCTACGATGAATGAAACAGCAGAACAATCACACGGCTCTTGTTACATTGGACGCGCGTCGAGTGGAAGCGAAATAACTTAAAAAGAAAAATTAATGCAGCGAAAAAGAAAATGGGAATGCTGAATGGGGAAAATGGTGGGACGCCTGGATGTTAGACAGGTACCTAAATGTTAGGGCTACCGTGTGTGTCGACTTAGGACCTTTTATTGTACTAGCATAGATAGATAGGAAACTATTCAATAAATTCCTTGATGCCTGCGTGTCGTGTACCTGCGTGTTTTAATTTCTGGATTTAAGTTCCACCGTACACCGTAGTGCTGAGGTCTCGGGTTCGATTCCCGGGTCGGGCAAAGTGATATTGGGTTTTTTTACTAAGTATTAGCACGGAGTCTGGAAATACGCCCGTTAAATGGCAACCTAACATAGCTGTCGAAATGTGGGTGTAATACATCTCTGCTTATCCCTGAAATGTCAAAAAGGCGTGATGCTACGAATTTGTGCAGGTGTGTATATTTTATTCCAGAAATCAGTCTATCTTGATGCCAAATATCATCCAAATCTATCCAAGGATTTTTAGGACATTTACTTCTCATATTCAAATGTTAGTGTTTCAAAAATAGTTAGAAACATTAGAAAAAATTTAAATCATTTCGTAATTGAAATCCTCCTAGCCAGTTTCGGCCAAGGCGGCCAATTTCAACGGAGATCAGCCAGGTACGCAGGAGATATTATAGTGCACAAGTGTGTGCGCAATACACAGGTGCACTCGGTATTCCTTCACTCTCATAGTCCGGTGAGACGGCAATCCGACATGACCGGAGAGAGATCAGGCGCAGGACCAACGGCTTTACGTGCTTTCCGGGGCACGGGGGTATCACACCGCCAACTTCCTGACTCCGAGCTGCGACTGAGTAATTTTTTTTCAAGATGGAAAAACCCAGTCACAGAGTTTTTTGGCCAGACCCGGGATTCGAAACCAGGAACTCAGGGCGCAAATCGTACTCGTAACGCGTACGCAATACAACTACGCCACCGAGGCAGTCGTAATTAAACATATAAGCATTGATGTATATAACTGAAACATATTACTTTACTTTGGTGGTAGGACTCTCATATGTGAGAGTGCGTCTGGGTGGGTATCACCGCAACGTCTATTTCTACCGCCAAGCAGCAGTGCACATGCACTGTTGTGTTTCGGTTTGAAGGACACTGTAGCCAGTGTAACTACTGGACATAATGAGACTTAACATCTTATGTCTCAGGATGACGAGCGCAGTGGAATGCCAATCAGTACTTTGTAACTCAAGTTGCTGGATGGTATTGCTACTGTTTATGGGTGATCGTATCGCTTACCATCAGGCGAACGGCATGCTCACCTCGTCATTTAATGCCATAAAGAAAAAATAACATAATATTTTAGCTCCAAACGTTATTCCTGATAAATTACTTGCTGAGTCCGCCATTTGTGGATTAGGTACGTGTTCCTTGGCTTGAACCAAGGATAAAATGTCACGGCTTTATTAATGACTACATTTTACTTATGGATAAGTAGACAGAAATGTCATTAGTTTTGGCACAGAATTTAAGATCATTGCACAGCATTTTTAGTTTCTAATGGTAATTATATAAATTAAGAAGATGTTTGTGCGTCATGCATCAACTACTGAATGGATTTGGATAAAAATTGGCCCATAAGTTAACCAAGTCCTGAATATATAGGTAATTATTTATATTGAAATAAAAAACGGGACTTCTGGTATGGCGTGATACGTAGACAGAACAACGAGTTAAATCTAATCCTACTAATATTATAAAGGCGAAAGTTTGTAAGAATGTATGGATGTTTGGATGTTTGGATGTATGGATGTTTGTTCCTCTTTCACGCAAAAATTACTGAACGGATTTCGATGAAATTTGGCACACGGGTAGATCATATCCTGGATTAACACATAGGCTACTTTTTATCCCGCGAAAATATAAACCGAGACTTTAATCCCGGAAAAACTTTTTAATGCGGGCGGAGCCGTGGGCAAAAGCTAGTATGTAATAAATCTTCCATAAATGACTTCAGAGTGATGGCAACTTGATGGAAAAATTATGGAATATTACAAGATTTTAATGAACATAGAATTAGCATTGGTTTATGAGAAGTAATTTTTCTTAGTGCTTTATAATTTTAGAGGTCGGGAAATGCTTGGCGAAGTTATTCTGGGGAACAAACTTCGTAATACTAAGATTTGTATGAGGACTTCGTTGAAAAATAATTATTTAAATCATGTTATTAAACAACATCGTCTGTCTGCCTGCGACTACCTCGGTGGCGTAGTTGTATTAAGGTAGGACTGCAATGCCGAGGTCTCGGGTTCGATGCCCGGGTCGGGCAAAGTGACATTGAGTTTTTCTATTCAGTATCAGATCGGAGTCTGGAATTTGGTGCCCGATATGGCGATAGGCTCGCCCCCTATCACAGCATGGGACGGAATAACGGCGAAAAGTAGGTGTACTAGTTGCGCCTCTGCATACCTCTTCGGGGATAAAGGCGTGAGTGTGTGTTAATAAACAACTGATTGTAGAGCCACATGTTTACCGCCAACATAGTCAATTCACAGAAGCCACCGTACCCAGAATTTTTAAATGAACCAAACACAAGTCACACTCTAATCTAGGAGCATAAATTACAATGAGACTCTTATATTTGGTCGACTTATACATTTATTTGACAAATAACGTTTATCAGCAAGCGGTGTAATCGGCCCTAAATCTCATAAGGAGCATAATATTGGCCACAATGTCCTTCAAAATTAAATACTTCATACCTGGCAGTAGAAATTCAGAGTGCAGTTGTAGCTCTTCGAAAGCACACATGAGATCTATAACCTAGAACATAAGGTTTAATATTACAAATCCAAGAAGTTCTGCAGGCATAACCTCATGACTTTATCATTCATAACAATGTAATTTGAATAAAACAACTACTTTCGATAATATCTTATTGTGCTGCGACTAATGTGCAGAACATGGGAATGTGTTATCTGTTTAGGTGCATTTCGTGATAGTTCACCGTTTGAGATTATCTAGATTTCTATAAATATCTTATTGCTTCTTTATTTCGTTGCTAGCTTTCGCTCGCGGTTCCGATCGCGTCTTAGTTTTTCGAGTATAAATAATAAAAGTGTAACAAAAAAAAATATCCGGGATAAAAGTCCCGCTTTATATTTTCCCGGTATAAAGGGTAAAACTTTTAGAAACTTTGAATGTCTATTTATTTACATCGAACCAACAGCCCAAAAAATACGTTTCAAGTTTCTAGCTCTAAAAATGACGATACTTACTTTCATACAACTTTTCAACCCCTTCTTATTTTTTAAGGTTAAAGCTTTTTTTTCAAAAGGACGAAGAGTGTCACTTACATGAGAACAAAATAACAAAACATAAGTAATTATTCAAATACAGTGGTCGCCGCGCACTCACTTAATAAAGTATTGTGTATTAGTTTTTTTTATCGCATTGAATGACGAGACGAGCTTTCTGTTCGCCTAATGGTAAGCGATACGACCACCCACAACCCTATCAGCCTCTTATAACCCTTTTTCCGAATTAAAAAGTAGCCTATGTCCTTTCTTAGGTTCTAGACTATCTGTACCAAATTTTTGTTCATTTAAATCGGTTCAGTAGTTTTGGCGTGAAAGCGCGACAGACAGACAGGCAGAGTTACTTTCGCATTTATGTTAGTAAGGATAGGTAAAAATCATGTTGATCCCTTATTGGTTGCTCTAGGACTAACCAATATAGGTTTGTATTTATTATTCTATTTATCAATTTAAAGTTTTTATAATATTCTTCACGGCCTGTAACTTGAGTCTTTTGAGAATTTGCCAAATGTAGTAATTTCTTCATTGGAATTATTTAAAAAAATCGTGTCCTTTTTATTTTAATGTTTATTCATTTTACAATCTAATACTTCCTTAGCAAAAAAACCCTAATGTAGCTGATCATATTAATGAACTCAGTATCAACTTTAGTCGAAAAATAGATAAAAATCTACAGCAAGTCTAAACTTTTCGCGTCGCACCTAAATTTCAGCTCAAAAAGTGGTGAGTGAGCATGCATCCACTCTGATTTTATATAGAGGCGCCGAGACGGGGTCTTGAGAGGCGCTCTTATCTTTTCATTGTGATACAGAATTTTATGCGACACTGTTTAGCTACTCGAAATATTCAAGTATTTACTGGCATGTACTGTATACATGGGTGGGTTTGAAATGGGAATTTTGGAGGCTGATTGTTGATTCCCATCAGAGATGGCCCTTGGATAGAATTTAGTAAATTTGAATTTCAGTCAAAATGTAAGGTGATTATTTATATTATGATTTTTTATACATGTCAATGGCCATGTAGTGCCTGGTTAATGATTTTATATTTTTATAGAATCCTGAAAAAGAAACAGTCCGCTTTCGACTGTTTCTTTTTCAGGATTCTATAAAAATATAAAATCGTGATTATTTATTTTATTCTAGTTTCCCGGACCAATCGTATCACGTCTTTACCTGATATGTGACTTTCTTTTTCTTTTGTTCAAGTACCTACTCAGGCATGTTTTGTGCAGTGTTACCTGGCGCGTTCGAAATTAAAAAGAAGATTCCGATGATTTGAGAACATCGTCATTTTTTTTAAGTCGTTTGACTCGTCATGGCCCGCTACGGACGCCGGCGTCCGAGTATATATGGTTTCCCTATACATCTAAATATATAAGCGGGGTTTGACGGGTTAAAACATGTTTTATGTAAAAACAAATTAACCAAGTTTACTAATTCTTTTGCCAACGTAAAACTCTGTGCTTTACTTTTTAACAAACATTTTCCCTAGACAACAAGGGTCAAAATAAATTATGCGTGTTACAATCGTAAGTAACATCTAAATGCGCTTTTCTCGTATGATTTGCATTCAGCGGATGGCACGGCTCGTTGCAGAAAGAAAACATCGGGCAAATAAGAAAATCATGTCTCATTTATTCAAAATGGTGCTTTGTATACAATCGACGTTCTATTTTAAAGGCTTAACATACCGTAAGTGAACTTCGGTGTTGTGTGTGCGTTTTTGAGACTCTTCGATCGCCTTATCAAAATGATGCACTTTCGATGCAGCATCGCCTTTGACTATACTTTTGTGTTCATGTGCACCCATGTATTTAGGTAAGTTAGATAAAGGTTTAACTGATCGATGACAGTGTATTATAAGTGTGTCATCATCATCATCATCATCATCAGCCACATGACGTCCACTGCTGAACATAGACCTCTCCAAAAGATTTCCAGTCGGACCCGTTCAAAGCGGCCCGCATCCAGTGTGTTCCTGCGACCTTTACGAAGTCTGTCCACCGTGTAGGTGGACGGCCGACGCAGCGTTTGTCAGTACGTGGTCTCCACTTGAGGACTTTTTTGCCTCATCTCCCGTCAGTTCTTCGAACTATGTGCCCTGCCCACTGCCACTTAGCTTCCAATCCGCTGGCCTATGTCAGTGAATTTTGTTCTTCTGCGGATCTCCTCATTTCTGATTCAGTCGCGTAGAGAAACACCTAGCATAGCCCTTTCCTTAGCTCGCTGAGTGACCGTGAGCCGTCTTAGGTGGCCCATAGTCAGAGGCCACGTCTCAGTGCCGTATTATTCGGTATTTTCGACGAGAAGACCTTGCTTAGAAGTGTGTGCGGCACATTATTTATTGTCCTGGCAAATTGAATTAAATGTACCTAATGGCTGCTCGACTGCCTCGGTGGCGTAGTTGTATTAAGGTACGACTACAATGCTGAGGTTGTATGGAAGTTCGTTATCAACTTAAAATGGAAATCGCTCGAGCACAGACAGAATTACAAAACAAAATTGTATGCAGGACCTAAGTATATTACATACATACATGTGTATGTTACATGACTACAGTTCAAACTATTGAATAATAAGAAATATTACTACGTTTTTTTGTTTTTATTGAATGGAGAGACGTACTTGCCTTTCGTCTGATGGTAAGCGATATGATTGCACATAAACAGTAACAACACCACACTAAACTCTAATCCGCTCGTCACCTTGAGACGTAAAATATTAAGTCTCATAACGCCCAGTAATCACACTGGCTACAATTTCTTTCAAACCGGAACACAATACTGTATGCATCCTGCTGCTTGGCGATAGAAATAGACATTTCGATGTTACCTAATCAGAGAAATCCTCACATACCAGAGAACTACTACTGTAATTCACGTCACTGTAATTTTAAAATCATACTTAGAACTGAACAGAAACTTCAGCTAGTCTCAGAGGAATACTAAGCTGTGTGTTAAGAAGTAAATTTTATAAGAGGTTTTAATGTTCGTACTGGCTTTTGTATTAGCTTGAATTTAAAATAAGAAATAGTGAACATGACTTTGTCAGTAGTCATTGTTCTCTTGCAAAATTACGATGTAACAAACGTTTTTCCTTTTGCTCCACTGTTGAAAAATATAGAAATCTTACTCAATTATAGTTTATTTTACACCCATAGCCCAACACTGTGTCGTAATTTAAGACACTTGCTTGCTGTATATCCTTTTAATTATATCTTTATAGCATCGAATGTCGAGACGAGCATGCCTTTCGCCTGATGGTAAGCGATACGATCACCCATAAACAGTAGAAACACAATCCAGCACCTCGAACTATAAAGTACTGTGTGGCATTCCACTGCGCTCGTCATCCTGAGACATAAGATGTTAAGTCTCATTATGTCCAGTGGTTACACTGGTTACAATGTCCTTCAAACCGAAACAAAACAGACTGCTGAAATAGACATTGCGGTGGTACCCAGCCAGACGGACTCTTACATATGAGAGTCCTACCACCAGTAAAAATATATTTGAACCTTTTTTGCGTGCTCGACAAAGTCACTTCACTGCACATATTGGTCGGCACAATCATGCCGGCCTGATTATTGCACATACACAGACTTGTATATAACATATCGATTGAGCTGTATAACTGGCAACTCTAATAAAAAAATACCAGTTTTCATACCGGTAAACAAAGCCCGGCGTGTTTCCACGAAAACCCTTTCAAACCCTCAAGCAACGGCGGAGTGGTGTAAAAAAAATTAAAACGCAGTCACACCCGTCTGGGGCCTCAAAAGATTCGTCCTCCTGTTTTGTTCTCTTTAGTCTGTCTGAAGCAGTGTTTTGTTGATATTTCGTGAGGCTGTGTGTGAAATGACGGTGTAATGACTTGGTTGGTGTGATGAATTTTTAATTTATGCGGGACAAATGAAAAATGTCTGTAAATATAGATGCCTATTTAGTTACCAGAAGTTTGTGAGTATACCTATACACTTACACATTCTTTTTATTATAACCATACTAGCCCTGTATTATATACTGCCCACTGCTGAGCACGGGCCTCCTCTACAATTGAGAGGGTTAAGGCCTTAGTCCACCACGCTGGCCTGGTGCGGGTTGGCACACTTCACATACGTTCGACATTCAGAGAACTTGCGGGTATGCAGGTTTCCTCACGAGGTTTTTCCTTCACCGTCAAAGCGAACGATAATTCACAAAGAATACACACATAACTTTTTAAAAAGTCAGAAGTGTGTGCCCTTGGGTTTTGAACCTGCGGACATTCTTCACGGCAGTCCGTTCCCCTCCCAACTAGGCTATCGCCGCTTACTTTTATTATAATGGTGAAGGTAAACATGGTGAGGAAACTTGCATAGATATGCATAACTCTATAACAAGTTCTCTACATGAGACTGAGAAGTTTTCTATAAGATACCGAAGGTATGTGAAGTCTGCCCGCACTGGCCAGCGTGGTCGACTAAGGCCTAAACCCTCTCGGTAGTAGAGGAGGCCCGTGTTCAATAGTTGTCAGTATCTTTACTTCGTGGTTGTCAGTATAATAATACGTGGCTTATATTATTATACACTAATGTTCTAGAAGTAAAGATTTGTAGAGAACGGATATTATATTCTGCTTAAGGGGAAATATTATGGAATACCTTCTTTTAAAATAAATCGTTTGTAGATCTCTAAAATTAACGAATGAGTTATAAACACATAGATACGTATTTCTCGTAAAATGTCGATTTTGTGAAATGAATACACCTCGGTTCATTTAGATTGCATAATAATGTAATTATTAAGATGATTTACAAAAAATAAAACACCGTGCACATTTTCAAGCCGGTAAATCTTCCCGTAATCAAAAAAATCAAACACAGACGGCGTGTATAATAAAAATTAATTGCGAAAATAAATTAAAACGTTTACCCATTCGATGTTATCTGCGTGATCAATGTTGTTTAATTGGTTAACGAGCAGGAATCGAATGGGAACCTACAATCGATGTGACTTTGTAAAATTACCACGGGCTTAGGGCAGGATTGAGACATTACGATAATGAATGGTTAGTGTGTATAAGCCCTTGCGTCCTACAGGGAATGCTAATAGCTAAGCTATGCTTTTTGGAAGATACTAGATTTATAAGTTAGTCTGGAGTTAGGACTGCATGCAATTATTTGACATTGAGGGCAGTTTGCACAGCTTGCTCATAAACGTTATTTGTCACATTAATACTCACGCCTGTTATCCCCGAAGGGGTAGGCAAAGGCGCAATTGGTGCACCCACTTTTCGCCGTTATTCCGTCCCATGATGTGATAGGGGGCGAGTTTATCGCCATATCGGGCTCAAACTCATCAAATTAATGTATAAACCAACCAAATACAAAAGTAAAGCTAATATGTGCTGATGAAAACTTCTTGAAAAAAAAAATGTTTGACTTACTAGATAATTTAAAGATACGAGTATTAAAACTCATTAATACATTATCTTAATCTAAAAGCTTATTATTTTATAATATACTAGCTTTTGCCCACGGCTTCGCCTGCGTTAATAAGTTTTTCCAGGCTAAAAGTACATACATAAAAACCTTCCCGTTGAATCACTCTATCCAACACATTTATTTGTATAAAGATTAATATTATGACGTTGATACAACTCTTAACAAATAATGCATTAATTTCGACCAAATTTGATTACCATAAAAACGGTTCTAGAGAGTTTATTTTAAAAGATAGACATATACTGTCGCGGACTTTTTTTTAGATCATTTTAAGAGGAATAATTCTTTCATACATATATTTTTGGTATCTTGAACCGTTTTCGCAGCGCACGCAATGGAAGCCCTCAAGGATGAATAATTTTCCCCGCATTTTTCACATTTTCCATTATTTCTTCGCTCCTAATAGTTGCATCGTGATGTTATATAGCCTATAGCCTTCCTCGATAAATGGTCTATTCAACACAAAAAGAATTTTTCAATTCGCACCAGTAGTTCCTGAGATTAGCGCGTTCAAACAAACAAACAAACAAACAAACAAACAAACTCTTCAGCTTTATAATATTAGTATAGATTCTTTAAAATACACTAATATCAAACTGCAGCATCAGTATATCGCCATCGCTCGTCCCTATACGATATAATCGAAAGGACAAAATAAACATTTGAGTGTTTTTAAGTAATTATTGGAATACAGATGACTTATAATGATTGTGCATTTACGAATTGCGGTTTACACTGTATTTATCGCCAGTCGATTCTACCATGATTATATAGAAATATTGTGTGAATGCTGTGCATTTTTACTGCCGTCAAATATTAGGTATTAAATATACTTGACTAGGGACCTGTTCCTGATGAAATTCCAGATAACTATCTGACATATAACGCTATGTAAAAAATAAATCTGGCCTATAAATAGTGGCTTTTCTGCCGGATATTTCATACCAGTGAAACCAAAAATTCTTATTTTATGGCGAATAAGTGTGACTTATGGCAATAAGGTCCTATGGTCCGAACTCCGAAGTATTCGAAGCAGAACAGTGCTTGCAGTATTATATAGCGGAAAAAATATGTAAATATTTGAATCGTGACGTTATTTTGGTTTTTACGTTTTTTAGTAACTATTTTGAAATACTCCGGTTTTTAAGATAACTACCCGCTTTTTGATATACGAACATATACATATTAATTACGATACAGAGGTTTATGGAAATTAAATGGACATTTTGATAAATAAATTAGATGGACAAAATCAATATAATTGGCCGTTTTATAAATATAAAACGATACCACTCCAATTTTCACATAAAAAAACAATAAAACCTCAAATTAGTTGGCGCAGATACATTTCTGATTATACATATTATATTCTTATCTTTTATGGCTCTATGGTTAGTGGTTTCAGATGATTACTGTAGTTTCGACATCAGTAGTTAAGGTTTTAATGTTGCGAGAAGTTCCTGTTTCCAAAAATCCGACAATTTCATATTAGCATTGCCATATTGGGCTTTAACGGAATGAGTTTTTCTTATTGGGTGATGGAAAACTTCGTGATACCTACATTTAAAAAAATTAATGTTACATCTTCAACAGTTACCACAATTATCCCAGGCTTTCTATTCAGGCTCTAAGGCATATGCATAAAATTGATTGCTCCGATTTTAAATAATATTTCACTAATTATATAAGAAGCTTCTCAGATACATATTTTGAAAAACCTTAAGCAAGCATACCCGAGGGCAAAATGTAGTATATGATTAATTTGAGTTTGTCTTAGTGAAATCAGATAATGAGAGATCAATAAACAACTCCGGATGCGCTAGTTCGAATGATCTTTTTAACGTTTTCTCATGATACCGGTTTCTTGTTACGACTATATAAATTATTTTTGTCGCTCATCCGTTTGTTAATCTCAGTCTTTGAGATCACGTTCTGTGTATTCATTATAAGTTTCTAAGGGCGGTATTAATCAATCTAACCTATGAGTAAAATCTCAATAGACATTTGATGTATTGAACTATTTAATAAAGCACGCTTAAGCTGTCGTTTGAGAGTTTGTTCTCAGCTGAGTAAGCGCTCGCGACATTCATCATTATTGCAGTGGACTCTTCATTTATAAGTGCACACACACTACGTTATCGTAACGTTAAAGTCATTTTAACCCACAAGATTTCCGCTCAAAATTGGTAGCGCACGTCATCGTGGATGAAACTATTGAGCTACTTCTTTGTAAATCATTTTATCTTTTAATATAACTTCTGAGTAGACAGGATTTTGAAGCTTAACGTCATTAGTGGTAATGGTCAGCTCCGTTGACTGTTATTTCGTGATCGTTTCCGAGAACATTATGAGAGCTAGCTTCTGGGAATATGTTAGGCTGGATACACACAGGAGAATTATGCTGCTACCTTTTTAAACCACACATATGCAAGTCAGATCAAACGAAGACATTGTGTTTTTTTCATAACACTTATAATTTTAGCCAGTAAGCCAAAGTCTAAGAAACTTTTTTTTTATTGCAGTTAAATGTAGGAACTAGCATGCCATTCGCCTGATGGTAAGCGATACGACCGCCCATAAACAGTAGCAACGCCGCACATAACGTTGGATTGCAAATTACTGCGTGGTATTCCACTGCGCTCGTTACCCTGAGACATAAGATGTTGAGTCTCATAATGCCTAGTGATTACTACAATGTACTTCAAACTGGAACACAACCAGTGTATGCACACTGCTGCTTGGTGCTGGAAATAGATATTGCAGTGATACCTACCCAGACAGCCTGTCGCATATGAGAGACCTACCACCAGTAACCTGAAAAGCATCCGTACATGATTCTGTAGGATTTATATTATTATGGGCCGTGGATTAAGCTAAGCTATTAATATTAGGCTTCCCGTTAGCTTATTCACCGAAAAAGAAAACATCTACTTTTTTTTTTATTTACGCACACACTAACTCCTTTTATCCCCGAAGGGGTAGGCAGAGGCGCAACTAGTGGACCCATTTTTCGCCGGTATTCCGTCCCATGATGTGATAGGGGGCGAGCCTATCGCCATATCGGGCACAAATGCCAGACTCCGAACTAATAGGTACTGATTAGATTTAAACTATTACAAATAAAAAAAATACTGTTACAAATAAAAAAAAAATCATAGTTTTTTCTGTTTCATATGCCAAATAAAAAGCAGTTGGCTCAATAATATTTTTATGAAAGATCCGACACTATAACATCGCCCTTACAGACAAGATCGGAGCCATTATAAGTTTCATAGAATTCTGTATCATAGAAATAACATAAATGAAGGTGAAACTATTGTACTATGTTGTAAGTGAAATGATCATTACATTTTAAAAGACCATTGAGTGTAAAACAAGCTCTTAGAAATATGTGGAAGTCAATTAAAGACAATATTCGAAGTGGTAGAATTACACTGTAATCATGTTTTTGTACAGCATGAGTGGATCGATAAGTTTGTAATTTGTTTCGAGTTACTTCATCTTTTTTTATGCGAGCACGGGAAATTGACCGTACTGCATTTGATGGTAAGTAAAAAGGAGTCCAGATAGAGTGTCCTCTAACGAGTGATGAGTATCCCTTGTTAGTCGACACAATTATACCGGCCTTGGATATAGATATTAATTTTTTTTTGTCCCTGACTAAACTCTTGTTAGCCTGACGAGGGTCGGCTTATACAAGATCACCGGTCTTTTGGGTGAGTGCAGAAGGCGCTCGCAACCCTTAAATTTAAGCGACCACGCTGAGGGCGACCCACTAACGGGTCACGAACCTCGGCTCAGGGCGGCCACTGAGAGGATAAGACATCAGCGTTTGGGGAAACATGGTTTAAACCTAATCCTATTAATGCGTACGTAGTAGTCTTCGACACGCGGGCCGGAACTGCTAAGAGAGCGCAGGGTGACGGGGAACGCGACGAGGTCCTCGACGGCGAGGACGGTACAGCGGTCTTGTGAAGTGTAAGAGCTTTAGATGCTCGGTATTTTCGCGTAAAGCCAGAGTGATTTCGTCCTCTGGATCTGACAGGTAGATATTAATGCGTGAAGTAGCTTTGTATCCCTTTTTAAGGACATTACATGTACGGGGGTGAGTGAGGTTTGTTATAATTAAAGTTCATATGGAAGAGGGTAGAAAATTAAAATTAAGTATAATTTTATGCTAAGTATAAGTTACGTGTGTATTGTTTATCAATTATCGTTCGCTTTAACGGTGAAGGAAAACATCGTGAGGAAACCTGCATACCTAAGAAGTTCTGTATAAGAATTTCGAAGGTATGTGAAGTCTACCAACTCGCACTAGGCCAGCGTGGTGGACTAAAGCCTAAACCCTCTCAGTAGTAGAAGAGGTCCGTGCTCAGCAGTGGGACAGTATATAATACAGGGCTGGTATTATTATAGTATTATTATTATAATAATATGTATTAAATTCGATGGTCGAATTTCGACCATGACCACTAGTTACAATAGATAAGTAATATCAGTCAAATTAAATTCCCTTTCAATCAATTAGTATACGATCGAATATTGAACGCCATTTACTAAGGTCTAAGCATAATCTGTAGTCAAATACATTTACTGTAGGTAACACACCCAACTTGTAGGTACATACAATTTTGCACGTCGAGTGTTGACTCTAAGTTACGAATGGTGCTTGGTCAAGTGAAGTGGTAACCATTCTATTTGATTTTAAAACCAACAAAAAAACATTGAAATCGCAAAGAAACACAAGGCACGACTCGCGGCCGTTTTCAAATTGCCACTTCTATTTGCAAACACCACTTTCTAATTAATCGTTCGCAGTAGGAGCTAGAAATACAATCAAAAACCAACCGTAAACAAGCTACTTTCAGTTTGAAATACCTCGACAAACCACGCAAACATCGCCAGCGCGTCACAATAGTCTTTTCCCACGAAAGTCATCCATGTGTGGTCGTCGTCATCGCGACATCAATATTGTACTATAAACTCAAACGGCGTTACATTTAAGTCTCAATTTGTTTGCAAATTCGTTGCCGTTTCCCGAAAGCAGTAGAGAACCTCTAGAAACCTTGTATGGCTGTGGTAATTAATGGGTTTGTGATGTTCTGTGAGGCATTTTATGCTCGGTGGGCTGAGAGACTTCTATGGAAACTGTCACTTCGCATTACTAAAAAGTTGTTAAGTGCTTTGTTTGTACACCGAGTTTGTGGCTGCGTACTTATTTGTAAACTAGATGTAAGCTTATGGTCCGAGTGAAAAAGTGAGCGTTTTTGCGTAGTGCATGCGTATATATGTATGTAATACGTTATAGATACCATTTATCTATACTAATATTATAAAGAGTGAAGATTTGTATTTTTGTATGGGTGTAGCGAATAAAATAACTACTGAACTGGTTTAAAAAGATCTTTTACTAATATAAAGCTTCTTTATCAGCGAGTAACATAGGTTACTTTGCATCCATGGAAAATATAAAGCGGGACTTTTATCGCGGAAAACCTCCTTCAAGCGGACGGAGCAGCGAGCAAAATTCTAGTTATTAATATTTGTAACGATTTATGAATTGTGACTGCCTCGGTGGCGTAGTTGTACTATGGTACGACTGCAATGCTGAAGTCTCGGGTTCGATTCCCGGGTCGGGCAAAGTGATATTGAGTTTTTCTATTCAGTATCAGCTCGGAGTCTGGAATTTGTGCCCGATATGGCGATAGGCTCGCCCCCTATCACATCATGGGACGGAATAATGGCGAAAAGTGGGTGCACTAGTTGCGCCTCTGCCTACCCCTTCGGGGATAAAAGGCGTGAGTGTATATGTATGTATGTAATTATGAATTGTGATTTGAACTGTATGTTTCATTGATTTGATTGAATCTATTTATACGGTGAGAGCAAGGCTTAGCGCTTATCAGACGAGACTTATGAGACCTCGTCGTGTGAAGCCTATGGGATACATTAATATTCATTGTTTTGCGTCATAAAGGGCGAAATTATTGTCCATGTATAGGTACTTGACTTGTGCACTTAAGGTACTACAAAGTTTAATAAATATGGAGGTGGCTGCTGTTAGTAATTTTGAAATTATCGTAAATTTATGAAATGCTTCAATTAAATATTATTGTTATTTGTCATAAAAATCCCACTGATAAACAAATTAATCTTCGTATCACAAATCACAATTACAATTATTTATAAAAGTCCTAATTTTGTAAACTTCTGACAACTTATTCACTCTCAATTTTGACTACCGGGACGAATGCACTGCTGAGGTCTCGAGTTCGATTCCCGGGTCGGGCAATGTGATATTGGGATTCTTCTATTCAGTATCAGCCCGGAGTCTGGAGTTTGTGCCCG
The DNA here is from genome assembly GCA_949316025.1 of Lapara coniferarum. NCBI lineage: Eukaryota > Metazoa > Arthropoda > Insecta > Lepidoptera > Sphingidae > Lapara > Lapara coniferarum. The sequence continues at coordinate 4,683,625 of OX438924.1, read as the reverse complement.
ATATGGCGATAGGCTCTCTCCCCTCCTATCACATCATGGGACGGAATACGCACAGCGAAAAGTGGGTGCACCTACGGGGGTAAAAAGCGTGAGTGTGTGCGTATGTTTGTAAATTTTCCACTTCATTGATTTTTAATAAATAATTTAATTATGTTTCTAACAAATCAAACTAATAAACGCATTTACAGCTATACGAACGAAAACAATTTTCCTCATTAATTCTAAACTAATTTTTCCAAGGGAATCAAAAAAGCAAGCACTTTCTTTTCGCAATTACACAACAGTGTTGAATTTATAACTACAACAGGACACAATTGAAGGGCTTTCCCACGAGGCGAATAAAAGCACAAGAACGTATGTGCTAAGTGCAAGAAGAAATCATGAAATACCGACATCAACTTACGAGCTTATAGAAACAATTTCTAATTGGCTAGAATGCATGAAAGGATAAAGAAAAATGTACGTATAACGTGTGAAGTTGTTATTCTTTAATTTTCTGCCGTGCCCCATTGAAATTTTGTGTGGTATTTTAAAAGCTTTTGCTTTTAGTTTGGTGGTTTTAATTGGACGGGTTAAGTTATTAGTCAGATAAAGATAAGTGCCTATTTGAATTTGTAATGACATATTTAGGGCCCGTTATTTCAGCCTTAGATACATCAGAATTTAGTAAACATTTTGAGGAACAGTAAAATCAAAAGGACCATTGTTTGACTATTTACAAAACGTCAGTTTTTGAGAACATGTTAAACATACGATTCAAAAATAAATAGATATTATGACAATCTAATAATATAAAAATTAAATTAAAATTTAAATAACCCCCGACACAAAAAATCTCTAAAAAGTAAAATAATAATAGTGTCTTTGTCGTTTAAGTACCTAGTAATATTTTGACCCAACCGTCGTCGCGTCAGGGGACCGCTAAAGAAGTATTTTCATCTCCCTGGTCCGGAGTTCGGTCCCCCGACGTGAGGACGCTTGGGTCAAAATATTACTAGGTACTTAAACGACAAAGACACTATTATTATTTTACTTTTTAGAGATTTTTTGTGTCGGGGGTTATTTAAATTTTTATTTAATTTTTATTTCAAACTTTTTAAATTACATTATTCTCCATCATGGGGCCTTGATAATTAACTATCTATCACCTACTCGTTGAGCCCATCCTTATGAGCCCAAACACACTATATCTGCTATAAGTTGCTAAGGAGTTGGGTATCCCGCAGACTACTTGATGCCGCAGCATCAGCTCATGTTTACAAATATATTGAATGTCACAGTACACCAAATTTAAAGTCAATCGGATTTTTTAAGTTGGAAATGAGATGATAATCCTCAAACGCCTGAACAGATCTTCATAAATTATAGCCAAGAACCATCGCAGTCACATCAGCTTTTAAACAAAAAAAACCGCGTCCAAATCGGTCCATTCGTTTGAGAGCTACGATGCCACAGACAGACATATAGATACACAGATACACACCCTAAACTTATAACACCCCTCTTTTTTGTCGGGGGTTAAAAACTGGTATTCACTGATGGCTGTCTAGAATGATTACGTCTGGAAACCCTTTTAACTGGAAATATGTATGCGCTAAATTGATACGAAATAGTAATCGTTGCATTTAGTTTTTGCGATTGATATGGAACTAAACCTTTAAGTTTTAAAGAACAACACTAAATTGTACATAAGTACAGGACCAGTTTTATAATTTTAAGTAAATTTTATTTGGCAGTTATCGTATTAATGTAGATAGTACAAAATATATTACCATTAATTATATGGTTGCATAGATTAGACTGACTTTTTTATTTGAACTGCTTATACAAATATATTACTGAGTATCATCTACCCAAAAGTTGTGAAACAGTCTCTTAAACACACACACACACACACACACACACACACAATCTTTGCATTTTTGAACAGATTTAGCAATAAAATTAAATTGCATTACATATTCCTCAATAGCCGAACACTAATCTATAGAATCCTCTTTTAGGACGATCGATCAAATACAAAGCCGTGTACACAAAAACGCAATCGCTGACCGAGTGTTTAGTAACAAGTGGTATTAAACGGCACTTGATGGCCGACTGACGCGATAATCCTGCTTTATTGAGCACTCCCTATACAGTGATTGATAAAGTGTGGACGTGAGCTTATGATTTTAGAGAATGGTCACGGGTTCGATGCCAGGTTTCAGTTGGGAGAGTGGAAATTATGAGTACTGATTTTTCTAGGATTGTTGAAAATGTAGCCTTAGCATAATATAACTATATACTAGGTTTTGCCCGCGGCTCCGCCCGCGTTAAAAAGTTTTTCCGGGATAAAAGTCCCGCTTTATGTTTTCCCGGGATAAAAAGTAGCCTATGTGTTAATCCAGGACACGATCTACCCGTGTGCCAAATTTCATCGAAATCCATTCAGTAGTTTTTGCGTGAAAGAGGAACAAACATCCATACATCTAAACATCCATACATCCAGACATTCTTACAAACTTTCGCCTTTATAATATTAGTAGGAGTAGGATATTTATTTCAGATAAGCTCGTATGTTTGTCTGGATAAAGTCTGTGCTGATATAGACAAAAACCTATAGTACAGAGGAATAATGTAGCTTGTAACTTATGTCATTATGCTATAAGCTACATTATGAGAACAGTAGGTAGTTTCCAAGATGAGCGCGTTTAAAAACAAACCATCCAATCAGCTTTTTGTGACAGTAAAATAAAACATTATCGCTGTATGATTTTATCGTCATACGACTTCAAAAACCCGCTGCTGCTCAGTCCCCGAACCGGCATACGAAAAACCGAATAGCAGAACCAAAAAACTCAACCACTGTGCCACCGTATTTGCAAAATCCTGTCGAAAGGTGCCTGATTGATGGCGGACCGCGGAGCCTTTACTTGTCAACTGGCGGTAATTAAAAAACCCGGAGACTAAAAACCGTACTTCCCAAAAAACTTGCTGATAAAGTTTTTATGGAAAAAGTTCCATTAACCCAAAATCGACCTGTGGAACAAATCGAAAATAAAAATCAGGACGCAACTTTTACAATGTTGTAATGATGAATGACCTCCATTACGCCCGTTGCTAAGTGCCGAGCGCGGTGATACTGCGAGCGGGACCGGAAAAGAAAGATTGAAGATACAGAAAAAATAATTAATGTTTCTGTTAACCGACTTAAGAATATCGGGTTTTCAATTCGGGTGTGTTTTGGTCAACTAGTGTCTAAATAAATTTTAACAAAATGTTTCTCCATGTACTTTTCAATCTATTAAATAAGACGTTCTTATGTAAAACGTAAGTCCACATTTTGTCTCCGAAGGAGTAGGCAGAAGCTTATATTCGGTTGCGCAAAGATTTCCCGTCCCATAGCTTATCGCCAACAACTGACTTGACCTACTAATTAAAACCTAATAGTTTAACCCCTAGCAAGCGCAGCGTGGGACGTTCTCCTACAAGGTGGACAGACGACCTTATAAAGGTCGCAGGGACCCACTGAATGCGGGCCACTTCTGACAGGTTGGTCTGGAAATCTTTGGGGGAGGCCTATGTTCAGCAGTGGACTTATAGAGGCTGAAACAGAAGAAGAATTTAACCCCGCTGCAACCCTCACCGCGTCCTAACCCCGCAAAATAAATGCAGCGAGGAATACATTTTTACATTAGCGATCTGATATCTCGTACGGTAGCTGTGCCCTGACAAATGACGGCCGGCCGTAAATCTACCGGTGCATCTTCACGCCGTCCGTGGGGTGGGTAGAGGTAATTGCACTCGGTCGTTAGTTTTGGATAATTTGTTTTGTATTGAGGGCCATACGGTTTAATTTCGAAAAAAATATCACGAGTTTATTATTGATTTATAATTAATTTATCACGAGTAAGTAGTAACTGTTGTCAGTAAGAACTTAGTTTAAGGTAGGCAGATATCAAAAGTGTGTTTAATTTTCAGGTATATTTGAGTGCATATGCGCACACCGCGAGCTTCGACTTGGGAGAGAGAAGTATGACAGTCTTTTAGTAGGTAGGAAGGTTTAGACCGGTGAGTCCTGCAGAAATTCCTAAATGAATTTCCACATGTTAAAGGAGATGTTCGCTTTATGTAAGGGTGCTGGGCCTTAAAATCCTACCAGTCTCAAACTTTATAGATATTGAAAATGCAAAAATATGGATCTAGGAAGGATTCTTAGACGCCTCCATTTATGATAAACTTTTTAAAAATGTTAATTTTAAGTGTAGTTTTTAAGCAAAATAAAATTACATAAATCTTGAAATTAGAGGACTTCAAAATTATACGATTTATTGCAAGGGCTTAGTTTTTGGGACTACGCCAAACACATACAGGGTCATTTTTACATTGCTTTACTAAATGAAACCACATATTCATCTTTACCTCTGCTAACATCCTGCCTAAAATCATCCAGGAATAACGAATATTTTCGCTTAAAATCCCGGTTGTAGTTTTCAAATTTTTTGATAATTTTGTAGTTTAGTGCGAATATGCTGTGTGCGTAAGTGTATTGCTGATTGAAAGTGTACTATTGCTGCTGCGAGGACACTGACGTCTATTATACTAGTATAATAGAAGTCAGTGTGCGAGGAATTCTCTAGAGCAGTAGTGTGGCATAAGAGCATGTTAACTTAAAGTTGCTTTTTATTGATATTTACTTTGTTCGAAAATTACACTTTTTTATTTTACATCTATGGTTAAAATAACTTAATGGAAAGTGTTATTTTCAACAAGATAAGTATGTGGTTTCATTTAGTAACGCAAAGTCAAAATGACCCTGTATAAAGTAGACATCTTGGTCAGAATTTTATAACCGGTTTTGGACATTCCCTTTGGGCAACTGGAAAGTAATTTTTTATAAAATCAAACACACAAATATGACACAAGTTCGCCAATATAACTGTATCTAGTCTCTACCTACCTCATCACACAAATCACATCAGCATTCGACAAACAGAATAATCGTCCAATCGTTGACCAGCCGAAACAAACATTGCAAATTATTGACCATGCATTTGAAATAGAGACTAGTGCGCGGATGAAGCATCGACAAGGGGTGGAAATAAAAAATATAATGCTTATGCGTACGGTGTAAGGGTTCTGTATATCATAGTTTTATTGTTTTGTGTTGTTTGACTTCCTCGGTCGTAGTATTGCGTGTAGGACACCGCTTTAATATCCCGAGTTCGAATCCTGGATAGGGCAAAGTTATTATTTTTTCTACTCAGTACTAGCCCGGCGATAAGGCGATAAACAGCCCCTCCCTCCCCCTATCATATCATGGGTCGAAACATAAATAGTGAAAAGTGGACGCTGTGATTGTACCTCTGCGTTACCCTCTTTGGTAGTAAAGTCGTGTGGTGTATTTGTTTTTGTTCTGTTTGTTCATTCCATGGTAATCAATAAAATTGTGTAAGGTGTGGTGTATTTGTTTTTTGTTCTGTTTGTTTGTTTTGTTCCATGGTAGTCAATTGTGTGAAATGGTGCAGTTCAAACATTGTTTTCACTAGTCATTAAATCTTTTAGTTTTAAGTTAACGATTATTATAACCTTTGATTAATTATACCTAGATGAGTGACGCCCTGAAATGAAACTAAAACAAACAGACCAACTTTTCTTAAGCTAGTATGCGTGATAGCCGTGTCATACGCTATCGCTGCATCATTCTGCGTATCCTTGTGTGCACGCATAATGATACCAGTTATTATATGGTTTCTATTAAAATGGGAAGAAAATTATATCCTTGAAAAACATTAAAAAATAATTCACTCGTACTCCTTTAGTGGGGAATTGTTCGCCTCTATTTTTTTCGACGCGTTTGAAACGTTGTGTCTATATTAATTATGCACAGATTATAGTTTAAAATCACGCGTAACTTTTCTTGCGTTACGTAAAAATGACATACAATAAACTGATATTACACACATAAAAACGTTAAGATTGATATTTTATTCATTTCAGATATAGAAATTTAACATAAATACATGCGATTATCTTACTGATGTCTCAAGATTTCGGGCACGCCTTTTGTATGTTTGGCGTCTTTGTATGAAAAGGTCGGATGTACAAACAATAATTCTCATTAGCTATGACAGTACGGGATGTTGTGCAAACTAAATTAAGAATTTGGATGAATAATTCTTGGCATCATATTTATTCTTTAAATATTTTGTTTGTCATTCATACTACCTTTATAAAGTTTCGCTGAATAATTTTACAGGAAAATCGTTTAATTAAAGCAACACATACATTTTATTTTGAGAATTCCTTCCGTATTCATTCTTTGAATCCTTAAAATTATTTAAACCAGAGCTTATTTTTAAAAAACTAAGGCCCATTTTATTCGTAGTCAAGTAAATATTGCAATGAATGAATCGGCAGCGAGAGCAGCGCCTCCGCCTCGTTCTGAATTAACTCGAAATTCGCCCGTTTGATAAGAGCCGTAATTTAACCACGGTTAAAACAATTATATCAGATAATATCATCCACGATGACGCGCACTACCAATTTTTGAACGGAAATTTCGCGGATTAAACGTTCTTTGATTATTCATCATAGAATTTGGGTAAATTAATAAATAAGTGTGTGTAAATACTAAGACACAAGCGGAAGACTACACACATGAACGAAAATTAGTTTGGCGTGTCTACATGGATGACATTATCTATAGTTGGCCATCGGCTCGATCCCCAAGGAACCCAAATAATATTGTAGGAGAGCCGTGTGGCAAATAATGGGTAAGGTAACCAGACACTGCGTGACAGTTCTCCCGTTACGCGCCTGTGGGACCGCAGCCTGCAGGCATGTCTCTGCTCGCTTTGAGTTACCCACTTTTTGGTGTTCTTTTGGATTACGGTGTCCCTGCTAGGAATTTCGAGGTCACGTGGCCGCTTGAGTTCAGTTTTTTTTATCATATAGGGGGGCAAAGGAGCATATGAACATCCGCCATACCAGGGGGATAGAGATGCGTTGCCGGCCTTTTAGGTGGGAATACGCTCATTTTTGAAGGTCTTATCTGTATTTGTCGGTCGTCGTATGTATAATATATAATATAATTCATTTTTAACCGACTTCAAAAAAGGAAGAGGTTCTCAATTCTATGTTATGTTTTTTTTACAATGTATAATGTTATTCGTCAGTTACTGTAGTGGACGATAGGCTAGTTGGTATTGCAACGGTCTGCGGAGACAATGTATGCAGGTTCAAAACCCACGGCACACACCGCTGACTTTTCAAAATTATGTGAGTATTGTTTATCAATTATCGTTCGCTTTAACGGTGAAGGAAAACATCGCGAGGAAACCTACATACGTTTGAATTCTCCATAAGAATTTCAAGGGAACGTGAAGTCTGCCAACCCGCATTAGGCCAAAGTGGTGGACTTAGGCTTAATCCCTCTAGTAGAGGAGGCCCGTGCCCAGAAATGGGACAGTACCTACATATAACAGTAATTATACAGTTCCCGTATGATAATTAACATACCTGATTTAGACTATGCACCTTTGCCTACTCCTGAAAAGAAAAAAAGTCGCAACGTATGTACGGACGAATCTATCTATACAAAAACAGCGTCGGTCTGTATGTATATACGCTGGTGTCTGGACACCGCAGGTTGGGGCCCACAGCCGAATTACAGCCGCCAATGGGTATGATTGAAAAGCGAAAGGTGAGTCGCGCCACACCGGCGGATTAGGTTACATTAGACCGTAGTATATGAAAAATTTGCACAGGAAACAGGAAAAAATATTTTTGGTTTGTTTTCTTTTAGTATTTTTAACTGGATATTTTAACATCTTGTCTCAGGGTGACGAGCCCAGTACAGTGCCATGCAGTACTTTGACTTTACTTTTTTTAATTAAAAAGTCTACATGGTTTTGCTAATGTATGTGGCCGGTCGTATCGCTTACCATCAGGCTTGCGGCACATTTATTGCTCATTGTCGTTATGTTAAATTCTATTCCTTTCTTTTAGTGTCGGCATGGCAGCACGCTCATAGTACTCTTTGTAGTGTGGTTGAATTGACCTACGCATATTGCAATAATCTAAATGCTTGTTTGCTATTCTATGCTATATAAAGGTCATAGTTTAAATTTCTTATGAACCGTAACTTGTATACTACTTATAGGATAGTTACTAATGTATTTATTACAGGGATAACTCTCTGCGTACTATCTATTTTCTAACCCAAGATCGAACTTTGACGCAAACAGAGACGCTCGCAACAGCTGTACCATAAACAAGTATGGTATTTTTAATTACATTGCTTATTTTCGGTACATGTAATTTATTTACTTACAAAAACACCCAGAACTTCTTCACAAAAACACACATTACGGCTTTTGTACCCAAAGGGCTAGGCAGTGGTGCGAGTAGAGCGCCACATTTTTGCCATGTTTGTTCCGTCCCATGATATGATAGGAAGCGAGACTATCGCCATATCGAGTACAAATTAGAGACTCCGAGCTGATACTGAATAGAAAAACTCAAATTTCCCGACCCGGGCAACGAACACGAGACCTCGGCATTGCAGTCCTACCATAATACAACTACGCCACCGAGGCAGTTGCAGTCGCATGATACTGCGCCGAAAATAGTATAATCCCATGGTACAAACTTAAATTAACTTCATCTTTAAAGTATGTGCAGAGTCCCCATATCCTATATAATCCGACATAATCCGAGGCACACGGCGCGCTTGCACTGGCCACCACTCACCGCGCTAATCGATTTTACGTCTATTTCAATTAGCCGTGTTATAGACCGCTACAGCCTATTATCTATGTACATTTTACTCATTAAACCAATAGATAAGATAATGTCACTCATTGATGATTACAGTGGCGACATTATCGTGCTCATATTATTTTAATGTTTAGAGGAGTGTTGATTATTTGGAAGTATGTGTGCGTAAGATAGGTTCACCTGTCTCGGTGATGCTCCAGTGGTGTCCTGCCTACTTTCCTACCTTCGGCGATAAAAGGAGTGACGGTGTGTATGAACTTAGCGTTTTTGAACCAAATTTGTTGCCTTTTCTGCCTAAGCTTTAGTGGGTAAAGTGGTGAACTTATATTTTTATTACGAGAATTGACGGCGGCTCTATCTGGACGGCATCACTTATTATCAGATGGGGTGCAGTCTAAGTCCTGCCAGCATAAAAAAATTGAACAGTATGCTAAAATGTTTTGCCACTTCTCCGAAATCTTGTAATGAAAACACCATTAGAAATAAGAGTGAACGTTAGCATCTCAAATATTCATTGATCCAACGGTAAATTAGGAGCGTCGATCTCTGCCATCCCAAGCATACCTATAGCTAGCCCCGTCCACAAACAAGTGCAGCCCAATGTTTGCTCTATCGACTATTGCTCAGGGTATTTCGAATTTAGATCTGTATAACCAGTGTATAGGCACGGCGATTCCTATGAATAATTCGTCTCCAGGCTATCAGATGGACGGCATTATACCTCAGTGAGGTTACTTAAGGAAGAATACACTTAAGTGGATGGCATTAAACCATGTTTTATTACCATTCATGTTTATTATCCACCATCAGTTATGCCACATTAGGACATTCAAGACTTTAGATTTTAAGTCGTAATGGGTATTATACCCATTTCAATGGTATTGGTAACATTGCATTTTTTATGAGATTTAATGGTTTAAAAGTTTTAAGGTTTCTTCTTCTTTTTTAGCCTTTGGAAGGCCACAGCTGAACATAAGCCTTCACTAAAGATTTCCGGACCTATCTGTTAGAAGCGCTATAAAAAATAATATTTTATTAGAACACAATATTATTCATATAAATACGATAGCGTCAGCAGGAGCAGTTGACGAAGAAAAATATTTGATTTCAGTTGGAGTTGTAGCGTATAAAGTAATATCTCTGCAATAACGCGTTGCGTAGGAAATGTGCAGAATCTGTGTGATGAAGCACTTGAAAGTTTTATTATAAGGCTCGAAGTACCAAGTGGAGGTAAGTTCTGTTTCTGTGAAGCAAGGGCGCTGTCACAGCAGACACGATCAACTGACACAAGCTTTATTGCATATAATTTGTGAAGAAAAAAAGTTGAGTCTTAAATCCATAGTGAAACTTAACTACAATGAAAATACAGCAGGATTAATTTAATTAGATTTTGCTCGCATTTCCACTCGAATGAATCCTCATGGTAAGTATTACATTGATTGCTTAATCAAAAATAACATAAATCGTGTGTTCTTCAAAGACAAAAAGTTGAAAGAACTTCTCTAATCTACCGAGTAGTACCTACATTCACAAAAACCTCTGTGATTATAAGTAAGTAACCAACCGCGATCTTAAACACATACTCAACTTCCAATAGCGTGAAAATAAAAGCGTGTAATTAACTTGAAGACGGTCAGGTGTTACATTCACTTTTGAAAACAAAAATAGCGGAGTTGGGTTTCAAATAGCCTACCCAGCGGATGGGCTCAGTGGCGCGTGCAAGCCAACAGCTGGATGTGGCCTATATATATACACTCGTGGCTTTTATGATTCATCTGAAGGGGTAGGCAGGGGTGTACCACACCTACATTTCGGCAGCCATGCTAGGTCCCATGTAGTGGAGTATGAGCCTACCGCAAAATTTAAAACTTAAGGCTGATACTAATCAGAAAAATTTACTATTACTTATCGCAATATAACTATGTTGGCTTTAATTCTACATACTTAAGTAATTAATTAAATGATATGAAATCCTCCTAGCCAGTTACGGGCAAGGCGGCCAATCTCAACGGAGATCAGCCAGGTACACAGGAGATATTATAGTGCACAAGTGTGTGCGCAATACACAGGTGCACTCGCTAATCCTTCACTCTCATAGTCCGGTGAGACGGCAATCCGACATGACCGGAGAGGGATCAGGCGCAGGACCAACGGCTTTACGTGCTTTCCGAGGCACGGGGGTATCACACCGCCAACTTCCTGACTCCGAGCTGCGACTGAGTAATTTTTTTGTTAAATTATATATGCACGCTGTTTCCATCTTGATCTTTCCATCATGATGATGAAATAGTCTTCTTGGTCTTGTGGGACTGTGTCCGTCTCGGAGATCCTGGCTTCAGATTCTAGGTCGGGAAACACTGTTTATGGGTCTTTATAGTACAATTTACTATGACTGGAGTACTCAGAAAGAGTTGACATCAGGATCAGGCCGGCGACCGATCGTCAATCAAGCCAATTTTTTTTACAGTTTGTGTGTTAATGGAGGTGGCATGAAGGCGGAAAAAGACTTCACACGAGCGGACCGACGACAAAAACCAATGAATTATAAAATTTAATGTTTACCTATTGAAATATCAAACCCACAGTTCTTGATTTTTTTTGAAGTAGTCACTTATCAAGCTTAGCAAACCTGTACAACGTTTAGTGCAAATTCCCTTAGTGGTCAGTCTGGTATCAATTCAACTTGATCTAATCTAGCTTAAACATTGTTGTTAGACGACAATCGCGAATGACGGTTAACATGCTAACAAAATGGCGGGCTGGTCAGCTGTAACTATTTCTAATTGTGACGTGGGCACGTTAGATTAACACTACAAGAATTAAGGTCGTTCTAAGGCTGAAGTATTTGACTATCAAAATATTATTAGAGCATTTGTCTATTTAAGTTTTTTGGACGTACGGGCAAATGAAAAAGAGGTCTCTTAGTAAGTGTTTAGTTTATAATAACAGCAAAACAAAAAATTGCGAACAATTCCTTGTTAGCTTTTGAGGTTACGTAACTACTTAACAGATTAGAACGATAAGCAGACAATGTCTTGGATTTTGTGGGCTAGTTTATCTCAGAGAAATAAAGACGAATAGGAACGATATCTAAAATGTAGAAACGACACCATTCGTACCCACACCGCTTGCTATAAGGTGGTTGGATCATTTCGCCGTGCCCGTTTAAAATAACACTTAGTTATGGTATAAATTAATCACAAAGTATTGTATTAGTAAATCACACACTGTTAAAGGTTACACATCAGTGCATTGATATTCGTATCAGTCAAGATCCGCGTGTAACCGACGCACACTTTGTTGCTGTCTCGGATGCCTCTGATTATAATCGGCCAAGCAAAAACCGAGGCGTAGTGATCGCACGCATCGTCGCCTCGTGTACCATAAGATGAATGCCATATGGGCCAGTCACCTGACAAGGTCAAGGTTGCAGGAAAGAAATAAAGAAAGTTAGTAGAAGGAGCTTAAGAAGGGAAGAAAGAACAATAGAAAGATAGAGTTGGAACAATAATTAACATTATCGATATAGCCCTAAAGTTTAAATTAGAAATAGAAATTGAGTCGATTTCTGCAAGTTTTGAAGCTTGCAGGACTTGAGGAAGTCAAATATATTATAGAGGTATTGAAGTACGGACAGACAACTTAATACGGATAGACAACTTAATGGCGCAGAAACCCGCTGAAAGCAGGCCGCTTTTGACATGACCGTCTGGAAATTCTTATCCCTATGTTCAGCAATCAAATCAACAAATCATGTGGCTGATGATGATAATGAAGTGTTGCCGCGAGCGTAGCCGCATCTGGAAGTTCTTGCACAATATATTGTAAAATCTTGCCAGTGTAGACTTACTATCACATTAATTTTACAATACATAAGTTAAATATAGTAAAACGTAGTCGGGTAATTAATGTCATATGGATTACCGTATCAGCTTAAGGCAAGGTCATGGGTGTGCCTTGTTTACGTACAATAAGACAGTTGTTGTCGGAACTATATGACTCGTATAGATCTACGAATAAAATAAAAATAAGTTGTATTGTGAAGTATCTACATCATTAATGTCATTAATGTGACAACGCCGCTCGTGCAGTTATCTATATGTTGCAGTACAACCCAAACTATTTGTGATTTTAATCAGCTAATCACACACTTTTTAAGTGTTGTAAAATTTATAATGATTGAGTACCCTTTGGAGCAGTATCAAAAACTGTTCTGCGGGCTTAGAATGTGGCAAAAAGACGCAACTCGTAAGATGACATCTTTGAATTTTGATGTTTGTGATTGATCGAGAGACCAATGCGTCAGTCACCTCTAAAACCGTATTTTTACTGTAGTTATCTTTTTTTCAGGGTCTTATTAAGCTGGACACACTTGTAGGGGTTCGAAGAGCTCCAGGTGCTGCGAGCGTGTCTAGCTTAGTGAAATCCTCCTAGCCAGTTTCGGCCACGGCGGCCAATCTCAACGGAGATCAGCCAGGTACGCAGGAGATATTATAGTGCACAAGTGTGTGCGCAATACACAGGTGCACTCGCTATTCCTTCACTCTCATAGTCCGGTGAGACGGCAATCCGACATGACCGGAGAGAGATCAGGCGCAGGACCAACGGCTTTACGTGCTTTCCGAGGCACGGGGGTATGACACCGCCAACTTCCTGACTCCGAGCTGCGACTGAGTAAATTTTAAGATGAAAATACCCAGTCACAATTTTTTTGGCTCGACCCGGGATTCGAACCCAGGACCTCAGCGCACAAATCGTACTCGTAATGCGTACGCAATACCACTACGCCACCGAGGCAGTCTAGCTTAGTAAGACTCTGATAAATAGATAACTACAGTTGAAAAACAGGGCCTTAGTCTCTTAACCAATCCCAATAAAACGAAACGCAATCGCGTCGACTATTTTTTCACATTTAAAGCCTACTGGACTAACTGGTACACCAAAAACCATCGCCGTCTTATTGTAAGAATTTAACACATTCACATACACCCACCACAAAAACTCGAGTCGACCGTTGGCTGGTTTCCGAAAATCACGGCTGGCAATTTGTCCGCCACGCTGACGTTTCACCACTTGACTTATAATTTTAAGTTTTTCCCTCTTACGAACTGTCGATTTATATTGGGTTCCGTACAATGTTATTCATGTCTATGTTGCAATTACTGCCTCGGTGGCGTAGTTGTATTATGGTACGACTACAATGCTGAGGTCTGGGGTTTGAGTCCCGGGTCGGGCAAAGTGATATTGAGTTTTTCTATTCAGTATCAGCTCGGAGTCTGGAGTTTGTGCTCGATATGGCGATAGGCTCGCCCCCTATCACATCATGGCACGGAATAAACGGCGAAAAGTGGGTGCATTAGTTGCGCCTCTACCTACCCCTTCGGGGATAACAGGCGTGAGTGTATGTGTATGTGTATGTTGCAATTATAGAGTTGTAGTTAAGGTATTTACCGTGAGATGTCACTAAATAAAATTTGAATTACTATAGTAGGTATGAAATTTCATAGGACGTTCGACGATAGGATTTCGTTTTACTCGCCCTATTCACGCGGTCTGTTCAAATATCCTGTCTATAGTGAGGTCTACAGTGTCATTCCAGCACTTTTAACAAGAAATAGCGATCTTTAAGTGATTGCATAAAGAGTTTAATTTAATTAGGAACCCTAAAGACAACCGGTATGGCAACCAGCAGTTATTATTTACGAAATCTTCGAAAATAAATTAGTATTATTTTTGTTTACAAAGTGAATGTAAATTACGACATCTCCTGGATTCGCGGTATTTTTGGGAATGTCCATTAGTTCACGCTGAAATATGCGGCCCTTAGTCTTAATGTGGTAATTCTGAGTTTCGAAATGTCAGTATTAATATACCCGTGTGTAATTATTCAAAATGTATACTTATTTGTTTATCCATGAGAGATTTGTTTTTTTTAACCGACTTCAAAGAGGAGGTTCTGTATTCGATCCGTATGTATGTAAATTAGTCTGGCCGTAAGTTTCTCAAAAACTACTGATCCGATTTGGATGTGGTTTTCGATATTGAAATGTATATTTTTCAGGGAAGGTTTTAGTATATAATTTATGAAGATCTGATGAAGATCTTCGGAGACACACAATGGAACTCTACAATAACTAACAGCAGATGACTCGCAAATGCTGCAATCGTATATCTATGATGTATTGTTTACACCATTCCATAATAAACTAACAGCAATAAATAAAAACTTTTTAACAAAAAATAAAACGACTTCAAAACCATTAAAAATCAAAAAACAATTAAAAAATTTGTATTCGCTTAGTATATACGTATATTTGGAGTCGGTGCCTAATTTAAATCGAACAATGTTTTCGTATATTTGTTTGTGTATTTCCTTAGCTTAGCTGGCAATTTAAATTAGGCATCGACCCCAAATATACGTATATACTAAGCGAATACAAATTTTAATTATTTTTGATTTGTAGTGGTTTTTAATATCACATTTTTTTTGGCGTATTGGTTCCATTCCTCGATCGCGCAAGCCGCAAGACTGCATCGTACGTTATAGCCCGATTTTTCCGGGATGGAATCGTGTAAAGGAGATTGATTCCTGGCGAGCGTACGTTCCTAAAACACTAGGCCAAATAAAGGATAAGGGCAGGTAAAAATATCATATCTTGTTATAATATGAATTATTAGTTTTTTATAAGTGGTGAAAAGAAAAAGACTAATTAAGAGTCTGTAGCCTGTCTATAAAGATTGAAGATAATTGTGTCTTTAAAGGTTAGGCAGTCTACTAACTAATACATATATGATTCACCATCAGGAATCAGGTTATCCATACATAGCATAGTACCGGTTCTTTAGTCTTTTTCCACAGATAAAAAAAATCTGGAATCATGACTGGATAGTGGGCGGTCATTCCCAGAACAGAAATCATTTAATCGCAATTAAACTGAGAGTGTACCTAAGTACATCCTGGGGGTCTAGACAAAATCCCCTTTTATGTTAGCGTTAACGCTTACGGAAAGGTCAAAATGTATGGAAATGACGTATGCAAGTCATGTGACTTGTCTGGAGCATCACACCTTTATCACTTTCCCGGGATAAATATATGTGTTTTAGGAGATTAATAATTAGTAATCCATGTATTAACCAAGGACATGGTTTATCTGTATGCCAAATTTCATATAAATTCAGCTGTTTTATCGATTAATGAAGCATTCCAGTACGTATCAATTTAATATTAAGGTGTATTTTTCAGTAAATTACGATGTCTTAAAGCGATACGTCAATTCAAAGTAAATGTTAGTATATTAGATATTCACATTGTAATAATAATAAAGTGAATAATAACATTTTAAACACTTTTAAATTATTTTTGTGACCTAAACATTAACGACTCTAACTCTAAGTGTTCTGTATTAGCTAGACTAAAAAGATAAGCAATTTAAGATCATCTGACGAGATTAGCATGGATGTGACAAAATGAGCTTAAATTTAATTTAAGAGACAAAATACTTTACTGAAATAATACAGTCTAGATTCTGTAGCTTTTACTGGTTGGTAAATATTGCCACTGTAAAACAGATAAGAAATCCTTTTGTTGCTTTTTAAAAGGCCTATAGGCCTTGGGCGGTGATGTCCACCCAGATGTATATATCTGGGTAGGTATCACCGCAATATCTATTTCTACATATACACTGTGAACTAATGTGTTCCAGTTTTAAGGACAGTAGGCGGTGTAATAAATATGATTGACAGACTGGCTGACTGATTTCTCAGAGTTACGAGCCCGGTAGAGTATTCTGCAGAGCAATATAATCCAAAGTTTTGTACCTACCTATGGTCAATGGTCCTATTGTTTATGGGTGGTTGAATGGCATACCATCAGGCGAGCGTCAATGTTACAAATACGTTTTATCGGGGTCTTTATAGTAACATCTATACTAGTCTATACTAACATTATAAAGAGGAGAGATTTGTTACGAGTACATTTAAAAACTACTGGATTGATTTTAAAAATTCTTTCATCAATATAAAGCTACATTATCAAAGAGTAATATAGGCTACTTTTTATCCCGGGAAAATATAAAGCGAGACTTTTATCCCAGAAAAACTTAATCACGTGGGCGGAGTTGCTAGCAAAGTCTAGTTAAGAAATAAACAAGTTGACTGAAACAATTCAAACCTAACAATTCTTAATATAGTATCGCAAATAGGTCAAAAGGTGTATCTTTAGTTAACTATTACCACGAAAGAGTATAAATTCTATGCCTTGTATGGTTGTTTGGATTCAACAATGGCCTCTACATACCCTTAGACACAGCGCATTTGAAATGCAGGTGTGAATCATTTTATCAATTCCACCTAATATAACCATGTTTACTAAAGCGGAGTATTCATCAAAAATCGATTACTTACAACAAATTGCAGTTTAACAACCAGCTGTACGGTCCGCAACAAAAATTAACTCGAGCGGGAGATGTCCGTTCTGTGCTCTTTTGTAACAGACTGCTTATGTATTTATTGCTAAGTTTGGACTTGGGTTTGTGGCTTTTTGTGTGGATTTTGTAGGCAGTTTTATGTTGTTAGACTAGGTTTTTGATTTTATCAATATCTAGTTTTTCATTGCGACTTCTTTCTCGAAATAAAGTTATCGAAGAAAAATACCATTACTTAAATAGGAGGTTATTATATCAGTAAAACAATAATATTTCAAAGTTAATGTTGCTTTAATGGCCTGTTTAAGTCTTAATAATATCTTCGAGACTCAACCTATAAGATATACCAAATTATAATCGAATTAAAAAAGGTTGGACACGATATCTTGGAAGAAACATTAAGCATTATAAATTACACCTTTATATAAATTCCTTTCGATGCAAAAGAAATGACCTTACATCCTACACTACACCGAAAATCCAAAAAAATACTGATTAAAATTCATAACCCTTCGGTTTTGCATTGTAGGGTTAGCACAGTAGGCAATACGATACCAATTACTTTTCATACACATTTTACATCGCCATATCGGTTTGTGTGGCCGCACAAAACAAAGAGAAACATGCCACAACGCTTTTTAGCATCACTATTTCAAACCAATTAATCGATATCTAGTTAATTAAGGGAATCGATTTCATTTTATCGAAATGTCAACGACGGTAACCAAGATAATAGTGTATAATTAGCTAGTAGACTTGTTCAGAGAGACAATTAACCATTTCGTATGCCCATCTCGACTGATATGACATAGGAAAAAATATTAATGGAATATTTCATATGGTGGGAACCGGCTTGTTAAAGCAAAGTTGTGGTTTTGTCGTGTCGTATGAATTTTGTTTCGATATCATTATTTATTAATATCTCTTGTTGGACAACGATAACTGTTCGTTGTATCGTGACTTGCATTTGTAAGTAAAGCCACCTGAAAATAAATTTGTCTGTAGTACGTATGAACTGGATTGAGTCTATATTAAGTTCTTAAAATAAAATAAAATATATATATAATTTCCCGGGATAAAAGTAGCATAGATCCTTCCCAGGATCTCAAACATTTTCCAACAGAAATTGCATTAAAATCCGTTCGGTGGTTTTTAAGTATTAATCACGTTCAGACATACAGACATAGGTAGACACGGCATAGACATAGACATAGACACGGCATAGATACGGCAGGGGATTTCGTTTTATAATATGTAAGAATAGAAAACAGACGAGAAATGGCATTGGCAATGGCCTTTCTTTGGGTTTGAGTGATTATTAAGATTGTCGATACAATTTTTGATCTGCCTATACTTTGTTGTCAAAAACATTTTGTAGTAGCCACAACTTTATTTGTTTACATAATCCTACTAATAATATTATAAACACGAAAGTTTTTAAGTGTGTATGGATGTATGGATGTCTGGAAGTATGGATGTTTGTTACTCTTTCACGCAAAAACTACTGAACGGATTTCAGTGAAATTTGGCACACGCGTAGATCATGTTCTGGATTAACACATAGGCTACATTTATCCCGGGAAAATAAAAAGCGGGACTTTTATCCCGGAAAAACTTTCTAACGTGGGCGGAGCCTTGGGCAAAATCTAGTACGAAATATGTATACAACGTATATTGATGGATTTAGTCTTTTATTGTTCATATTCTGATTTTAGTGATTCTACCGTACGGGATAGGCAGATGTGCATCTAGTGCACCCACTTTTTGGCATAGGTATTATGTTCCTTGATTTGATAGCGAGCGAGTCTATCACCAAATTGGGAGCTTATTCCAGACTGAGGGATACTGAGCAGAAAAAACAATATTTCTCTGCTCTACCCGGGAATCGAACTCAAATCGGAATCAAAACCTTAGTATGGTAGTGGTGCTATATAACTACATTAACAAGGCAAGCCGTTCGAATTTTAAAATGTTATAATTTGATGATGTTTGTCCCAGTAAAGCGAATTCACCAAGGTCATTGTGTCGTAGCACTAGCTACAGGCGCTGCGGATGGCATCGCTCTTAATTATACCGGCCCGTGTTAATTGTCAGGATTATCGCATACTGAGTTAATATACTGCGATAGTACGGTCCACAGAGTACATCATGTGTTCTGTGAGACGATCGACCTGTTTAATGTTGGTTGTGTCTTGGGTGAATAGCTCCTAAAACACGTAAACCCAACTCTCAACCAGTTATTCTCAACCAATCTTAATAAAGCGAAACGGAGTCGTATCGTATTTTTTGCCACATTCGAAGCACTATATTGTAAATATGAACTCAGACATCTTAGAACTTTACAAATGTGCCCAAGTAACGATACTTGTATACAACATTTACCGGTGTAAGGTCTTTCGTATCCGAGGAGCCGTCTGGGTAGGTACCACCGGAGTGACTAGTTTTACAAAAAACAGTGTATATACACTGTTGTGTTTCGGTTTGAAGGAGGTTTGCAGTTGTACGCTAGTACGCAAGTAACCAGTGTAATAACTGGGTATTATGAGACTTAATATCTAATGTCTCAGGTAACGAGCGCAGTGGAGTACGACGCAGTACTTTGTCATGAAAAGTTCTATTTTTTTTAATTTTTTTTATGGGAACATTGAAAAAGAAACAGTCGAAAGTAGGATTAAAAGTTCTGTATGGTACATTGTTACTGTTTATAGGCGAGCATATTGCTTACATCAGACGAGCGGCACACGTATCGTCATTCCGTAATAATGAAAAGAAATGTAGATTGTAGATACACTCATTTGCAAAAAAAACGGGCGGTTTGGATTTAAATTCTTTTTTAAAAAAATACGGTACCAAAATCATTTCAATCATTTGTACATGTTACTGGCCGGTTTTAAAAATGCCGTGGTGTTTAAAACAGTACGTTCTAAATTAGAATTTTCGTTTGATGCTCGTTTTTACAGAAAACCACTTTTTATCCTACATTTTTGGTGCGAAGTTCCAAAAGATAATATCGGTTTTCATAACTTTTAGTCAATTTTTATGAATTTATTTCATATTCTTAATTGTCAAAGCTTCATTTATTGCTGTTTAGCTGTCTCAATAATGTTAGAGAAAGTGGTAAAAGCTACCAAAATTATTGCGCTGCTCGAAGAGGGCTGCAGCCAATGCTTCGTGGTTCAGAGGCTAAGTGTGAGTCGCTCGACGGTTCAAAGGACCTGGCAGCGGTATCAAGACACCGGTTCCGTCGAGAGAAGGCCTGGTTCTGGAAGAAAACCATGTACCCAACCACGGGATGATCGTTTTCTTGTGAGTCGCGCATTGAGAAATCGCAAGTCTTCGTATGTGGACCTTAAGAACAACCTCGAAGAAGTAAGAAATGTGCATATTAGTCTATGGACGGTCAGGAGGAGGCTGCTCGCGGCTAATATACGCAGTCATCGCCCGGCCCGCGGCCCTAAGTTACTCCGTGAGCACAGAGTTGCCAGGATTAGGTTTGCTCGAAATTGTGAGTCATGGACTCAAGAAGACTGGAATAGGGTATTGTTCTCCGATGAAGCCAGGATATCTCTGTTTGGTGAAGATCGACGTCGGCGAGTGCTACAAAGACGAGGAGAACGCTTTGCAGAGGCTTGTTTTGAAGAAATCACACCTTATGGTGGGGGCTCTATTATGTTTTGGACAGGAATAAATTCAATGGATCGTACAGAGTTAGTCTTCATTGAAAACGGCTCACTGACTGGACATCGATACATAACGGAAGTTCTTATTCCTCATGCACAACCCGCATTGGCCGCTTTAGGCGAAGACTCAATTTTTATGGACGACAACGCTCGCGCCCACCGGTCTGGCGATGTGGAAGCGTATGTGCAAGAGGTCGGCATTCGTCGTTTGGATTGGCCAGCTCGAAGTCCCGACCTCAATCCTATAGAGCATGTCTGGGAGGTTCTGAAACGACGCGTGAGATCAGTACAACCGGCTCCGCAAACCATCAGAGAGCTGAAGAATGTGATTACCGCGGAGTGGGAACGTATTCCGCAAGCAAGTATCCGGGATATCCTCGCTAGCGTACCCAGACGAATTCAGGCTGTGATTTCAGCTAGAGGGGGTCACACTCGATACTAAACATTTATCTGCTTTTACTTTATTAAAGAAAAAACAAACAAAAATCTTTGTTAACTTTTACTTCACAAGCATATGCACTACTAGCGAGCATACACTACTAGTGAACATTAGCATTAAAACCCATAAATTTTATCAAAATTTTATGATAATACTGACGAAAACGATTATTTGCTTATAAATTTACAAAATTGTGAAAGTAAAACTACCTATAATTATCAAACAAACCAATAGTAACATTTGAAATGGTTCATTGCTTAGGTGCCCGTTTTTTTTGCAAATGAGTTTACAACCAATAGTCACCCTCGTAAATGTGTTGTGATTTGGGATCAGTTTCTGTATATTTCGGTTTCCAACAGGCCGGCATAATTATGACGACTGGCAAGGGATCAACGTCTCTCGTGATTCAACACTATCTGGACCCCACTTCAGGTATTATCAGGTCCAGTAGGGTCACTCTGCCTTGTCTATAAAAATAGAACACCATATAAATGACAATGATTTCTTATAAACTCATTTGCAAAAAAAACGGGCACCTAAGCAATGAACCATTTCAAATGTTACTATTGGTTTGTTTGATAATTATAGGTAGTTTTACTTTCACAATTTTGTAAATTAATAAGCAAATAATCGTTTTCGTCAGTATTATCATAAAATTTTGATAAAATTTATGGGTTTTAATGCTAAAGTTCACTAGTAGTGTATGCTCGCTAGTAGTGCATATGCTCGTGAAGTAAAAGTTAACAAAGATTTTTGTTTGTTTTTTCTTTAATAAAGTAAAATCAGATAAATGTTTAGTATCGAGTGTGACCCCCTCTAGCTGAAATCACAGCTTGAATTCGTCTGGGTATGCTAGCGAGGATATCCCGGATACTTGCTTGCGGAATACGTTCCCACTCCGCGGTAATCACATTCTTCAGCTCTCTAATGGTTTGCGGAGCCGGTTGTACTGATCTCACGCGTCGTTTCAGAACGTCCCAGACATGCTCTATAGGATTGAGGTCGGGACTTCGAGCTGGCCAATCCAAACGACGAATGCCGACCTCTTACACATACGCTTCCACATCGCCAGACCGGTGGGCGCGAGCGTTGTCGTCAATAAAAATTGAGTCTTCGCATAAAGCGGCCAATGCGGGTTGTGCATGAGGAATAAGAACTTCCGTTATGTATCGATGTCCAGTCAGTGAGCCGTTTTCAATGAAGACTAACTCTGTACGATCCATTGAATTTATTCCTGCCCAAAACATAATAGAGCCCCCACCATAAGGTGTGATTTCTTCAAAACAAGCCTCTGCAAAGCGTTCTCCTCGTCTTCGTAGCACTCGCCGACGTCGATCTTCACCGAACAGAGATATCCTGGCTTCATCGGAGAACAATACCCTGATCCAGTCTTCTTGAGTCCATGACTCACAATTTCGAGCAAACCTAAGCCTGGCAACTCTGTGCTCACGGAGTAACTTAGGGCCGCGGGCCGGGCGATGACTGCGTATATTGGCCGCGAGCAGCCTCCTCCTGACCGTCCATAGACTAATATGCACATTTCTTACTTCTTCGAGGTTGTTCTTAAGGTCCACATACGAAGACTTGCTATTTCTCAATGCGCGACTCACAAGAAAACGATCATCCCGTGGTTGGGTACATGGTTTTCTTCCAGAACCAGGCCTTCTCTCGACGGAACCGGTGTCTTGATACCGCTGCCAGGTCCTTTGAACCGTCGAGCGACTCACACTTAGCCTCTGAGCCACGAAGCATTGGCTGCAGCCCTCTTCGAGCAGCGCAATAATTTTGGTAGCTTTTACCACTTTCTCTAACATTATTGAGACAGCTAAACAGCAATAAATGAAGCTTTGACAATTAAGAATATGAAATAAATTCATAAAAATTGACTAAAAGTTATGAAAACCGATATTATCTTTTGGAACTTCGCACCAAAAATGTAGGATAAAAAGTGGTTTTCTGTAAAAACGAGCATCAAACGAAAATTTTAATTTAGAACGTACTGTTTTAAACACCACGGCATTTTTAAAACCGGCCAGTAACATGTACAAATGATTGAAATCATTTTGGTACCATATTTTTTTAAAAAAGAATTAAAATCCAAACCGCCCGTTTTTTTTGCAAATGAGTGTATTTACGCGAATGTTAGACATTGAAATAAAATTATTTTTACGGATTTTATCGCGGTTTTCTTAATTTGTATTTTCTTCCAACGTTTTGAAGTCTTTTCGGAACACCGCCCCGTTACCAGGAAGGCTGTAAAGTCTTAGAAACGTCGGGAGTAAATATAAATTAAAAAACCGCGATAAAATCCGTAAAATTGTTTTATTTCAATATACCTATGATATTAACAAGTTATCTTAATATTTCTTTTGTTTATTATAGAAATAATTACAGTGCATCGCACTTTATGAAATTGCCTTGAAAGTAAAAATAAAATATAATACCTACTTGCTTGTGAACGATGTGTTAATTGATAGTACGTTGTTTGTTTTGGACGAACGTGAGGTTTGGCTAAGATACAAAAATCATAAACATTAGCATTTTTAATATATAGAATATGACATAGTATGTGTATACGATTGACAAAATTCAAATCTTAATTCAGGGAATGAAAGAATGAAAGGTAAACCAAAAACCTACCAATGTTTCTTATATTTCTATTCTATTTGGGGTTACTGACAAATCTTAAAAATATCTATCGCAAAGTAAGGTATTCTTTTTTGTGAAACAAATTCCTTATAGATATTGGATATGAGATTATGCTATATTATAAACTTCAAAATTTGTGAAAAATTTGGATTTTCCTAGCCAATAAGTCATCGACTTCAGAATACAATTACTTACATTGGCTACAGATAGTTAACACTTAAAAAATATTTGTGAACTTTTTAAATGAGGTCATCAATGCATTTGAACTATCTAGCGTCCATATGTATTTGAGACATTTCAAATTCTTTAAGCTGTTTAAAAACATAAAACGATTTAAAAATAATACGCATATGATATGCTCCTACGCGCACTTGGATGTAATTTATGCTTCCATCTGCCAACGTGTGATGTATCTCGACAATTGATGTAGCGGCACATTGATTGCTTTATTGCCATAGTTTTCATTTTATTACTCGTATCTATATTAAATCATTACATGCGATGTTTAATAATAGTATTTAATGTTTATGATTTGTGTATTGAAAAAGGTTATGTATAGAAAAAGTGAAGAAAGTATGTGTCAGTATCGCCTCCGCTGCTAGAGGACTACTGAGTGAGTATGGGTGTATTTTTGACCATAGAAGGAAATTTGGCCATTGTAAAAAGGATGATAGAAACTTCATTCACCATTAGAAATGTGATACTAAGACCGGGTTTTTTCAACTGTAGTTATATTTTTGTCAAGGTCTTGTTAATCTGGACGCGTTCGCAGAACTTCGAGTGCTCCAGGTGCTGCGAACGCGTCCAGCTTAATAACACCCTGACAAAAAGATAACTATAGTTGAAAAAACGGGGCCTTAGAGTTGATTTTATCTATGCTTGTAGATTAGAATGTGAGTTTTGTATTTGGTCGGCTCATATTATGTTTTTTTTATTCAACATGCTCAAGGAAATTACAAGCATTTGTTAGTAGATAACATCTAAAAACCACTAAGGTTTGTACTAATGTGACAAATAGTGTCTATCAGCAATCGATGAAATTGGCCCAAAAATATTACTTCTCTCTAGTTTCCTACTTAACGGGCAAACTTCCGAATAATGACCAAACATAAATCTAAGAGTACCCATCTGAACTAAAGCATAACCTGGCCTAAAACCGCCATCGCTTCAAACATTTTTCACACAACTACGACTTAATGTAGACAATTTGTCTGTCACCAAATAACTTAAATGGATTTGAAGTCGCGGGTCAAGTGGCATTGCTATTACGGTGATTAGGGCCCAAGACGGGTCAAGCTTTATTATACGGGTCAGAATTGGCCTTAACTGCACGAGGGCCCGTATCATTAAAAAATCTACCATGTTTGGAACGATTTGTCTTGTCTTTTATGGCTTCTTTAGTTTTATGTCTCTGAGTTTTTCAATCATTGTTTTATTGCTCATTTTTATTGATTATTTAATTGGATTAGGTTGGTTTTGTAGCTGCTATTAAAGGTGATCTATTCGTTAGTGCTATTACCGTGAAATATGGTTTTTTAAACGACATACGCATTATCCTTTCTTAGACTAACTTCTCTTTTGGTTGTTTGGAAGAGATTGATCTTAGCAATAAGACCGTCTATTGTTACACTAGCTATATAGTTATTTGTTAATTTAATTAATTTACTTCTGTCTTTAGGAACATGTCAATCTTCCTCAATACCTCCGAATCCATAACAAGCAAACGACGCGACAAGGTTTCCTCAAAGCTTATTCAGCCCGTTCCTTGTCCGAGTTCGTAACACTAATGGATTAGGTCTTCGGGGTTAACTTACAATGGATTTCCATTCAACTTTTGAACGTGTGGGCTCTGTTTGAACGAATCCTGTTAAATCAATTCGATATTCACTTATTGGTTTACGTAAATTGTTTGAATTTCCTGGACTTTGTTAGTTTTGTGATTAAGTACGAATTTTGAACTAACTTGTGCTCGCGCTTTCGTCTGCGTAAAAAACCTTTCACTGTAAAAAAACTGCTATTTCGGAGTCTATTAATATAAAGTCTATTTGTGTGCTAAATTTTGTCCGAATCTATTCTGTTTATATAAACGGCCAATATATTTACAAACTTTGCAATTTATGGTTTTATGTTTTCAACCAAGATAACAAATGTAAGCTAATTTTAGCGACTTAGAAAACTGCCCAGCCAGGAAAGGTAATATTAATAACTTTAACAAAACGTTAATTACGGTAAAAGGTATTTATCGAGCGAATGTGGATGGTACGGCTGGAAGGGGACGCCCGAGGAGAACATTTTCTGACCAAATAAATGATCTTCTCAGAAAAGGGCAGGTCAGGAGTACCCTTAACAGACGAAAATGTATGAAAAGAACTATGAATGTGGAAGAGGCGAAAGAGGTTTGTCAAGATCGTAGCATGTGGCGCTCAATAGTCTCTGCCTACCCCTATGGGATAAGGGCGTGAGTGTGTATGTATGTATGTATGTATGTATGTATGTATGTATGTTTAACAAAACCTCACATCCAACAGTGATTACTTGTCAAAGGGATATCATTGCTAATATCAATGACATGGACTCGCCCACGAACTACCCCTAGGTACTTTTGTTGGTCGGTCACTTTAATGCTGCAATTTTCATAGCATGAAGTATCCTTCTTGGCATTTATTTTAATATTGTTATTTTAAGTGTGGACGATAGCCTAGTTGGGAATGGAACGGTCTGCCGAGACAAGGTCCGGAGGTTCAAAACCCAAGGCACACAACTCTGACTTTTCAAAGTTACGTGTTGTTTATCAATTATCGTTCGCTTTAACGGTGAAGGAAAACATCGTGAGGAAACCTGCATACCTAAGACCTTTATAAGAATTTCGAAGGTATGTGAAGTCTACCAACCCGCACTGGGCCAGCGTGGTGAACTAAGGCCTAAACCCTCTCAGTAATAGAGGAGGCCCGTGCCCAGCAGTGGGACAGTATTTAATACAGGGCTGGCATTATAAGGTCGATAGGACGCGTATAATCGTATTTCCGGTAGGTAACGGCTTGGCTGTGCCTCTGGCATTGCTTTAGTCCATGGGCGGCGGATGCTGCTTACCATCAGGTGGACCGCTTGCTCGTTTGCTTACTAAGGCAATAAAAAAAAACTAGTATATTTAGTTACCTAAGGTTTTTTAGGGCAGTTTGTTTACCCACCCTGGCCGAGCAGAAGTACACTGGATTTGTTATTAAATTGTAATTAAAATAATGGCAATGCGAGCAACGCGTCCATTGATGATCATCAGAAATATGCCGGCATCTGGAAGCCCTACAGTTAAAATGTTAGTCAATATCGTAGAGTGCAATAATTTTGCCCAGCCTCTAGGAGATCTAATATTTAAAAATAGCTTTAGAAACACATCATAAAATAGCATGATCTAGTGCAAACTCGAGACCTCAGCTCAAGCTATAAATAGTCTAAGCGACACTCAAGATAAAAGTTAAAAAATAAATATACCAGGAAAACCGTCGTTTGAAACAAGTGTTGTCCAGTTTTTTCTGTCGCAACACTGTTTTTAGATTAAAACAATTACTCGCTCGGGTGTTGATAAACCGCTCTCAATTGAGATTGATTAAACCTATTTTTGATGCGAACATTAATTCTGCTATTTTCAGTTACTGTTCAATTGGTTTAATTGTTACACACGTTGGGTAAATGGTTGGATGGGAACGTTTTCGGATATGGAACTTTGGATTATTGGTGTGTGGATAGGCAATAGTACAAGTGTTGGTTTGTACTGTGTACACAATGGTTATTGGTTCTAAAACGATTTCAAATACTCTAACCGACAAGGAATAATTTAAATTGTGTATTTATTTTTTTACCTCAGGTGACTAGAATGGAAGTAAAAAAGTAGTATTTAATTTAACAACATACAAAAACAAAAGAACAACAGTCACGATTCGTCGTTTACAACAACGTGCTCGCATAATGCTTGTTCCCAACATTCACAGAACAGTTTACACAATTTTTACTACTAAACGACAGTTTAAATCTATTTATTTTCCGCAACAATGTTGCATAAATGTTGCCTCACTAACGTAACGACTGTAATCTTAACAACGATTAGTTCATGAAGCTTTATTTTTACATGTCGACTGATGCATGGGCGCACTGGCTTGGAATTATGGCCCTGTATTTGTCAGTTCTGATCGAGTTAAGGTGGAGTTCCGAGCACTGCAACTAGGAAATAGTCGGAAAGATTTTGCATAGAAAATTGTTGGTAAAATTTGCCATATTTTAGGGTACAGACCCTAATTATTATTATTAGGTAAAAAATTCTGTATGTATCTGCTAAATTAATAAATAAAATTGAAGGAAAATATTGTCAATTTGGTACCGATTATACTGAAGAAGTAGTAAACTAAGACGATAGGGAATTGTAAATAATCGTCACTGTCTATGCTAGTATTCATATTACTAGATAAATTATCCCGGTATGTGTGTAAATTGTATCTCAATACTTCTATTGCCAAATTACGTTTCTCCCGCAGATATAAAAAAATTACCCAGTAAGAACGAGTATAAATCAATTGTTTACGGATATTTTACTGATCAAACAATGATCATATTTTCTAGAATTGAATTACCTAGATATATTGCATGGAATCAATTCCTCATTCCCGAATGCCACAAATAATTTAATACCTAATCCAAATCGCACATTGCATATTGAACTGGTGATAACTGGTAGTAGGTCTCTCATATGTAAGAGTCCGTCTGGGTGGGTATCACCACAATGTCTATTTCTACCGCCAAGTAGCAGCGTGCATGCACTGTTGTCTTTCAGTTTGAAAAACATTGTAGCCAGTGTAACTACTGGACATAATGAGACTTAACATCTTATGTCTCAGGATGACGAGCGCAGTGGAATGCCACACAGTACTTTGTAATTCAAGGTGCTGGATGGTGTTGCTACTGTTTATGGGCAGTAGTATCGCTTACCACCAGGCGAACGGCATGCTCGTCTCGTCATTCAATGCCACAAAAAAAAAATGAAAATAGCAATTTATAAAAATACTTACAGGTTAATATTATTTTGTTATCAAAATTGTTCGGACAAAACTCCCCCTTCAAGAATTGACAATGTTGCTAATTTCTTATACTAGGTTTAACGGCCTTCATTAAGCTAATTTAAAATGTATGTTTCTCTTCGATCAACATTAAAAACCTGTTGGTCAATTATTCTTTTATATGCTGACAGCTATAATCAAATGGTGAAATTCATTTAATTTAAAGTCAGTTATTATTCATTTCTTTCGGTTCAATCTTTTACGAGTTCAAATGTTTACATTATAACTTTTATTTAAACAATCATATAAGTAATGAATTGCCAGAAATTAATTAGGCAGGTCGCTTGTATGCGAGTTAGTCTCGATAGATGCTATCGCATAGTCTATTTCCATAGCTTAGCAGCGGTGCACAAGCTCTATTGTTGTTCTAGAAGGACATTGTAGCTAGTCTAATACTGGGCAATAATATAAAATTGATTACAAAGTTTTTTTATAGCATTGAATGACGAGACGAGCTTGCCGTTCGCCTGATGGTAAGCGATACGACCGCCCAAGAACAGTAGTAACACCATACAGCACCTTGAGTTACAACTTAAAGAGTAATGTTTGGCATTCCACTGCGCTCGTCATCCTGAGACATAAGATGTTAAGTCTCATTATGTCCAGTAGTTACACTGGCTGCAATGTCCTTTAAGCTGAAACACAACAGTGCATGCACACTGCTGCTTGGCGGTAGAAATAGACATTGCGGTGGTACCCACCCAGACGGACTCTTACATATGAGACCTCTCAATACTTAATTTACCATAATTAAAATAAATATTGAAAGTTGAAACATATCCGTATGAATTCATTTATAAGTTAGTAGTCTAATTAAAATGAATTATATATAAACTTACTGCTTCAACTTTCAGGTACGCAGAAGTAATTCATTCAAAAGCGGATGACAGCAATCTATCTTCCTAGTTACGTAGATTGATAGGAAATACTTCTACAGGTACAAATCAATTTGTAACTTTCTTTCTACAAGACTTTATAGTATACTAGATTTTGCCCGTGGCTCCGCCCGCGTTAAAAAGTTATTCCGGGATAAAAGTCGCGGTTTTTATTTTCCCGGGATAAAACGTATAGCCTATGTGCTAATCCAGGACATGATCTACCCGGGTGCCAAATTTCATCGAAATCTGTTCAGTAGTTTTTGCGTGAAAGCGTAACAAACATCCATACATCTAGACATCCATACATACTTACAAACTTTCCCGTTTATAATATTAGTAGGACTAGGTGTTTCTCACGGCTGCGCCTGGTGAAAATCCTTTGCCGCTACAAAAAAGTCCCTAAAACACAGTACGCCAGCGCCATCTACTTAAAGAATCAGATTACAAATTACCATTATATCTCATGGAAGCAAATTACAAGGATAAAAATACATGTGTTAATCCAGGACATGGACTATCCGTGCGCCAAATTTCATCCAAATCCGTTTAGTTATTTCTGTGTTTAGTTTTTACAAACATCCAAACATTTATACTATCTTTCGCATTTATAATATTAGAAAGATTGTAATGGGAATGACAAATGTTGCAAATGGTAAGTGGCAGTCTAAATAAAACCGACTAGGAAGAGATCACTAATCCATACATGTAAATGTATCCAGCAGAACATAGAATCGATTAATCAAAACTATCTTTTCACTAGGATACTCTTGGGCATCGCGCAGACCCTGTAAAGCAAAACTATGAAACTGAATACCCGACTGGGGATCCAAACCCGAGACCTAAGCGCGGTAGCCATACCACAAAACAACACCTCCGAGGCAGTCAACAATATCGTATATAAGTATTATAATTGAAATATATAACATCTCACAAAGCAAACAATTTAATACGCATCAAAATCTATCACGACAAATAATAGACATAGAAAGTGCGATACAATTTGATTATCACATCACATCAATTAATTAATTATATTGGAATCACATTAACTTTAAATTTGAACGATATTTACAAGAGTTATGTCTCGAAATCGCTTGCAAGCTGAATCAATAGCAAGAATTCAATACATTTGCTTCATAATTAACAAAGTAGATGTTAATTTAGAGCGAATGCAATTGCAGTATCACCGTACCGAGTCGAGTGCCACATATGACAATAATAGTGTTGAGAAAGGAGAATATTTTTATTATATGTGATACATTGTATTGTTTGGAGCAGTATTCATTATAATAAATGAGCGAATGGGCTATACACATTTGCAATATCAAAGGATTAAGGAATATAGATGATGATAAAAAATTACTTTAATGCACTGGCATTTAAGCCATTTTTGTATCTTCGAAATGTAGACTTGACGGTTGGAATTTTATTGTCGGTGATGCACGATTCATATGGTCGTTAAATATGGGGTTAATTCGTTGAAAAAAAAACACATATCACGCTATTATAATCTTTGAAGGGTCAGACAGAGGCGCAACATCCAATTTTAGTCCTGTAAGTATGTGTTTCTCATGCGAGTCAATCAGTGTACTTTTTTCATAAAACCAACGAGCTAACTACAGGACATAAAGATAATTAACATCTTATGTCTCAGTATGACGAGCGCAATGGAAAGTCACACGGCACTTTGTAACTCAAGGTGCTGGATGGTGTTTTTACTGTTTATGGGTGGTCGTATCACTTACCATCAGGCGAACGGCATGCTCGTCTCGTCATTCGATGCAATAAAAAAAAACATCCCACATGAGCGCAAAACAATAACTTATATACAAGCGCGAACGGTCAATACCAACCGAATGCAGTGGCGAATCGTGACGTATTTTTGTTCTATAAAACCATGATCACCTTTCAAACCGTGGTAAACGAGTGATAAAGTGGCATTTTTCAATTGTTTTTTGCCAACCGTAATTGGCACGTAATCAACGACTGTATAGCCGCTCACTGCACGTAATGATATAGACATCACAACCACAATTTGCAACAAAGTTGTGGCACGGTACGCCCAGAAAATCAAACGAGTTTCGCATGACGCAGAAATTTCAACTATGAAGTGGATAGATAGGGTTCTAATTGGATTATAGTTAATGGATAATGATTTCAGAATGTTGCTCTAAAAATATATTTAACCTTTATGAAAATAAAACACGTGAACACGTCTTCGAAGATAAAACGTTTTGAGTGTGAAAAAGTTTGATCAAATGTTTGTTATCTTGACGAACGTGTAACTGACCCTAATTGAAGGTCAAAAGTGGCAGATTATTATCAAGATGTTTAGAACATAAGTCTATGAACATGCTAATTACGTTACATTTTTGAACCATCAACCAAGTAACAATAAGTACAAAGTGATAGAAGGGTGATAATCAATAATCTAACCACTTGAAGTATAGATCAATATAATGTTATTGGATTAGACTATTATAACGGTGTATTGAATATTAGTAATTCTTAATATTTAATTAAAGTTCTTATATCGGGTGGAAGGGAAACGCTCTCGGAAACGAATACAGGTGATAGTATTGGTGATTCCTGACGTGATGGCACTAAAAAAATCGCGATCGCATTGTTACAATTTTAGTAGGATTTTCTCAAATTTCTGTACAGCTTCACGTATGGATAGATAAATCAAACTATTATTCTGAAAAACATTGTAAAAAAGGTCAATATTTCAAAAAAATCGTAATGAAACACGTACATCAGCTGACGGGTCAACGACCGCGTGGCCGGCGCAGCGAGGCGGCCGCCGCCTTGTCAGCGTTAGCTTTGTAGTTTGTAGCCTACCCAGATTTTGTACGCTTTACATTGCGCGCGCATGAATTACGGAAATACTGAAATCGTATGTATTTTCGCTTAGCTTTGCAAATGAATATAATTTTTCGTTAATGTTATGGTTCTTCTCTCTTACCGTTCCGGTATAGAGAGCGTTTCCCTTCCACCCGGTATGTTATATATATGAACGTAATTAAATGTTCTAGTCTGAGGCAGTTTATTTTAAGCAGAGAAACTTTTTCTGCTCAGTACGCGCCCTTAGTCTTGAATTTGTGCCTTTTTTTATGGCATTGAATGACGAGACCAGCATGCCGTCCGCCTGATGGTAAGCGATACGACCACCCATAAACAGTAGAAAAACCATGCAGCACCTTGAGTTACAAAGTACTGTGTGGCATTCCACTGCGCTCGTCATCCTGAGACATAAGATGTTAAGTCTCATTATGTCCTGTAGTTACACTGGCTACAATGCCCTTCAAACCGATCAACATTAAAAACCTGTTGGTCAATTATTCTTTTATATGCTGACAGCTATAATCAAATGGTGAAATTCATTTAATTTAAAGTCAATAAATGTGTCAATTATTATTCATTTCTTTCGGTTCAATCTTTTAAGAGTTCAAATGTTTTCATTTTAACTTTTGTTTAAACAATCATATAAGTAATGAATTGCCAGAAATTAATTAGGCAGGTCGCTTGTATGCGAGTTAGTCTCGATAGATGCTATCGCATAGTCTATTTCCATAGCTTAGCAGCGGTGCACAAGCTCTATTGTCGTTCTAGAAGAACATTGTAGCTAGTCTAATACTGGGCAATACTATAAAATTGATTACAAAGTTTTTTTATAGAATTGAATGACGAGACGAGCTTGCCGTTCGCCTGATGGTAAGCGATACGACCGCCCATGAACAGTAGTAACACCATACAACACCTTGAGTTACAACTTACAGAGTAATGTTTGGCATTCTACTGCGCTCGTCATCCTGAGACATAAGATGTTAAGTCTCATTATGTCCAGTAGTTACACTGGCTACAATGCCCTTCAAACCGAAATACAACAGTGCATGCACACTGTTGCTTGGCGGTAGAAATAGACACTGCGGTGGTACCCACCCAGACGGACTCTTACATATGAGAGTCCTACCACCAGTAAAGTGCCTTATATGGGGATAGCGCCGCCCGCCATCATGAGACGGAATACACATGGCGAAAAGCGGGTGCCTCCGTTGCATTTCCTTATACCCCTTCGGGAATGAAAGGCGTGAAGTGTGTTTGTTTTATACTTTCTGTATGGTAGCAAATTGGGCGTAAAAAAATATAGAAAGAAAGAAACATATTTATTTGTAATCAGGAATATAACAAGATAATCACACACTTAAATAAAATTGAACCGATTTCAATGAGATTTTGTTTAGAGATACTTTGAGATCCTAGGAAGGCCATACATAGGCTGCTTTTTATACCGGGAAATATTATTTATTAGAAACTAGGTGTTGCGCGTGGCTTGACCCGCGTGAAAAGCCTCTCTCGCAACAAAAGTCCCTGATACACAGTATGATGCCAGCGCCATCTACTCAAAGAATCAGATTTACTGTTACGTGGGCTTATTATATTAATGTTGCACGGTGTCGATCTTGATAAATTATATACTGTTTTTCTTTATTATGACATGGGCATTGCCTCTCTCTACATTTACGATATCTATTATTTCCATGATCGTTGGGAGCATATTAACGGGAGAAAGTAGCCTAGCGTTTAGTTGTTTCTGCGTTTTCTTCTAACAAACATCATTTTCACCCACCCGCGTGAATGAGTTTTTCCGGGATTAAAGTCCCGCTTCAGGATAAACATTATACATACAAATTTTCCTGTTGAATCACTCTATCCAGTAAAAAACTGCATCAAAATCCGTTGCGTAGTTTTAAAGACCTAAGCATACATGGGGACAAACAAACAAAGAGCGAGAAGCGACTTTGTTTAATACTATGTTAAGAAGAAGTAAGAGTAAGATCTATTGAAAAATACTTATTTTGTGAGTGGATTATATTGCATTCAGCTAATAATAATTTCTCATAGCCAGTTTCGGCCACGGGGCGGCCAATCTCAACGGAGATCAGCCAGGCACGCAGGAGATATTATAGTGCACAAGTGTGTGCGCAATACACAGGTGCATTCCCTATTCCTTCACTCTCATAGTCCGGTGAGACGGCAATTCGACATGACCGGAGAGAGATCAGGCGCAGGACCAACGGCTTTACGTGCTTTCCGAGGCACGGGGGTATCACACCGCCAACTTCCTGACTCCGAGCTACGACTAAGTAAATTTTAAGATGGAAAAACCCAGTCACAATGTTTTTGGCTCGACCCGGGATTCGAATAATACGTACGCAATACAACTACGCCACCGAGGCAGTCTAGGCATTCAGCTAAATATAATTATTCAAATAAGTATCGTTTCCTTTCACCTCTCAATACGTTACTGCATCTAACTTAATGCTTAGCACGTATTGATGTGCCCTGATTAAGCGGATCAAAGTTCAAAACTCGAAATACCGCTACCGTGCTATGCTGAAAGGTTAAACTTAATTTAATACGTACTTTGAGTAAGCGTTATGATTTAGGAGCAATTGTAGTAAATTGGAGCTCATAATATTAATGAGTTAATAGTGTACGATAGCCTAGGCATGGTATGCTGATTTGGATGTCTGCTGGTTTAAAATCCAAGGCAGTTCTTTTCAAAATTATGTGTATACTAGCTTTCGCCCGCGGCTCCGCCTGCTTTAAAAAGTTTTTCCAGGATAAAAGTCTCGCTTTTTATTTTCCCGGGATAAAATGTATAGCCTATGTGTTAATCCAGGACATGATCTACCCGTGTGCCAAATTTCATCG
Organism: Lapara coniferarum; assembly: GCA_949316025.1. Classification (NCBI taxonomy): domain Eukaryota; kingdom Metazoa; phylum Arthropoda; class Insecta; order Lepidoptera; family Sphingidae; genus Lapara; species Lapara coniferarum. The sequence continues at coordinate 4,647,973 of OX438924.1, read as the reverse complement.
AAATCCGTTCAGTAGTTTTTGCGTGAAAGAGTAACAAACATCCATACATCCAAACATCCATACATTCTTACAAACTTTCGCCTTTATAATATTATAGTAGGAAGTAGGATTATTTATGAATGAATCGTTCACTTTAACGGCGAAGGAATACATCGTGAGGAAACCTAATCACCATAAGAATTTCGAAGCCTATGCCAGCATGATTGACTAATGCCTACACCCTCAGTAATATAGGAGACCCATGCTCACCAGTGGGCAGTATATAATACAGAGCTGGTATCATAATATGAAATAACCAATCTATCGTGTTAACTTGTCAAAATCATGAACCATCAAAAAGTAGAGAATTGTATTAACTAATGAAGATCATAGCCTGCCCGCACACACATAATAATATTGTCAATATTTTTTTTAATATTGAACAATACCGCAATACGCGTCGCATACACACAATGTTATTGACAATATGCACTTTATTGACAATATTATTGTCTGTGTGCGGGCACCCATAGGCCATCAAAAAGGGGTTTGAAATAATTGTAAGACGAGATGAATAAGAGACACCGTATGAAAGTGGTACTGGTACGCGAAAATGAACCAGACCTCATAATTGAATATTGATATTGTTAACTTATTTCTACTACCTATGCTAGGCTGAGCGCGTGTGGATTATGGATTTTTTCATGCCTACTCTTCTCAATTTAAAAAGGGTTATTTTGAAATTGCGTTAATAAATGACACCACGGACTCGTCCTTACCTCTGCTAAAGTTGTGCCAAAATCGTCCATGAATAACGATATATTATGGAGAGTATGTGAGTGTATTTCTGACTGAAAGAGCTGTGTTGCCGCTGCGACCAATTCTCTTAGAGTACGCACACGCATACTCGCGCCTTTCATCCCTGGAGGGGTAGGCAGAGGCGCAACTAGTACACTATTCGCTGTATTCCATCCCATGATGTGATGCGGGCCTATCGTCTCCTAGAGTAATAGTAGTGGTATTAGCGCTTGTAAAATTAAAATTAATTTTAATTAATATTTATTAGTTCGTTTTTTTTTTATTTTACACCTGCAGTTCGAGTAATTTATTGTAGTGTTATTTTCAACAAGATAAGTATGTATTCATTTACTAACGCCATATAAAAATGACCGTGTATGATATATTTGTATTATATAATGCTTAATATTAATATAAATCTTCACCGCTTGCTATTCTTGTTTTTACTTACACTGGCGTATACTGTTTTATACTATATTAGTTGTATGGCATTTTATTAGTTCCCAATTATCTCTTTGCTCATTTTGTAAAGAATTTAAATACATAATTATTTATTCAAACCGTTTAGTTTAAAAATCGTGGTCTATTTTGAAGTACCGTCAGCATATTTCATTACCATTATTGGCTTTAATATAACAATTAGTATACTTATATATTGTCATATAGGTAACTAAAAAAGCTAAATTAATTGCTATGTCTGCACAAATTATTACCCATGTTAATATTTTGGAGCATCTTACATAAAATAATAAGGGCCACGAGATTGACGTTCTAGTAAATTCGCTTTAAGGTGCAAGCGTCAGCATCAAATGTCAAAAACAAATGTACACTCTAAAGTACATATGTTTTTGATGCTTGCAGCGTAAAGCGAATTTGTTTGGAACATCAGGCTTGTATGCTGGCCATTATATTTTATGGAGTGAAATTGGGATGGGAAAGAGATTTATGTTTGGCCTCTTCCAAAACAAAAGAGATGTTAATAAAAGTTTTAGGTTGCGTTGCTATTGTTTCTGGTCATCTATGTCGCTTAACATCATGCAATAGCTCGTCTCGTCATGCGATAAGCTTGCCTCTTTTAACATGGGATCTAAGATAACTGATATAATGAGGATGTTATACCTACTCCTCTACCGCTAAAACTGAAAAAAAGTTGTGATGAATATATATAGGGCTGCCATCCGTCCGGATTTCCCTAGATTTGTCTTAGTTTGAACGGCGTCCGGGGGCCGTCCGGCAGGGGTTTTAAACCCGGACACTTTTTTTTATAGATAAGCGATATATTGAAATAAACCTTAGTTAAAAATTCATTAATAATAACCCGCATTCAAGAAGACACGGTAGATTATTTTTTCAGATGTGTCCGGGGAAACACCCATATTTCACCCAAATGTCCGGGATTTTTGCCGTGTATATCCAGCGTCGGCAATTTAAGTGATGGCAGCTCTAAATACATAACATTATAATTTTAATATTGGACACCATATTTACGTACAGTAGGATTCACAAACAATAGGACGGTGGAGCCACAAATAAAAGCTAGTTTTATTTAATAATTTCCGTTGCTGACGGTGGCGTATAATTTTCCTGTCATAGTAACGAGAGATGTATAGCGCATGCGTCAACTTTTAACCTATTGTATTGGATTGATTGCTCTCAAATAGACACCGGCCTATTATAACCATTACGTAACTATGAGTTATTTCAACCTGGACAATGGATTGATGGATTTTAGTTTACTTCGGACTAGGCTATACCCGCGGCTTCGGCTGCGGTAAATCCTATCCCGGGTTAAAAAAAAATACTTTAAGAGTTAGAAAGTAGCTTATAATATACTGATCTCGAGCTTGGTCTATTTGTGTTCTAAAATTCTCAGTGTGACTAGTGCATTGCAATCCCATGTAGTGCTTAGTTTTAAGCTACTCTTTCCTGCCAGCCCGAGCTTGGCTTCTTAATTTATTTTTCATTGCTTTTGCTCCCTATGAAAATGTCAGTATTCATAAAAGTGATTTTTTGTAATAATAATTATTAGTAATTGAATGTATCTTGACTTATCATAAGTGCAACTATGTTCGCCTACGTGATGAATAAAGTATTTTATTTTATTGTTAAGGTCGGGTATAGGTGCTTCTGTTTATGGGTGATCTCGACGCTTATAATACGAGTAACTTGCTCGTCTAGTTATTCAGTTTAAAAAAATCACTTTCCGTAAAAAAGCGCCGTTATCCCCGAAGGCGTAAGCAGAGGTGCAACTAGTGCATCTACTATTCCCCACGTATTGTGTGTCATCATCATCATCATCATCATCATCAGCCACATGACGTCCACTGCTGAACAGGCTTCCCCCAAACATTCCCAGATGGACCTGTCAAAAGCAGCCTGCATCCAGCGCCTTCCTGCAACCTTTGTCAGGTCGTCTGTCGTATTGTGTGTAGTATCTCTCTATAATACTACTATCCTACTTCCTACTAATATTATAAAGGCGAAAGTTTGTAAGAATGTATGGATGTTTGGATGTTTGGATGTATGGATGTTTGTTACTCTTTCACGCAAAAACTACTGAACGGATTTCGATGAAATTTGGCACACGGGTAGATCATGTCCTGGATTAACACATAGGCTACTTCTTATCCCGGGAAAATATATACCGGGACTTTTATTCCGGAAAAACTTTTTAATGCGGGCGGAGCCGCGGGCAAAAGCTAGTAGATAATAAAATAAATTGGTTATTACTCAATTTGACAGTAATGTGGGAAGCAAAGGTTAATGCATCAGTTTCTAGTGACTTTCTCAAGCACAGCTAAGTAAGGCCTCTCACCCGAGATTAAAATTAATGTGATTGTTAAAGCACCTCTTGAGAGAGAATCATTGAAATTTAAGTCAAAAATTATCTCGCGTTTGATTGTATTATTTTGAAGATAGTATTATGTTAGTGGCGTGACATAGTATCGATTATGGTTTCGATGAGAAAAAAGTTTAAAAATAATAAAATAACTTAAAAATTGTAATAATTAAGTTATCGAAAGTATAAATCATTTATGTATTAATATTCTGACGACTATAACAATTATAACTTCAGGCAAATAGTCAATAAAAGCGATAGTAATCAAACAAATTATTTCTCTCCCGTATCGATTTAATGATCGATTCCACAATCGATACGCGCACATCGCTAGCATCTCCGAAACCTGGGTGTGCCGTATCTATTCATTAGGTGCTCAAGAGTGTACAATCAGCAATTCTATGGGTCGGTAATGACGGTGCGAGACGTCAATTATCCACACATTACCGACACTCCGCATTACGAAACGCCTTCGGCGAATTATGTATTGCAATTATTGAATTAATATTTTTAAATCGATATTATATTTTAAGTGTTCCTTTTTTGAAAGGAGGTTTTTGTATTTATAAATCTGTGTTCACGTGTGATGTTTTTAATTTGAGATATTTACTTGTTGCCACCTCCAGGGTCTTGCAGCGAATTTAGCATTTAGACTGGGAAGTCCTGAGTTTGACTCTCTAGTCGGTTACTCTGTTTTCTATTTAAAGTAGCTCGAAATATTACCAGCAGTCGGCCAGCTAAATTTCCCGCAATATGCGTGAAAAAATAGTATAAACTAAATATCTTAATATCCAGGTGATAAATGAAGTAGCATTGAGGTCCTCGTAATTCAAAATTATAGTGTTGCTACTGTTTATCAACAATCGAGGCGCTTACCTTACAAAACCGCTCTCCTCATTTATGTAAAAAAAAACATCATACCCAGAATACCTAATAATAGATAGTCCGTAGCAAATTGGCAAATTTTGAGGCGGATGTAGCTAACAAATCATTTAATATAAATTACTGGTACTTTGTAGCCGTGTTTCACTTATACGACAATTACAATATTACATTGCAATTTACTTGCCATTTTTTCTAATCAATTTATCGCACATTGATTCGCGGTTTTTTGATATTAAAATAACTATTACTATTTGCTGATGGTAGGATATGTTAATTATTCATCCGGATAGCGACCACATAAAGCTTTTTTTATGACATTGAATGTCGAGACGAGCATGCCGTTCGCCTGATGGTAAGCGATACGACCACCCATAAACAGTAGCAACACCATTCAGCACCTTGAGTTACAAAGTAACGTGAGGCATTCCACTGCGCTCGTCATCCTCAGATATAAGATGTTAAGTCTCATTATGTCCAGTAGTTACACTCACACCGAAAACACATTCGTGGACACTGCTGCTTGGCGGCAGAAATAGACGTTGCGGTTGTACCCACCCAGACGGACTCTTTACATATGAGACCTATAATATAATACCAGCCCTGTATCATATACTGTCCCACTGCTGGGCACGGGCCTCCTCTAGTACTGAGAGGGTTTTAGGCCTAAGTCCACCACGCTGGCCTAGCGCGGGTTGGTAGGCTTCACATACCTTCGAAATTCTTATAAAGAACTTAGGAATGCAGATTTCCTCAGGATATTTTCCTTCACCGTTAAAGCGAACGTTAATTGATAAACAATACACACGTAACTTTGAAAAGTCAGAGGTGTGTGCCTTGGGTTTTGAACCTCCGGAAATTCCTTCACCGTTAAAGCGAACGATAATTGATAAACAATACGTGATAATACACACGTAACTTTGAAAAGTCAGAGGTGAGCTTTGGGTTTGAACCTCCGGACATTGTCTCGGCAGACCGTTCCATTCCCAACTAGGCTCGTTTGAGTGGACGATATCACTCAAACGAGACCTAACACAGAGGAGGAATAATCATCGTTCGTCACTCGACAATCATCTGGACCTCTCTCAGATTATCATCAGATGCAGGGGCGGTTGCGGACAACAACTTAGACACTTCCGTGGGAGGAAGCCCGCAGCCGTCCCTAATGCGCCGAAGATGGCCACCGCGGAGTTTTAGTTGGTGGTGCGTGGGACGGTGAACCCAATATAACCGCTCAGTCGCCCCCCTTGAAGACTGGGCGGTAGTAGTAACGTACTTTCTCCGCGAAACCGAACAAAAAACGAAAGTAGGTTCACTTTGCCGTGCCCATGTAATAAAAAAATATATAACCATTACGGAGTCGAGTGGATATTATGAAATAACTAGCTTTTGCCCGCGGCTCCGCCCGCGTTAAAAAGTTTTTCCGGGATAAAAGTCCCGCTTTATGTTTTCCCGGGATAAAAAGTAGCCTATGTGTTAATCCAGGATATGATGTACCCTTGTGCCAAATTTCATCGAAATCTGTTCAGTACTTTTTGCGTGAAAGAGGAACAAATATCCATACATCCAAACATCCATACATTCTTACAAACTTTCGCCTTTATAATATTAGTAGGATCTTGAGTAACATATTGTGAGTATTTAGGGAATGTACCTACTTTAAACTTTATTAGGTAGAATTCAATGGAATCGATCTGCGAAGGCATCACTGTCTATAGGTAAGCATCAAATTAAGTGCATTGTTATTTCCTAGTATGAAGGGCTCTGTGTCCATACATTATTAAGCTATCTCATCCTTTAACGTTGAATGACGTGCGAAAGTTTATACACAATGCTGGCGCTTACAATTCTATGCTTCAATCTAAACTCGATCAGTCGTTTGGTTTGAGATCGAGAATCGTATCTCAAGATGCTGCTGACTTCCATTAAACCAATACGGGATTTACATTACACATTTCAAAATTCAAAACACGAAACGTCGACCCAAAATCTCGCAATTATCAATGATCAAAACGTGTTATTTTTACAGAATATCACTAATGTTCAGTTGAACGGACAGACTGACGGACGGCGCCGAGCGTGGAACGATTGTAACCTAACGCCTGGCTCACGCCGCGCCGAAATAACAGACAGCGCGCCCGAATAATTGACTACGTTGTAGACGTTTGGTTGAAGGATGTAAAAATTAACCCTGGTATTAATTTTTGACGTTGTCTGCCTCGGTAGTTGAGCATGCACGTACCGCGGTAGAACCACTGTTCTAATTTTTCGGGTTCGTATTCGGTCGGGCAGTGATTGTTTTTGTGCCCAGTGTCAGCCCGGAGCCTCGAATTTCCGATATGGCGATAGGCTCGCCCTCTATAATGTTATGGGGCCGACCACATTTGGCGCAAAGTGAGTGCACTGGTTTCACTCCTGCCTACCTTTTTGGGGATAAAGGCGTGATGTGTTTGTTTCTGTGTATTTGACAGTTACTTTCAGTATAATCAGCATAGGATTTTATGATCGTTAACAGTTTGTTTCGCGATCTCTCCTGATGTATGACCGCTCATAGACACTTGTCATACCAGAAGAAAAGGAACTGTTGGAGGTATCTGGATACAAAGATTAACACATGCTTTGGGCGAGACGCATTCAGTTAGTCAGTGTATATGCTGTATAGCTTGGTATAAATCTGGTGTCGAGGAGTGGCACTACTGTTCATTAATATAATTTGAAGTGAACTGTACAGTGCAGTAAAAAATGTTTCCGAATCAACAAATCAAACTAGGACTTCAACCCAAAACCATTAAACTCTCAAACACTGCAACCACCCCATAAGTTCACTGTTATCATGCATAATAAACATCACACTTAAATACGACGTCCATGAAATCATTAAGCCAGGACTAATTTTTTTCCATCTATTTTAAGCCTTATTTACAGCAAATAATGGATGGCATTTCGATCAAAAGACGTGACACCTACGGGAGGGTACTAAACGTCACATATAACTCATCGGTGCTCGGCGTAATAAGCTTTCAAATGTGATTGCGATAAGATAAAGACGAGACTTGGGTGCAGTGATCCCAGTAAAAGCGATGCTATACAGCGAGCTACGTTAGTCATTATGTTAAAATATGAGCAAATGGTTTGAATACTTACTTACTCTGGTGGGAAATTATCTCATTTTGACTCGATTGTGATATCTATAGACATGGTAAACTTACAAGTGAGTCGTAGCGACGTGTTTAGTTCTAGGATGACTGATAATCCAATATGAAAGGCATAATTATAGCTATATTAATTACTTTTATTTTGAGGGAAAAGGCGTTCTTCTTCCTCATCTTTTGCAACTCCACTGTTGAACATAAGCCTCCCCCAAAGATTTAAAGAAAATCGCCAAGGAAACAACATTTTATCAACTGTAAAACTTACTTATCGTCGTTCTTAATGTCAGTTTTCCATTTCGGGCTGTTTTGCGAAATATACAGGGTAATATTGAAATTGCGTTACTGAATGAAACCACATATTTATCTCCTTGAAAATAACACTTTCCATGAAGTTGTTTTAACCATAGATGTAAAATAAAAAAGTGTAAGTTTCGAACAAAATAAATATTAATAAAAAGTAACTTTAAGTTTACTCGCCCTAATGCCACTACTACTACTCTAGAAGGATTCGTCACTGGAGCAACATCACACTTTCAGTCAGAAAAACATTCACCCACACGCCATATTCGCACTTATAAGAAAATCAGGATAGTAAGTTTGAAATTTTTAGTGAAAATATTCGTTTCTCATGGATGATTTTTGGCACATTGTTAGCAAAAGCGAAGACGAGTAAGTGGTTACATTTATTAACGCAATGTCAAAATAACCCTGTATAAAAAGCTTATTTTGCAATATCTCATAGCGTGTAGTATCGCAGGGGTTTTATCGCTTGGGCAACGGCAATTAATCATAAGGCCACGCCCGAACGCGACGACAGGGTCGCGTGACCGCGCCGCGACCGCAGCGACCACGGCCTTTGTTAATAGCCACTTACCATCTTTGTTACATCTTACAGATAGAGAAATGTAGGAAAACTATATTCTGTTAGCGTATAAAGCCTAGAGGGATTGATTATACTTAACGAAATGCTAATTGAGAGTTTATTACTTGCAAGAGGTTTGGATTAGTGTTTAGCTGCATTTTTGTAACCCTTAAGGGCCATAGTAAGTAACCTGTATTTTGGGGGCTTAAGACTTGCAGAAAAGGGTTAGAATTTGACTGCAAGAACTTAATATGGATTAATGAAAATAATTACGGAACGTATTCATACAATGTAGGTACAGTTGTAAATATAAGCACATATATTCACGCCTTTATATCCGCGAAGGGGTGGGCAGACGCGCAACAAGTGCACCCACTTTTCGCCGTTATTACGTCCCATGATGTGATAGGGGGCGAGCCTAACGCCATAGTGGGCACTAATTCCAGACTCCAGGCTGATATTGAGCAGAAAAACCCAATATCACTTTCATATCAGAGATGCATCATACGATCCCTGTTTAAGGAGTGGTATATACCTTGCTGCCGATAAAAATTACACTACTCTAAAAACTGAAACGGACATTTGTGAGGCTACTGAACTTGTTAAAGCAACAAGTTGCCTTGCGCGGCCCTTTTTTTTATTGAGTCGAATGACGAGACGACCATGCCGTTCGCCTGATGGTAAGCGATACGACCACCCATAAACAGTAGCAACACCATCCAGCACCTGAACTTACAAAGTACTGTATGGCATTCCACTGCGCTCGTCATCCTGAGACATAAGGTGTTAAGTCTTATTATGTCCAGCAGTTACACTGGCTACAATGTCCTTTAAACCGAAACACGTGCACACTGCTGCTTAGCGGTAAAAATAGACATTGTGGTGGTACCCACCCAGACAGCCTCTTATATATGAAAGACCTACCACCAGCTTTATTGCATCACTGACGTGAAAGTTTGATGAACTCAACCTTTCCAAGAATTCTTCGTGTAAAACACGGAAAATAGTCTCATAATTGGACGAAAATTTATAATTTGTAGGATGTTAAACAATTTAGGTCAATATACGCATAAGACATCACATAATGAAAACCGACAAAGGTGCCTCACGATGTGCCGCCATGTCATACGTCTGGTTTAATTAAAAAGCTAAATTTCATTCTCATTCATCAAATAATAATTAGTTCTACGAGTGGCGCAAAGAGTAAATAGTATTCAATTGGGGTACACCTTTGTTTCGTTCCTATGGGAACCCAAAATCATTTCCTCAAGCACCAGCATTTGGCTTAGTTTTACGACACGTTGCCTGCTTGACATCATCCTTTCCGGAGAGGTCTGGTTAGAACACCACACAATTTAACACAAAGTGTATCCTGATCAGGTATTCCAACCCAAGGCCTCTCTTCATAGTCCATAATACGGTATGTAAAGTCAGTCGGGGGACCTGTTTAAGGAGGATATATTCGATTCTCGCCCCAAAAATATATTGTAATATATATGACCTTTCTTTTTGCGAGAATTTTAGTACATAGGTATTGGCTTAGGTAGTAGCTTCCAAAGCCAGGTTTAAACTATGAAGGGAAAACGAATATATTTAAAGTCTACATTCATACGTAATAACCGATAAGATGGATCAAATACGTAGATAGCTCAAAGGTGACCACACGTTGGGAGCTTTTTACGAATTTCTTTTACGTAACTCTGTCAATTATGATTATTTTTTTAACGTATATTTTTATTGCTTACGTGCAAGCATGGACTGCCGTGTTTACATACACTCATTTGCAAAAAAAACGGGCGGGTTGGATTTTAATTCTTTTTTAAAAAAATACGGTACCAAAATGATTTCAATCATTTGTACATGTTACTGGCCGGTTTTAAAAATGCCGTGGTGTTTAAAACAGTATGTTCTAAATTAAAATTTTCGTTTGATGCTCGTTTTTACAGAAAACCACTTTTTATCCTACATTTTTGGTGTGAAGTTCCAAAAGATAATATCGGTTTTCATAACTTTTAGTCAATCTTTATGAATTTATTTCATATTCTTAATTGTCAAAGCTTCATTTATTGCTGTTTAGCTGTCTCAATAATGTTAGAGAAAGTGGTAAAAGCTACCAAAATTATTGCGCTGCTCGAAGAGGGCTGCAGCTAATGCTTCGTGGCTCAGAGGCTAAGTGTGAGTCGCTCGACGGTTCAAAAGACCTGGCAGCGGTATCAAGACACCGGTTCCGCCGAGAGAAGGCCTGGTTCTGGAAGAAAACCATGTACCCAACCACGGGATGATCGTTTTCTTGTGAGTCGCACATTGAGAAATCGCAAGTCTTCGTATGTGGACCTTAAGAACAACCTCGAAGAAGTAAGAAATGTGCATATTAGTCTATGGACGGTCAGGAGGAGGCTGCTCGCGGCCAATATACGCAGTCATCGCCCGGCCCGCGGCCCTAAGTTACTCCGTGAGCACAGAGTTGTCAGGCTTAGGTTTGCTCGAAATTGTGAGTCATGGAGTCAAGAAGACTGGAATAGGGTATTGTTCTCCGATGAAGCCAGGATATCTCTGTTCGGTGAAGATCGACGTCGGCGAGTGCTACGAAGACGAGGAGAACGCTTTGCAGAGGCTTGTTTTGAAGAAATCACACCTTATGGTGGGGGCTCTGTTATGTTTTGGGCAGGAATAAATTCAATGGATCGTACAGAGTTAGTCTTCATTGAAAACGGCTCACTGACTGGACATCCATACATAACGGAAGTTCTTATTCCTCATGCACAACCCGCATTGGCCGCTTTAGTCGAAGACTCAATTATTATGGACGACAACGCTCGCGCCCACCGGTCTGGCGATGTGGAAGCGTATGTGCAAGAGGTCGGCATTCGTCGTTTGGATTGGTCAGCTCGAAGTCCCGACCTCAATCCTATAGAGCATGTCTGGGACGTTCTGAAACGACGCGTGAGATCAGTACAACCGGCTCCGCAAACTATCAGAGAGCTGAAGAATGTGATTACCGCGGAGTGGGAACGTATTCCGCAAGCAAGTATCCGGGATATCCTCGCTAGCATACCCAGACGAATTCAAACTGTGATTTCAGCTAGAGGGGGTCACACTCGACACTAAACATTTATCTGCTTTTACTTTATTAAAGAAAAAACAAACAAAAATCTTTGTTAACTTTTACTTCACGAGCATATGCACTACTAGCGAGCATACACTACTAGTGAACTTTAGCATTAAAACCCATAAATTTTATCAAAATTTTATGATAATACTGACGAAAACAATTATTTGCTTATTAATTTACAAAATTGTGAAAGTAAAACTACCTATAATTATCAAACAAACCAATAGTAACATTTGAAATGGTTCATTGCTTAGGTGCCCGTTTTTTTTGCAAATGAGTTTAGTTCCCTCGACTAAAAATACATACTGTATACTATTATGCAGTATGCACATGGACATTTAGAATGAAAGAACACAATGACAATAAAAACAAATACCAGCCCAATTATGTTCAACAAAATAGCTGTTAACAGGAACATAAGTAATCGACCGGATCTAGAACTGTTTAGCTGGTACCGAAACCAGAAACTGACTGATTGTGTTAAATAAGTCCGCCCTAACAGATTTATGTATCAAACTGTGATTTATATAGGTAGTTCGGTTCATAAATTAAGTTTCATAATGGCAGTTACAGAGTATTAATTATGTGTAAGAATTTGGTTAGTGGGTGACTACTGACTGGCTGGGTGGTCCCACAAATTTCTTACATATTCCAAGCTGTCTGAGGCGATAGGCAGAGGCGATTGTACCCTTTTTTCGTGATTTTTCACTTACATGGTTGCGAAAGTCGATAAAATTTACTCGGATTAATAAGTTTGGTCCAGTAGCAACTTATTTGAGTCGTAAATTCAATAAATTGTGAGGTTGCGGGACTTTTTCCTGGTTAGGAAAGTAAAATGTGAGGTTAATTTGATAAGTATAAATAAATCACCCGAAATTTTAATATTTGGACAAAGAAGAGTGTTGATTGTTGGTTGGTGGTGATCTTAATTATTGTGACAGATCTACTTAATATATTTAATCTATGCTCGATTTTTTAAAGCGATACGCACGCGTGAGGCAGGAACACTTCTGTAGTCGTTTTAGTGGCTTTTTAATTGGTGGTTAAACCTTTGATGCGAGTCATTCTGTCCTTTTGTGTTTACATTGCATATAATTCCACAGTTTCTCTGAAAAAAAGATAGTTATATTTTATATCCTAAGTCTTTATGTATTTTACTAGTAAAACATATAAACTTGGAAGGAAATTATGTTCTTGTGAGATCATTCAGTGTCACTACTATTCAAGACTAGGTGATATCCGCGACTTCCCCCGGGTCTTCTTGCGGGATAACAATATTTTACTTGAATAAAAAGTAGCCTATAGTACTTAGAAGTAATCTAGCTTCCTATTATCGAAAGAATTTTCAAAATAGGTTCAGTAATTCCTGATATTAGCGCGTTCAACCAAACAAACAAACTCTTCAGCTTTATAATATTACTAGCTGGCCCGGCGAACTTCGTATCGCTTCAGAATCAATAAATGTTGTGTTAACTTATTAGTTTTTCACTAAGATTAAATATATTACATAGAGAAGCAGAGGCATCGATAATGACCACAATAGTACGATAGTACCACGATAATGACATACTTCTTTTACCCTCTTCCACATTAATAGTACTCATCACACATTTTCGACCATTATGGGAATCTCCTCCATCCGTACCTATCATCCAGATTCGTTCGATAAATACCTTCCGTAACTCGTCTTCCAACCATCCGCTCTACGTGCCTAAATTATCTTAGCATACTTCTTTTAATTTTAGTCCCACACCATCCTTCAATTTGTAACGTTCTCTTATCATACTATCCCCATGCGATAAGAAATATTGACTTCACTTAATACAATACTCTGTAAGGAGTGCATTTACTCGACTTTCGTGCTGCTTCTGCTAAACCAGCATTCACTTCCATACATAAGGATCGGCAACAACACAGTCCAATAGATTAATGACAACGCTGGAATCAGCTCATTCTTCGGCGTACGATCGCCTTTTCCAAGTTTATGAAGGCACAAAAGACTTTTTGATTTAGCTAAATGTTTCTCCGCCATGTACCTTACGCAAAAGACTTGAACTTCTCGTCCTTCTAAATCGCGACATGGTAAATGACATTGGTAAATCAAACACACAGCCAGGATACTTTTCTTTGTATACGAAAATTATCGATTGGATTAATCAAAGAGCATTTATAATACTATCGAAAGGATTAATTGTTGAGGCGCACACAATGACAAATATTCACAAAACTGTCGTTTAAACTATACGGCTAAACACAACAAATTGAGAGTTGGAACTCGTCGTTTATTTTTTTTTCGCGGAGAAAGTGACTTATTACTACCGCCCAGCCTTCAACGGGGACGACTGAGCGGTTATGTTGGGTTCGCCGTGCCTTACGACCCGAAGTTGAGCCGCCCGGAGAGATGGAACCATCGGGCGACCGTCGCGCCGAGCCCCTAACCTAATGTACAACGCACGGCATACCAACCAAAACTCCGCGGTGGCCACCTTCGGCGCATTAGGAACGGCTGCAGGCTTCCTCCGACTCACGTCTAAGCTGTCGTCCGCAACCGCTCCTGTCGCCTCACGCCTGGCGCACTCGAGCTCTGCGAGCGAGGATAAACCTAACCACGGTTGAAAAATCCCGGGCCAAATCTATTTAGTTGTGGACGATAGCCTAGTTAGGAATGTCTACTGAGACAATGTCCAGAGGTTCAAAACCCACGGCACATACCTCTAACCTTCGGAAGTTACATGTGTATTGTTTATCAATTATCATTCGCTTTAACGGTGAAGGAAAACATCGTGAGGAAACCTACATACCTAAGAGTTCCCATAAGAATTTCGAGGGTAAATGAAGTCTGCCAACCAGTACTAGGCCAGCGTGGTGGACCAAGGCCTAACCTTTCCCAGTAGTAGAGGAGGCCCGTGCTTAGCAGTGGGTAGTATATAATACAGGTCTGATTGCACTGCATTGCAAGTATATTTACTCTATATTCTAAATAATGAACACAATACTGCTGCTTGGCAGTGGAAACTGGAAACTGACATGGCATTTACGACCCAAACTAATTAATCAGCCTATCGTCGTCCAGTACTGAACGTAGACCTGCTCTAGTGACCGACAACCATGCCCGTCTTAAGTAGCCAAGCATCTCTCAAGTCAACCCATAGTGCAGTAGACGCATGGAGTAGACGTCCTACGACATCCAGCTACTCGTCTAACATAACAATCGACGCTAATTTATTTAATGGCACTTTTCGCATATTGTCTGTTAAAGTTTAATGGCACGCACACAAACAGCAACAATAAATATTCATAATTGAATATAATTTCAAACGAAACGATTAGTATTAGATTAACGTGTGCATAAAGTATCAAATCCTAAAACCGTACTCAATCGTAATTCCACGCTTGTTTCGTACGTGTTTTCTTATAAACTAATTAATATGACACAGCCTAATGTATTTTTAATAACCACGGTGAGGGAGTTGCAGTAATTATTCTAATGCATTCGAATATAATCCGACAATGGTGGTTTGCGTTTCAAATGACGCATGTAGGACTTATTGTTTGGGCTATAGAGTTTATTTGGACTGTTTGGGTTCATTGTATTGATGTTAGGGCGCGGAGACAATGTTGTTTGAGTATTTTTTCCGTGTGTAATTATGTTGGTAGTAATTTGATGTTGTGTATATTTGTTTTGTGGTTGAAAATATTTAAAGCGGAATAAATAAAATAAACATCATGTAATTATTTGGGTATTAATTTTTTTTGTCTTATAACCTATTGAAAGTATGACAATGTAGTGATATTAGGTTAGGTAAGAATTAAATTTTGGGTGTATAAAAATCATAGTTTACAAACACAATTACGCTAACATGAGACAGAAAAATTCTAGGCTATTAATAATTCTACAAGTTACTTCGCTATCATAGAAGTAAAGACGTACCTAATTTATGCAATGTACTTACTATCTTTTATATGTGCAAATAAATACCATTATTTAAAATACGATTTGATATCAACATTAAAATGGCCTCTAATGCAAATAAAGTATTCCTGTGCCACATGCCAGCCCTTAACGCGGTTTTCTAATTTGTGGAGTAACATTTGTGAGTGTTCCGTGACGTATCCAAATAGGTTTTAATGGACACAATGAGTGTTCACGGTGTTTGTTTCATTTCGTATTACTTAAGTAATAGACTCAATGAACTAAGTGGACGATCTCGTTATATGAATGTTTCATTTTAGTAATAGACCGTGGTCCGGACACACTCGTTTGCGGTGTTCTTTTTTTGAATCATGACAAAGGAATGTTTGTCTCTTTTTTTAACGAGCGTTGGCAAAGGAAATGTTGATACTAATTTGATTGAAGGTTCATTGTGGATAAGAATTTTCAACATTTTTGATATAACAAGTTTTATAAGTACATTGAGATTGATTATTAACTCGTTTTATATCTATAATTGACAAAATTTTAATTAGATACAGTACGCAATAAGTGCCTATCTAATTTCGTTGTAAAACATTAAAACAGATATGATAACTGAAAATAGGATTGTATTTGTCATATTTTAAGCTTTATCTTGGCGTGCTAAATTGATACATTGACGCTCGCTTATGAAATCCTCCTAGCCAGTTTCGGCCACGGCGGCCAATCTCAACGGAGATCAGCCAGGTACGCAGGAGATATTATAGTGCACAAGTGTGTGCGCAATATACAGGTGCACTCGCTATTCCTTCACTCTCATAGTCCGGTGAGACGGCAATCCGACATGACCGGAGAGAGATCAGGCGCAGGACCAACGGCTTTACGTGCTTTCCGAGGCACGGGGGTATCACACCGCCAACTTCCTGACTCCGAGCTGCGACTGAGTAAATTTTAAGATGGAAAAACCCAGTCACAATTTTTTTTTGGCTCGACCCGGGATTCGAACCCAGGACCTCAGCGCGCAAATCGTACTCGTAATGCGTACGCAATAACACTACGCCACCGAGGCAGTCAACGCCAGACGCTCGCTTATACGCATCGTTCAGAGCCATGTTCGATCGTCACTAAATAGGCCACAAGCCATATAATGTCATCGGCCATTACGAAGCTACCATTATTACAGGAAACATACACCTTTGACACGACAATAAATGCGAAAACTCCATCAGTAACTTGACCACAAATGGCCGGTCGAAGCCACTTTTCCTACAATAAACGAAGTTATTATCATTGCATCCAGTGTTACATGACCTCTGGTGCACCATAAAGTGCTAGTGTCAGAGGTCTCCGGGATCTGGTTCCTTATATCTGGTGACACACGGGTGCTAAATTCAACGTGCTTGCTTGAATGGGATGTGTTAACTATATTTATTTGCGACGGTTTGTTTTTTAGTGTGATGTCGGATTTTATGATATTGATTCTTGAATGAGAAGTGTAGGTTTGAATTTGGAAGCTTTATTTCAAATTTCATATGGTCCTTGGTACAATGCAAGGTAAGGCATGTTTTTGTGGGTATTTCTAACACATTTTGCCCAGAACTGAATCCCCCTAAAAGATGTTGATGTCATCATCGTCACGATCATTTCTACAATATAATTGTAATGTGTATTGATCTGAATGCCCATTGGAATGAGGCCAGGTTAAGTAGAAGAAGTTGTGGGACTACAAAAAGCTTTTAGCCATGTAACATAGAATTGATTATAATTATTGCATGTTAGCGTTTCGATAGTATGCGAAGTCTGCCACCCACACTAAGTTAGTGTGATGGATTAAGCTACATTATTATGTTAAAATACGTAAGCCCTCAGTAGAAGACAATTTAGTGTTTTTAAACTCTGCTATGCTCTTGATCTCTATGGCTATTTGTTTATGAGCAAATTTTACCCAATATCGATTATAATTACTGCTGCGTTGAGTTATAAGCAAATGTACCAACGTTCTTTGTTGCGCATCAACAAAATACACACACACATTCACGCCTTTTTTATCCCTGAAGGGGTAGGCAGAGGCGTAGCTAGTGCACCCACTTTTCGCCCTGCGTATTCTGTCCCATTATGCGATAGGCGAGCCTATCGTCATATCGGGCACAAATTTCAGACTCCGGGCTGATACTGATTAGAAAAACCCAATATCACTTTGCCCGACCCGGGGATCGAACTCGAGACCTCAGCATTGCAGCCGTACCGTAATAAAACTACACCACCGAGGTAGTCAGAGTAAAAATGCCAAATGAATAGATAAATAAACCTAAAAAAATTATATGAAACCTGCATTTTATATGTTCTTTGTAACATTATTAATGCCTAAAACACATTTAACCTACGTGAACAAAACTAGTTTATTAGAACATTATCTTTGCTATCTAGTAATGTATACAATGAAGAGTTTTATCGTACTAATATAATAATGAGAAAGTTTAAGAAAATGTTTGTATGTTTGTTCGAATCAAACGCAGAAACAACTAAACGGATTTTGATGAAATTTGCACACGGGTAAATTATGCCCTGGTTTAACACACATACTTTTTATCTCGGTAATATTATGCTCCCATGGGAAATAATGGTTATTTTTAATCGATTCTTTAAGAAGATGGCAATGGCATTGTACTGTGCTTCTGGGGCTTTTGTAGCGAGAAAGGCTTATTACGTGGGTGGAGCCACGAACAACACCTAGTTTGTAAATATATATTTTCGTGTAAAGTACGAAATACATTTCATCATCATCATCATCAGCCACATGACGTCCACTGCTGAACAGGCCTCCCCCAAAGATTTCCAGATGGACCTGTCAAAAGCGGCCTGCATTCAGCGCGTTCCTGCGGCCTTTACCAAGTCATCGGTCCACCTTGCAGGTGGACGGCCGACGCTGCGCTTGCCAGTACGTGGTCTCCACTCGAGAACTTTTTTGCCCCACCTGCCGTCAGTTCTTCGAACTATGTGCCCTGCCCACTGCCACTTCAGCTTGCTTATCCGTTGGGCTATATCAGTGACTTTCGTTCTTCTACGGATCTCCTCATTTCTAATTCGATCGCGTAGAGAAACACCTAGCATAGCCCTCTCCATAGCCCGCTGAAATATAAATGCTGAATATTTCGAAGCATAGAATTATTATACCAAGAGGACTTCATCGCGTGCACATAGATGAAACAAAACGATTGAGCGTTGTACCGCTTTTACATCAGAAAACTCTGCATCCTATCATAATTACACGTTACAAGTAATAAAGTGACATTATATGCACATGAGGTCGGTAATCGATATTGTACTTTTGAAATATGCAGCTCTGTCATGATGTTTTTTTTTAGCCAAACTAAAGATCGAAATTAGAATTTCAGTTTCTTAGAATGTTATATTTTTTTATTAATTTTAAAGTCGAATTATACCTGCAACAGAATCTACGTTTATAAAAAAAAAATTAAGAAATATTTATTGTTATAACAATACTCATATTGCCGTCAAATCCACCTAGAGGTTATACAAACGTACTATGTTTCGAAATCATTAAAAAAATCACACTTCCGACTAGCCTTTCAACTCTCAATCAATTTTATCATTTGATACCTACTTTATAAGCTCGCATGTTATAGTTACAAACGGATTTATCAACCTTGTATAAAGTTATTTGTCGAGTTGACAACATAATTTTCGTATTTCCTATATCGTTAAAACACGGTAAATGTTATTATTTTTTTTAGAATCCATCGGCATATTCCAAGATTTCCTTAAAGATAAGAAGGGTCATAATATTTTATGACCACTCACATACTACGATAATTATATCTTGATTACTTTTATGTAATAACAGTCTATACGTCTTTGGCCTTAGCCGTTGTCCTAGGTGAGCGATGGGGCGCGACACGTAGCGACGCGACCTATTGCGAGCAATACTTCACTTCACACTGATTAAGGCGACAACGTAGGCCACAAGTACATACAACGTCTATTTGATACTAGATTATGCCCACGGCTCCGCCCGCGTTGAAAAGTTTTTCCGGCATAAAAGTCGCGCTTTTTATTTTCCCGAGATAAAATGTAGCTTATATGTTAATCCAGGGCATGATCTACCCGTGTGCCAAATTTCATCGAAATCCGTTCAGTAGTTTCTGCGTGAAAGAGGAACAAACATCCATACATCCATACATACTTACAAACTTTTGCGTTTATAATATTAGTAGGATAATATATATTATTATAAGCAGGATTATCGCGTCGCGTCGCATTACCGCGTTTGTCGTTCACCTAGGACAACGGATTATGGAATTTATCAGGCGTTGACGGGGAGCATGTGTTTTTCTTATATAATTTATTTCTGATTAGATCTTCTAGACGAGATTTATGATACGTCGGTCGTAACCATCCTTAATCATTTCAAGTGTTATATAATTGTATATTATAGTAACAAAGGAACAAAAATAAAATACCTACTGACACCATAAAGTGTCAAGATATGTTGGATTGATTATGTAATGCTTGTATCGGCTTGATAAATAGCATGACAAAGTATTTGGTAAAACATCAAAGGATACGGACTAAACTGAAGTTAGATTAAGGCCTAATTACATCATGCTCTTTTATTTAGTTTAACAGCTTGTTATTTTGCGTGCTCCATCATGCCCTAACAAGCGATTATGTTCCGCAACTAGGCGTTATTTCACGGGACGTGCGATACTTTACCATTTGCGTTAATTTTAATGCCAGATTAACTAACAAAAAAAGAAATTCGTGAACACACACCCACACTCACGCCTGTTATCCCCGAAGGGGTAGGCAGAGGCGCAACTAGTGCACCCACTTTTCGCCGTTATTCCGTCCCATGATGTGATAGGGGGCGAGCCTATCGCCATATCGGGCACAAATTCCAGACTCCGGGCTGATACTGAATAGGAAAACTCAATATCACTTTGCCCGACCCGGGGATCGAACCCGAGACCGCAGCTTTGCAGTCGTACTATAATACAACTACGCCACCGAGGCAGTCTTTGAAAGAAATTGGTGAAATTGGAGAAAAAAGTGTCAGTATTTAACGTATAGGTCTCGTACGGGCTACATTTGCTTGTTGAACTACTAGACCGTATGTCTCACCGTTAGCGAAAAACTCCAAGCCAGTAGTTTAACACAGTGCCATAAACTTGAGCACTAAACTATTAATGGTGTGAAGGTAGGTGTTAGGTGGAAACCTGCGTTTGCGGTTCGAGTCTCGGTTGAGTACCGTTAATGACGTATTCATGTGCACCGCGGTTGTATGGCTAAACTGTGGATATAGGGATGTGTTGCTAATTTGAAGTAAAGGGTTTAAGATGTTAACATAATAGTCTTTGTGGTTTTAGTACTGTAATTGCTGTATATCTTTATTTATCTTTTTTTATACGGGCATGCGAAAGTGACGTCATTGCACATAATTATAAGTATAGTGGGGTCTATAGTGACAATTGACAAAAAATGATACCCATTGCCAGTTGATATTAATTATGCCGGTTTGTTTGTTGATTAGTAAAATAGCAAAAGAGGAAAATGGATCCTGCTGCAATTACTCACTATATACAACACAAGAACAAAACTCTTACTTCATATCTCGCAGTGAGCAGACGCCTCCGACTGCGTTTATGAAAATTGTCAACTAAGATTATTCAAAACCCAAATAAAATTTTCAAATTAAAACCTCGTTTCTATCTTTTCAGTTCTTCAATGAATTTAATAAAGATGGCAGATATTGACGCAGTCGGTTTTTTGTTTTTTTTTTTAAGTAAATGTTTTTATTCATAAATTCAAAAAAGTAGTAATTTACCCTATGTGTCGACTCAAGAGATAATCAACGCTTGTCAGTCGACACTCCATCTCTCTCTCCGCCTACCATCAGATGCAATGGAGTCATTAACGAGCCAGTAAAGAAAAAAAATTACTAATTTAAGTACGACATTATCCATTCCAGTTAATCCCATTCGTACACCGTAGCCTCAACAAAATTCTAAATCCATCAAATGTATTTCTGGAACCCGCTTTAATACCACACGAACCATTTGCCATTTTCAAGCGGCTACACGTACGATAAAGACGTTTTGGTCAATGAGCAATTGAATTCAAAGCCAGTAGGCGTAAGATTGACAGCGGTAGCTGTAGGGTTGTCGAAGTTTGTGGAAGCGAGAAGCTTGCCTGGTTGACTGAAATCCTACTAATATTATAAAGGCGAAAGTTTGTAAGAATGTATGGATGTTTGGATGTTTGGATGTATAGATGTTTGTTACTCTTTCACGCAAAAACTACTGAACGGATATCGATGAAATTTGGCACACTGGTAGATCATGTCCTGCATTAACACATAGGCTACTTTTTATCCCGGGGAAATATAAAATGGGACTGTTATCCCGGAAAAACTCATTCACGCGGGCGAAGCCGCGGACAAAAGCTAGTTGGTTATAATTGGAACTTGCAAAACACTGCACTGCTCTTAATACCCTGAGAATTTTAGTTTTTGTAATGGTGAGTTGCTTGACGGACTGGATTTAGTAGTAACACTTGAAACCTACAAAGCAATGTTTGGCATACTGATATTAGCACTTTGAGATATAAATAGAACTTTCAAAGCACTGTAGTTTTTTTATGGCATTGAATGACGAGACGAGCACGACGTTCGCCTGATGGTAAGCGATACGACCACCCATAAACAGTAGCAACACCATTGAGCACCTTGAGTTACAAAGTACTGTGTGGCATTCCACTGCGGTCGTCATCCTGAGACATAAGATGTTAAGTCTCATAATGTCCAGTAGTTACACTGGCTACAATGTCCTTCAAACCGAAACGCAATAGTGCATGCACACTGCTGCTTGGCGGTAGAAATAGACAATGCGGTGGTACCCACCCAGATCGCCTCTCACATATAGACTTACCACCAGTGTGATTAGATGAACCTAGATGCTCTTATACAAGATAGTATACCACCCAGCAATAGTTTGTCATATTTGTATTTTTTTGGCAATTAATGACGAGGCGAGCATGCCGCTCGGTTGATGGTAAGCGATACGACCGCCCATAAACAATAGCAACGCCGCGTAGAACTCTGGATTAGAAAGTACTGCGTGGATCTCCAATACGCTCGTTATACTGAGTCATAACATATTAAGTCTCATAACGCTCAATAATTACGCTGGCTACAATATCCTTCAAACCGAAACTCAACAGTGCTTGCACACTGCTGCTTGGCGGTAGAAACAGACATTATGGTCGTACCTACCTAGGTGGCCCCTTGCATACGAGAGACCTACGACCAGTCTATATTACAGAAGACGAATTTAATTGTCCATAATACTTAAATCATTCAGACCTAAAATCATTGATCATCATAACTCTGCTTCGCTAAACTAAACAAACAAATCGACCTGAACAGTTCAAAAGGTTATCAAACGTATCGTAGCAAACCTCAGCATATCGAATTGTGTAGCAAAATAACCACCAGCAAAATACAAGTTTCCAAATTAGTTGTACAGATTAAAGGAACATTTCACGCAATGGCGTTAAAACAGGCAGAGTAGATAAAGCAGTGATTCCGCCGGGCCGTAAGTTATCAGAAGAATTTATGTCTGGACATAGATACAAAGAAGCCGTGATAGTGCTTAAAGTGGGCACATACGATGCGATTTGGTACAGCCGAACCATTTAAATGGTATGCCATCGAACCATATCGCATCGTGTGGGGCACGGTTCGATGGACATTATTATTATTATTGTTGGTACGGCTGGTTCGATGGCTTGTCCATCAAACTTGGTTGGATACAACTGGACATCGCATGGTACGGTTCGATCGTGTGGCGTGAAGACTATACCGCGTGACGAATTGGTCGCATGATACCAAATCTAATCGTCTGTTAGTAGTATTAGTTTCACAGGGTGGGGAATCTGAGCTGATGTTGTTGGTTGTTGATTTCATTTAGTTATACAAAATAGAGTTAATGTATGGTTGTTTATTAGTATTGTAGTCGAGATTGTTATTAATATAATTCTTAAGATTTAAATGAGTTTGCAGTTATTATTGACTCTATTCATCATCATCATCATCAATCACATGAAGTCCACCGCTGAACATAACCCTCCCTTAAAGACTTCCAGACGGACCTGTATAAAGTGATAAAACACGCATTAATTTCAATAGATACTTTTTCCGAAACAACGGGTTTCAGAGTGCAGCCCTGTTCTGTATCATAACTCCGGTGTCTCTAACTTGATGAGATTTCAAGTTTATTTATCAATCAGTTTCAAGTAAATTAGAAATAAAAAACGCATTTGTCGATACAAACTTGATACAAAGGGTTTTAGATTAAGGATATGACGATGTCACCGCAGTCTTAAAATATTAGAAATTTCATCACGATGCAACCCTCACATTTAATTGTTTCAACCCATTCCTACCTCACAACTCACGTACTTTACTAATTGAATCTGTTTCCAGAAGCTTAAAAAATACTGTAATTGTCCTGGTAGTTACCAGGAATTGTCTAATTACACGTGACAGCCCTGCGGAGACAGTTACAGCACGACCACCATTGTATGCTAATGATACCTGTGATACGAATACGCCATGCCTGTTGTCGGAATCGACGCATCTAGGATTTTTTTAGAGCATGCTTCTGGGAATTTTGGGATGTGAGTGCGTTTCGGTTTGGGTACAGTTGGCTAGTGAAGCTATGGCGATTTGTTTAGATAGTATTTTTTTACGCAATGTAGATTCTTATGTCATTATTGGTAATTTATCCTATTTAAGATTGGCTTATACCCACGGCTTCAATTACGTCAATTACGTGGGGGCAAGTACAAACTTTAAGTACTTAGTAGAATTTGACAGGAGATTATATCGCTTTTACTTCTTTATTGCAAGTTGCAACTTCTGTTTTTGTGTAAATTAATGTGGATGATGTACCTTACTAATTCATTTAATATGTTAACAGTAAAAAAACGATCTACAAGATTTACTTCTGAATAAATATTTCGGTCTCAAACCTAAGCTAAACCCTTTGCTATACTATTCCATAGCGTTGTGATGCAACTGGCGCACGGGCCGAACTGCGTACAATCTCACAGGCCATACTAGATTAAGATGTTGATGTAGCAATGGTTATTATTATTAGTTTTTAGAAACAACTCCATGGCAATATAAGCCGCTATTTATGCTTCCTCGTAATAAACGAAAGCCACCGTTCACATTGTAGTCATATTTATGAAACACGAGTATGAATGGACTATGAAAAGAAATATTATGGCGGACGGCTTTGATGTGTAATATTTTTTCAAAATTGAAGTGGAAAAATACGTGAGCGAGATATCTTTTTATAAAAAATCTGTAATAAACGGTACGATTTAGGGATAAATAAGACTTACTTTGAATTCGATGACAGCATTTTTTTACAATTCTAGTACCTACCAAATTTTATCTTTCCCTTCTTTTAACTTTCTTTTATCTGATAGAAAATTAGTGAGCAGTTCAGTGAGTAGGCGAATTTGCCTGCATAAAACACTGTTACTAGATTAATACCCCTACTCTACGTTTCCAGGAGGAAAGGTATATTAGTCCAAAAAATACTAAGAAAGCCTTTTCCACTACTTACTAGTGCGGTTGGTTTCCTTATTCATTCTTAAACATTTATGATAAATTTGCATTTTATAAATTCGATTTTACCATAAAAAAAACTGGTTTTAACCAAAATTGCTAAATATTTTTATGTTTTTCATGAAAAGGCTCGAAATAAATGCCAATTTTCATCCAAATAAGCAGTTTCTGCATTTACTTCTAAGAACATTTTAATATCTTAAGAAGCTTTCGCATTAATAATATTAGTAGGTTTATTGTCTATGACCGTTCACAATTTGAATATTGATTATCTTTGCATCATCGTAACGGTTTCGTGTACGGAATCATCATATTTTATATGCATTTTTTATCTCTGATCTTTAATGATGTTAATATAAACACATTAACAAAGATTTTAGGTGTATTTATTGCCGGTTTCCCTTTAGCGGAATTGATATTATTTTTAGGTTATATATATATTTTTTTTATGTATGCAAATATTTTACTCATAACTTAGATACTAAAATCCTCAAAGTCGTAATGTCAAGGGGCCCTTTAGGTACCGTTCAGGAAATATCCGTCTTTTTGCAATTACCAGCGTAAATAGGGGAGATTTTGACTATTTCACCTATATGACTATCAAAGCTTGTTTTCAATTACGACGCCCGTAATTTTAAAAAGACGGATATGCACTGGATGTAGGGTTGCCAGGTCGTCAAACCTAATAGCCGGACAGACCAGCCAGTTTAGCCGGACATTTGGGTAAAAAGGCCGGACACCCTAAATTATTAACGATATTTTGTTTTAGTATTAATACGATTTTTCAGGCCCCATTTTCCCGGCGACCTTTTTTTAGCTCCCTAGTGTATATCCATGGCACGTTTAATTTTACGTATATTGCCGACCACCTAAAAGTCACTAGTCAAATGTAAAAAGCCGGACACCGTTTAATTTGGCCGAACACGCATTCAAAAAGCCTATGTCCGGCTTTATCCAGACGCCTGGCAACCCTACCTGGATGGAATAGGGCCACCTGACCTTACTTTTTTTAAATACTGTCACACGTACATAGTATTTTTTTTTTTACACCGAGAAAGTGAACTATTACTACCGTCACACATACATAGTAACATCATTATGTTACTATGTATGTGTGATCGAGGCCAGAAACATTTTTCTGGCCTGGATCTCACATAAGATTGATACCGTGCCGTATTCATTAAGGTTTGTTCCGATGTAGGAATCGAATCTTAGATCATCGGGTACGTAACCCTCCTAAACTTCTAAGCCATTAAAAACTTACATGGATACATACATTAGTTTTTGCTTGCGAAGTGTGTGTCTTTTTTGATTATGTATCAATTAAAACATCGGTAGTTTTTTTACAATACGCATAATTTCGCGTCCATAATGAGACACACAAACTGAAGAATTGAAGCAACTTGGATACCATTTAGAGCACCCTGCTCTTATTTTGTGTATTTTGATTTATGAACAAATATAAATGATGACGTGGCATCAAGTCCTATATATAACCTCTATGTAAAAATTAAAAAAAATACAAACACACGAATTGAGAACCTCCTCTTTTTTGGAAGTCGGTTAATAAACAAAAGTTCCCATATGACCAAATATCATCATCATGCAGTCCATGCAGTCCACTGCTGCTGGACATAGGCCTCTCCCAAGATACACAGAGCCCGGTCTGCTGCTTTATGCATTCAGTCGCTGCCGGTCCTCTTGTGCAATTCCTCTCGCCATCTGGCAAAAAAAAAAAAAACATCGCAATACTTAAATCCAATATCAAAACGCTTATTCCAACTTTTATTACGAATAAATGCATTAGTTAATAAAAATCTACGACACGGAATTCTCAAGCAGTAAACATTTTATGACACCTATCGTTATGTATATAGAATTCTAATTAAAATATTCTTATTAATTGATAAAACTCAAACAGCGGGCACGGGTCAATGCTCTCTGTGATATCCATTAAAGTTGTAATAATATTTAAATGTACACACATACATAGTGACTGTTAACTAGGTTCGAGCGATGCTTTATAAAAGTGTATGGACGGCTGTGACAATCATTTGGTGGTTTCTTTGGATATTCTTGGCGGTGACTACACTGCGATGAGTTTCAAGTTTGGCTGTCAAAAGAATCTATCGATGGTCGCTACAGTTACGTCGGTTTAATTTTCAGGTGTACATGGATGATCTGGGAACGATTAGCTGACATATGCAACTTAGACTTTTTTACTTTGTATACCGAAAACGCTATCCACTTGGTTTGCAATAAGTGGCATTACCAAAAAAGATAAATTTGTAGACTTTAGTTTGTTTGCATTACCATAATGACGTTTATTACAGAAATGAATTATCGCTAAATGTAAAAAAGAACAACAAATTATTAATTATTTGTAGACATTTATCACGTCACACAAGCGCCATCTACTATTTTACATAAACTAGGGTTTTATAACTCAAGTACACAGAAATACCCACTTTCGCCCCAATAAATAACGCCTTAATAAGTAAAAACTAATTCATCATCATCATCAGCCCGTTGCAGTCCAATGCTGGACATATGCCTCTCCCAAGATACACAGAGCTCGGTCTGCTGCTTTATGCATCCAGTTGGCAGCCCTCTTATGCAAGTCGTCCCGCCATCTGGTCGGAGGGCGTCCCACGCTACGCTTACCAAGACGCGGTCTCCACTCCAGAACACGCTTACTCCGGCGGATATCTGTTCTGCGACATATGTGGCCAGCCCATTGCCACTTTAACCTACTAACCCTCAGAGCTATGTCGGTCACTTTGGTTCTCTGACGGATCACTTCGTTACGAATTTTGTCCTTCATAGAGACTCCGAGCATAGCTCTTTCCATAGCACGTTGAGCGACTTTAAGCTTATGGATTAGCCTCACAGTCAGTGTCCACGTCTCGGCTCCGTACGTCATTACGGTAAGTAAAAACTAATTGACAACCTGTAATGATATTTTTTACTTAACCCAACACTGAAATATAATAACAATTTATCATTGCTACAATATGGCAGAGACGTCAAAAGAAAAATGCCACAATTACTTGCTAAAAGTTATAAGATTTGATGGGTCATATTTATCGGTAAAAATTGCGGCAAAATGCACTTATGGTCACCGTACATAAAGAGTGTAACACATCGGCCGGACGGGATGCAATCAGCATGTAAATGCGTCTCTCACTCGACGGAGCAAACATCGAATATTGATAGGCGCATTATGTTAATTCTTGAATATAAAATGTTGCTAAATATCTGCCGAGACCGGCCCACGGCTCTAGCGATAGCTGTGGTTAGTGTAAATGGGCCTTAATATTTTTTTATACGTGCAGCCGAGATAAAAATCTGTATACGATCAGCAATTTTCAATACCATTTAAGCGGAGGTGGGTTTTTATGGGTAGCTAGTTTTTAAACGCTGCCTAGTCCGCATGCGCGGTGACTTAAATTCTGAGATAGTGCCAATGTTCATCGTAGCAAACTACTATAAAAAATAATGAGATCTTTAAAAGTTATAATGCATGTTATGAGCGGACGAATCGATAGAAAATGTTAAGAGCTCGGTAACAATAACAAATTGCGTCCATATTGGTCAGTTTGATTTACTTTTTATGGTGACTTGATCACATAACGATTAAGCGTGAGATATTTCAAACCGTATTTAAAAAGTGGGTGCACTAATTGCGCCTCTGCCTACCCCTTCGGGGATAACAGGCGTGAGTGTATTTAAAAATACTTTGGTTCATGAATTGTATAATTTTTCTGAATTCTTTCTGATGTAAGAATCTGGTTGAGCAGGTATTTTCTATTTCTGGAACCAATAAGCAGTGTGGAACTGTTTTATTAAGTTTTATACTGGTGGTAGGACTCTCATATGTAAGAGTCCGTCTGGGTGGGTACCACCGCAATGTCTATTTCTATCGCCAAGCAGCAGTGTGCGTACACTGTTGTGTTTCGGTTTGAAAGGGATTGTAGCCAGTGTAACTTCAGGACATAATGAGACTTAACATTTTATGTCTAAGGATGACGAGCGCAGTGGAATGCCACATGGTAGCTTGTAACTCAAGATGCTGGATGGTGTCCTACTGTTTATGGGTGGTCGTATCGCTTACCATAAGGCGAACAACATGCTCGTTGATAGAGTGGAGGTCATCATGAGACTTCACGTCTTATACAGGATGACGAGCGCAGAGCAATGCCTCACAATATAATTCAAATTTACCTGACGCGTACTATAAGGCAAGAGACTTGTTCCTCTCGTAGTGAAAAACCTTTTTAGTACAAGTAATTTTTATATTAAGTTCCAAGCCACGCAATTGTTTTCATTACCTTATTAACAACATTAATTATGGATTTTGGGTAATTTCACCGAAGTTACTGATTTACGAGCTTACACTATCTTTAATTAATCCGAGGAGTGTCCAAGAATAATGCTATGCGTTTATGTACGCACTTTGTCATACTAATTACGTTTTTTTGTGGGGAGTGTTTAGGTTTAAATTTGATAAATACAGTTAAGTGTTATTCGGACTTGCTTTGAGAGTTCCATACCCTAATATTCTTTGGAATATTTCTTAACTAGCTTTTGCCCGCGGCTCCGCCCGCATTAAAAAGTTTTTCCCGGATAAAAGTCCCGGTTTATATTTTCCCGGGATAAAAAGTATCCGTTCAGTAGTTTTTGCTTGAAAGAGGAACAAACATCCTTACATCCATACATCCAAACATCCAAACATCCAAACATCCAAACATCCAAACATCCATACATTCTTACAAACTTTCGCCTTTATAATATTAGCAGGATATCGATTGCTCATATTCTGTTATACAAAATTAACTGAGCCATTAATTACCAATTACAAATGAAAATCAAGTGCAAGCATTAGTAATGAAAATTCAAAGCGCAGAGAGAGTTTTATGGTACAAATCTAAACGCCGCCGCCTAAATGAGCTAGCCACGTGCATCATAGTTGTGCCGTTCTCCTGATTCGGAGTCTCCGCAGGCCAGAGACTCGTTTGCATACCACCAGCAAACAGTACCGAGTGTAACGCGAAGGTGCAAAAATAAAGCTCGTACCACGAACCCCAACCCTGAGTTATTTTTCTCACTCTCTACTTCTATCGATCTGCGGCCCTAACCCTTCACAAAGCTATTTGGACAACAACAATGAAATCAACTATATGGAATGCAAGTCAAAGGTGCCTTATCAACACAGTTTTCTGACAATTTTTTTATTGCATTGAATGACGAGACGCGCATGCTGTTCGCCTGATGGTAA